>OY293305.1:37701331-38047132 GCA_958502075.1 Orchestes rusci | reverse complement strand
CTTGTTTTCTTGTTTTCATGTTTTCTTGTGTTCTTGTTTTCTTGTTTTCTTGTTTTCTTGTGTTCTAGTGTTCTTGTTTCTTGTTTTCTTGTGTTCTAGTGTTCTTGTTTTCATGTTTTCTTGTGTTCTTGTCTTCTTGTTTTCTTGTGTTCTTGTGTTCTTGTTTTCATGTTTTTATGTTTTCTTGTGTTCTTGTGTTCTTGTTTTCTCGTTTTCTTGTTTTCTTGTTGTCTTGTTTTCTTGTTTTCTTGTGTTCTTGTGTTCTTGTGTTCTTGTTTTCTTGTTTTCTTGTTGTCTTGTTTTCTTGTTTTCTTGTTTTCTTGTGTTCTAGTGTTCTTGTTTTCTTGTTTTCTTGTTTTCTTGTTTTCAACCACCTATCGTATGTGTGTAGAACCAGCCCCCGCACCAGAATCGTTTTCACCATCAAACAGCTGTTTTTTTTTCCAGGACTCCCATAGACAAGTTTATAGAAATGGCGGCGGCGGCGGCGGTGGTGTTAGCGGCTCAGTATGCTGTCCAGATTGCAAACACGTATTTTGTTTTTGTAAAAAATCCATAGACATTCATACTTCTGTACCGCCGAATTCCTCATCATATAGTTCAAATTCATTGAAGTGTAATGAATCAATTCCACCGAGTACTTAGGGCTTAATTGTATGTGACCGCTGTCGCCGCCTTATGATGAATAAAAAAATGTTATCATAAAAAATGTTTTATTTCGTCAACTATCAACAATATCTTGTAAACTATAGTGGCCCCATGGGAGGGTGTCGTGACTATTATCAATCAAACAGCGTTTATCATCTAGGGCATTTAGGGCTAATTTAGTTTGTTCAGTGCTATAAACGGAATGCTTTACTGAGCGGATTGTGCATTGGTTAACAATTTTTTCAACATTTTCTTTTAAACATTTTACATAATCATCAAAAGTAATTTTGTTCTTGACAATACAAGACTTTACACCTTTTGCTTTTTTCATACATTTTTGAACATCTTGAATTTTATATGAATACATTTTCGACCTCAACCCCACAAAATGTGTCATAATTTTACCATTTGCTTCATCCTTCATTAACCCCAAAACTTTTTTATTTACTAATGGAATCTGATAAACGTTATCTGGAGGATAATCGCTGGTGTCAAATTTGGAAAGATCTTTTTTGATGAGCTCATCATACACATCATTGCACTCAATATCGTAAATGAAACTGTCCGTGTCCGTATACAGAAGCTTGGGTTTTTTAGAAAAAGATTTTTTTAGCATGAAATTATAATGAAAATCATACATTACAATCTTTGAAATGTCTAAAATACACATACCAATGTAAAGTGGTTTGTTGAAAATGAGATTTGTTTTCTTCATTTCTATAGCTACCAGATCTTCGGCGAAAATTGTTAAATTATGAAATGCTGCATTGGAAATCAGATTGTTGGCACCATATCGACCCTCCCATTTATTAACCAATTTCACAATACGATGTTTTCGAATGTTTTCCATTGTTTTACCAAATACAGCATTATTCATTAACTTGAAGAGATTTTTGCTGAAATCGTTAGTGGCTTTTGATCGAAGTTGAGTGTTTAGTTCGATGTATGCCTTTAACCAAGAACTTTGCTTGAATTTTAAAATTCTATGTATTTGCGTAATTTTGACACCATTACTCACAGCTTGCTTTAAATTGCGGTAATGAATAACATATTTTGTTTTGTTGTGAAGAGTTGTTGATAGTTTTGGAAATTTGGACTTTGGAGGGGCCATATGTTCGGGGCAGAATGGAAAATCGCTGTGCAAGTCGTGAAGTGTTTCAGGGTATTCCAAATCCACCTCCAAAATATAACCCTCTGGAGCATCATCCTCGATTAAAGTAACATCGAAATTTGGTAAATCAATGGGATCAACCCACCCGAATCCATCGTATGGTAGATGTTGAATCATTGCCCACCCATAAAGATTATTCACATCGAGGTAGAGTAGGTGGTTTGATGGTTTGGATTCATCATATTCCGTCATGTATTTATTATTTGCTTCAGCATACCTATTTGAGCACATTGAAATTCCTCCTCTCAAGCCCTTTTCAATAAACATAATTTGATCAATGTCTTTCAACAGCCTCAGCTCGCATTTTGTATATTTCAGCATACAATCCCAAGTATAACCTGGTAGAGTGAAATACCACGCTGGATCCAAACCATAAATGTTATGTGCATTGATTCTAAAGTTTTCAAAAACATCACTCAACAACAAAACATCTGTTTTTAAATACAGATCGCTGTATTGACCCAAATTCTGAATATTGAATTCATCCCATACTTTTTGGGCATGTGAATACTCCTCATCACTAATATTTTCATCATATAATTTTGAATAGAACATTTCTTTGGGTGGTAAACTTGTTTTTTCCAATCTAGTCATATTATCAACATAATCATAACAAAAAACCCCCTTACGTGTTAATAATTCAAATTGTTTTGAATTACATGAGGAAAATTCTCTCTTTAGATTTATCAAATCCTCCAATTTCAATGTGGATGCTAATGAACTCAAAGATGCATTTAAAAATCGTAGTGAATCGATATATCTAAATTTTATGCTGGTTTCATCATCATACTGAGTGAAGGAAATGTATTTTTCTTTATTGAGTGGAAGAATACTGAATTTTTCCACCCTTCCTATGGCTTTTAGGATGAAATGGGAATCGTAACCTGAGAGATTGTGGAATACAATGGGGACAATGAATTGTTTTTTGAAGTTTAAATTACAATTTGAGTGGGCAAAACCTCTAATATCTCCCGTGAAATGATCATGGTCAACAACAATCTGATCGGTGTCAATAAAAGGTTTCTCACAAATGTGACACTCTTTGGCCATACTCTTGTCCAACACTTCCGACATGGGTACAATTTTAGACATCTTATCTTCAACAAATTTCGCTATATTTTTCAGTTGATCTCCAAACCAACCTAAACAATCTTCGCCGCGGTAGCTTTTGTAAAAGGTTAGCGAGTCGTCATAGGAACACTTAAATAAAAATCCAATACTGAATGGAATATGCTCTTGGAAATTGACAGTTTTTAAATGTGTTAACTCAGCAGGAATTTTCTTCAAAATTGATTCGAAATCCCCATATATGATGAATGGTGCTTTTTGTTTATAAATATGATTTCTGAAGGAAACATGATCATATTTGGGGAATGAAATTTTTGAGCCATTTTTTGTTTCACACACACTTGAATGTTCACTCAAGCGTTCCTGAGACCGGAAATAGTTCAAACATCTATCGCAAATGAATATTTTATGCTCATGTTTTTTAATTTGTGATCTCACTAACCTAGATAGATTTTTTATCAAGCAATAATGATATGAAATTTCAATCTCATTTTCAATATTTGGCAATGGTTCAAAATCATTAATTTTTGGAAAATATTTATTTTGAATGATGAGTAGGTTGACGTGTTTTTCCAATTTTTCACCTGTTAACCTACAAGGTAGAACGCTAAAGAATTCATTCTTTTCATTTTGAGTCATCTCCAACATATAAACATTTACACTTATATTATTTAATTTTTCGAATTTATGAATTTTGTTGACTGTCATTGGAAAATCCAAACCCTCTGTATTAAGGACGCGGGTGTAATGTGGATATGATTTGACTCTATCGGAATTGATTTTACTGGGGTACAAAGCAGCGACTATACACCAATAAAAGCATGCGTTATCATCATTTTTAATGTTGCTTTTTTCTTCGAAATTTGATTGGGCAAAGGGATGTAGGATGAAGCACCCACCCCAAAGCTATGTTTATTAATACAAATCTCTAAACTGATAATTCTTCTTAATGAAGACCCCCACTCAAGACCCCTACCGAAGACCCCCACCCCAACCCCCACTCAAGACCCCCACTCGAGACCCCACCGAAGACCCCCACCGAAGACCCCCACTCAAGACCCCCACTTAAGACCCCCACCCCAACCGATCTACCAACCGCACCGCACTCCACATCCTAATCTCCGCACCCCGCTTCCCCGCAACCATAACCCAACACTACACCTAAAACTCAGCTCACCTACTTCAAACATCCCACGCCGTCATTCTAATAGCAAACGATCAAAGAATTGAATCAATAGTACGCGTCATCTATACAAACAACAACCAAGTAGCAACAACAGTACCTTGATTATAGATTTGAATTCATAACATCTCGTTGTCTCAGTGGTTAAGGCAGTCACGTACAAATCCACAGGATGTGGGTTCCAATCTCGCCATCGGAAAATCTTTTTCAGGCTTTGGTGAGAATAAAATCATCTTCCACACACACACACACACCGAACACACCGCGATCGTGGGAATCAAGCAACAATAAGATCACAACCGTCAACTGTCAAAATGATATATGTCAAAGCTGTCAAAATGACATCTGTCAAAATGATATCTGTCAAAGCTGTCAAAATGATATCTGTCAAAGCTGTCATGTCAAGATCAACCACGCCCACAGCGTCGTCGCTCGATGACCTTGAACGGTACAAAAACTGCAGAATCGACCTACGATTTTCTTATGGGAATTTACATGTAAAAATGACCGAAATTGCGGCCGGACATACATTGCTTATCTACTTTGGACTACCTCTAGAAACCATAACTTAAGACAAAATTTCAAGAAATATCGCTAAGCGGTTCTTTAAGTACTTACTTTGATTTGAGGCTACTTTTTGCTTTATCTATTTTGCCTAAAATCAAACAAAATTTTGTATTTAACCTTTATTTGGAAAACGTTCAATTCCAAGGTGTACAGTATATCTCCAAGTTGGCAACGTTGACTGGAGTGTCGGTTTGACAGATGACAGGTCTTACTGGCATGAGTCTACTTAAAGTCCGTCGTTGATATTATTGATTTGAATTTTGAATATTTGAAGGAATAATTCGTTTTAGCTGTTATTTTTTGTTCGTGATTTTGTTACCTAGTGACCTTATCATATAAATCCGTCTCCAAACCTCGTCTGGTTGTTGATTGCTTGATATTATCAAACTTCAACGAAGATGGGGGAGTTGGGGAAATAGTAAATGCCATATACAAAGAAATGGGAACAAGAAAAGAATTTTCAAGGAATGTTTTTTGATTATCTATATACAGGGTGGTGCAACCAAGATGGGGTGGACGATTGTGGGAAAATGGTGAGAGATTTGGATAATTTTTTTTGTTCATCATAGTTAGTCGAAAAGGCTATGTTATAAAAATATAGCCATAGTACAGGGTGTCCCGAAAAGTCTATGGCAAACCAAACTTGTATTTTTTTTAATGGAACACCCTGTATATTAATTGATATTCCAATTCTTTCTTCTAATTTTGAACAAAAATTGTGATACAACCAATGTCATTAAATTCAACCGTAATCGAGATATCGCGTTTTAAAAATGGCATTTTTGCAACTTTGACATGCTATAAAACTCAAACTATTCAAGTTAGAGGAAAATGGTTTGCACTTTCCTATCTTAACTTTTCAAGAGCTCTTCTGTCATTTGGACAGAAGGTAACGTCAACTGTCAACTTTTTTGACATTTTTTCACAAGAATGGATTTAATCTCCTTGAATAGCTCTTGGAAAGTCAAGATAGGAATGTGCAATCCATTTTTCTCTAACTTGAATAGTTTGAGTTTTATAGCATGTCAAAGTTGCAAAAATGCCATTTTTAAAACGCGATATCTCGATAACAGTTGAATTTAGGAACATTAGTTGTATGACAATTTTTGTTCCAAATTGAAGAAAGAATTGAAATATCAATTAATTGACAGGGGGTTCCATTTAAAAAAATACAAGTTTGGTTTGCCATTAACTTTTTGGGACACCCTGTACTATGACTATATTTTTAAAACATAGTCTTTTTGACTATTTATAATATACAAAAAAAAATTATCCAAATTTCTCACCATTTTTCCACAATCGTCCACCCCATCTTGGTTGCACCACCCTGTATAAGTATTTATAAATGAGATAATAACCACAGTAGATGAAACAACTTATCTGTAATGCTGGATAGCACTCGTGAAAAGCTACGTTAGTTTGTCACCATGGTTACTATAATACTATAAGCGAAAATTGTAGCGTTTGACGTCATTGCGCAATTCAAGCCAATTTTTCTCGGAGTGTCTGACATACCTTGTTTCTTTCTACCATAAGCAACGACTGGGTGAGCCAATATCAACAATCTTCATACAAAACGATCTATATTTTGTGCAAGTATTTTTATTAATAGTATTCATAGTTTGCTTCGCTCTCAGGCTATATTTGCTCGATTTTATTATTTATAGGGTTGACCATTCTATGCGTTAAGCGATTTACACGATTTAATTATTGAAATATATTAGTTTTGTGAATACTCTTTACCAACGATGTCGAACACTGATGACCTACTGAAATCTTTGAAACGTAAGCAAGGATCTTACAAAGCCAAATTAACTCATTTTAAGAATTTCATAGCAGACATTAATCTAAAATATGCTAGTCTAGATCCCGATACAACAGTTTCAGAAGACGATATTCTTAACATACAGTTCTTTTCTTTACTTCCCCCCCCCTTTTATTTTTTGAACGGCTCAACTCAGAGACTCCAAATTCCAGGTGATGAAATACAAGCATGTTTACTATGTTTTGACATGAAATTGACATATGAAAAATTCAAGATGGCGGCTGGGCGCCATCTTGGAATGTTTTTTTAAGGAATAGGGGTCATGTGACACCTCATTTTGAAGGTTCTGCTGAGTACTTCATAAACCCTAGAATATTGAGTCAATATCTCTTAGTTCTACAAAATGGCGGTACATTCAATAACTACATTGATACATACCCTTTAAAAAAAAATTGTCAAATTCAATTCAAAAGATGCATTTTTGACATTTTTCTATCTATCCTCACCCAAACTTTATGTCAAGAATATTTCCAGCATCTTTTGAATTGAATTTGACGATTTTTTTTAAAAAGTGTATGTATCAATGTAGTAATTGAATGTACCGCCATTTTGTAGTACTAAGAGATATCGACTCAATATTCTGGGGTTATAAAGTACTCAGCAGGACCTTCAAAGTGAGGTGTCACATGACCCCTATTTCTATTTAAAAAAACATTCCAAGATGGCGCCCAGCCGCCATCTTGAATTTTTCATATGTCAAAACATAGTCAACATGCTTGTATTTCAGCACCTAGAATTTGAAGTCTCTAAGTTGAGCCGTTCAAAAAATAAAAGGGAGGGGGGGCATTACAGAAAAGCACCGTAGATTCCCGAATCGAAGAAACACTTAAATTATTACCAGATTTTGATGGAGTTCAGACGCAATTAGAAGATTTGATTGACGAAAGCGAGTTGAAGTCTTCATATAATGATCGAGAAGATTTCACAAAATCTTTTTATTCTGAGTTAGCGCGAGCCAAATCATTGCGTTCAAAATTATCTAAGAACGATAAGGTTGAATCGTCTAGTTCTAACTCGATAGGTTAAGTTAATCCAACACTTCACTCAAGCGCGTTTAGACTTCCTGCAATCGAAGTAGGTACCAAAGTTTGATGCTGCTCTCGAGAATTGGTTGGAGTTTCGTGAGACTTTTAGTTTTTTAGTGCATACAAATGGGACGCTTACTGACGTTCAAAAATTCCACTACCTCAAATCATCCCTGTTAGGCGGTGCATCTCAAGTAATTGCATCAATTGAGTTCAGCGAGCAAAACTATCAAGTTGCGTGGGACTTACTATGCGAACGATACAATAATGGGAGGCTTCTAGTTCATAACCACATCAAAGCATTATTCAATGTAGAAGTGCAAGGATATGATTCGAAAACGCTAAGAAATGTCATCGATTCAGTGTCGAAGCATTTAAAAGCCTTGAAACAGCTAGATCAGCCCATTGAACATTGGGACACTTTAGTAATCTATATAGTCACATCTAGGTTGGATAATGCAACTATTCGAGAGTGGGAAGGATATCGATCCGATAAAGACAATCCAAATCTGGAAGATTTTGAGAACTTTTTGAAATCAACAGCCGATCTTTTGGAAACTATAGAGTCAAAGCTCAATACGAGTACAAGTTCCATGAATAATTTTAACAGACAAACGCGTTCAAAGACATTTGTTAACACGGAAAATAACGAAAATGTCTGTACGGCTAATCATTCGTTCTCTAGTAATTCGACAAACTGCTCATTTAGTAGGAGTAACCATTACATAGGTAACTGTGCGGAGTTTCTTAAATTGTCAGCGAAGGACAGAAATAGTAATTCGAAAAAGTTGGAACTGTGTATAAATCGTTTGCGCCCTGGTCATTTGAATACAGTTTGTAGGTTAAGTAACTGCAAAAAATGTTATGGTCGACACAACACTTTACTACATTTTCATACTAACGAAAACGAGAGAGTGGATAACTCCGGAAATAATTCAGTTGGAAACTCGAATGTTCCACTCACCAGTCTCGATAGCGCACATGGAAACGTTTAACTTGCAACTGCTTTGGTGCAAGTTTTTGACAAATCTAACAAATGTCACACTGTAAGAGCTTTACTAGATTCAGCGTCTTAATCAAGCGTCAAGTTTATGCGATAGACTTAATTTAAATACTGAAAATATTAACATGGCCGTTTTGGGGCTAAACAACAATTGCCTCCAGATAACAAGAAAATGCGAAATGTTCATAGAATCAACACACATTGCACATTCTTACAAAATATCCTGTCTTGTGATCAACGAAATAACTGGAATTCAACCGAGTTTAGTAGTTGATGTTCGTTAACTAAACATTCCTAAGAACAAAATACTTGCCGATCCAGATTTTCATAAACCAGGACCAATAGATTTACTCATTGGAGCCAATTTGTTTTGGAAGTTGATGCTGGTTGGACAAATAATATCGATGTTCTAGTACACAAATGTTATAAGTGACAAAAAGTTAGTTTTGAGTTATATGAAGTTTAATGTTTGAAAGTTCGCCGTGATTCACACGCTTCTTTTTAAAGATCAAATATGCTTTATTCAATTGGTCTGTAGTATTGCCTTGAGCCTGAAAATGCTCATTTGTGATATTTGATCGATAATGTACCAAACATTTTGAAAAATAATCTTGAATGCCACATTTGCCGCTTTTCCATTTTTTGTCTGGCAGGAATAATTGTACCACATTTTGCGATATACTTTTTGTTTGATGGAGAAAAACACAACATGAATTATTTTGAACACATTTGACATACTCGCACCGGGATTTGAGCAAATAATCTTGTTGTAACCTCACTTTTCACTAGACCCAAATGTGTTAAATACAGCTAGCGCAGTTTGATTTGGCACACAATATCTGCTAAGTACGCAATTACCACATGTGGGGTATGGTTATTTACCCTGGGAACAAGGTTTACAAGTACATAAAAGTTTTTACACGACTGGAAGATTGCACTGGCACCTACCAATTTGAATATTTCACTTTGCATTTGTACATAAGAAAATATATGTCTCAAATTATATGTTAGTGTAATTAACCCAGTTTTGCTGGAAAATGCACTTACAACATTTGTGCGCTAGGCCATCGATATACAAACTCACCTCACAATCTCCATTATCTCAGGAGGAAGTTTTATGTGAACAACAAGACTACGAAACGTGAAGCAGAAACACGTAGGTTCATAGTTTCTATTTCATTCAAGGGCAATTTAGAACAGCTAAGCGACTCCAAGGAACAAGCGAAAAAACGATTTTTCACGTTAGAACGAAAGCTCACAAATAATACTGCCTTACGTGATAAATACATCAATTTTATGGAGGAACATAAATCATTGGGGCATATGATTAAAGTTATTAATTTTGATAGTAATGGGGTGCAGTATTATTTTCCACATCACGGAGTACTTAGGGAGAAATCTGTTACTACCAAATTACGTGTTGTTTTTGATGCGTCCGCTACTACAACTTCAGGAATATCCCTCAATAGCCTTCAAATAGTAGGACCGACAATACAAAGTATCCTTTCATCCATTTTATTAAGATTTCGATTGCACTCTTACGTCATAACGGCCAACATTGAGAAAATGTATCGGCAAGTGTTGATTACACCAGAGCAGCATCCATTGAAACGAATATTATGGCGCAGCGATGCCAATGAAGAGCTAGACACTTACGAATTAACCACGGTTACTTACGATACCGCGTCAGCTCCTTTCCTATCTATCCGTTGTATCGCTGAACTTGCTCATCTTTCTAAAGAAACATGTCCAAATATATCTAAAATGTTGAATAAAATTAACTTCCAACAATTGTCAGAATTCATTTGCAACAATAACAAATAAATAATTAACTGGTTCACCGAGCTCAGCTTCACTCTTGGCCAGAACAAACGCACCTGGAATCAAAAAGTAGGTTGAGTCACCTTCCTTATTGATGTTAACATACTTTGAGGTACTTGTTACGTTAGAGATATTTCTAATATGGGTTTAACTGGAGTCAAAATTAGAGAAATACACCAATTGTAAAATATATACTACTGTACAATGCCAAGGATAAATGAAATAATCAACCTCCGAATACAATGCAAGTGAAATACAGACATTCCATTATATTATATTTTTTGATCAATGGTTGACCACCACACAAAAATTGGTGTATCATTCTACACATGATCTCAAAAATTAACAACAATATGGGGCATCCCCCAGGGCGTCTCCAGGCTGCAGGACAACCATATAACTTGATACAAATAGCTTTCTTCTTTAATCAATTCTAATATCAACTCATAGCTAAATATGTCAAGCCAATATGTGAAACCTACGCATTTTATGTTAAGTCTCCAACGCAAGCCTCAAAGAAGAGTCGTGGCAAGTCGATATAGTCTTATGAATGATATTAAACTACTCATAATTCAAGATCACTCCATTCACAAAGACCAAACTCCCATACCACAAGTTTGATTATATTTCATACCAATGTAGTAAAACTACGCTATAGGAACAATGAGCTGTAGCAGATCATTTAACAAGTGTCAAACTCTTTCCTCAATCTCCAACACTCAGAAAAAGGGGCGGCGGCAGATCGTTTCAACCTAGGTACTCCTCAGACATCTGACCTGTACATAACTCATTATAGTAAGTTCAGAGGTACACCTCAGACATCTACCCGTCTCTTTAGGAGAGTTGGCTCTAAGAAAAGAACTGGGTGAAACTTATCTAGATTTCCAGTCACTCAAGAATAGGGGAAAATATCAAAACATGATGCACTATCTGACTGATGAACAATCACATCACGGCGTGAAACTTGACAAAATCTCTATTTTCGAAACAGCAAGAACTGAACCCGTAATAGGATCGAATATCTGCAAAAGTAGTGAAATCAATAGTCGAGGAATGGTCATGTGAACAACATCTCAGCAACTGCCAAGAACCATCGGGAATAAACAATAAAAATTATCATGGTAATAATAAAAATATAGTATCTTTATTTAACATAAAAGTCACAAAATGTCACACCACAATAATATTTAAAAACAAAATAATGTATTGAAAGAAATGGTAAAAATAAAACAATATCCTCGTTGCTTAAACATGCAGAATAGTGTCGTACAGTCTACAAAGCTCTGACACTCACGGACTCCATCCCAGTTTCGAGAATAAAATCAATAATTCACATTTTCGTTTGAAGATGTTTCCTCAAAATACAAAATACATTTGAAATGTTCAGGAACATCACCGTTTTACAGGTTGGAAGGTACCTTCTTGAAATCATTTTAAATCTCCATGCACTAGCGAGTTCAACATTTGACTAGAGTAGCATCTATCTTCCAATAATTCTGATCTTATGTTTTAGATTCCACTGTTCCGCTATCTTTGTTGAATTATTCTTTTCTCCTTCACCGACAGCTGACTTGCGCTCCTCACCGCGGTTGCCGATACGTGCAAATCTTCATGAATATCAACTTTCTTTATAACATTTCTTCTAATAAGACATGATAGCATCAAAATTAAGGAGGACTGATAATTATTCATTTATCGAGTAGGTGCTTCCAGGTTGACTTTTCTATTGTATCGCTTATTAAGGCACAGGTATCCATTTTGAAAGTGATGCGGAGACATTTGGATTTTGGACTTGAAAATTGCGTTCTTCTATTTTTCTGTTGAAAAATGTTGTATAGTGAATCAATTTGTGCGAAATGGTTCAAGTGTGTTTACCAACTATGTCAAAAACTGGATTTTTCACATCTAGAATTCAACTTTCATAGCTTAAATCGAGTTCGGATGTACGTGGTAGTATAATCAACATAGGCACAAAAGTCAAATTATTGATAACGAACAAATCTCCCAAATCTTTGATCTCTCTCTGATGGTTTTTTTTTTTAAATCATCAACATGCCACGCTCTTTGTTACTCTTACGAGTGATGAAAAAAAAAAAAGGATGAGGTAACAAAGGATAGAGAAAGATACCTGATTTCTGGAATGAGAGGGTGGTTTACTGCGTGAGCAAATTAGGCCCTAGCTCAATGCCGGAGAGGATAGTAGGTTAAGCGTCACCGACTCAAGACTGAATAAGTCGGAATTCTCCCGATGTTCCGGGCACCTTCCCATTCACAGAAATTATCATAAGGAAAAAAAAAATTTAAAACAACAATGAGGGTACATATAACCAAATCAAAATACTAGAAGTTCAATGGATAAAAATCTATTTCTTTATCCCTAAAGTAAAGTCCCTAAGTGATCACTCTTTTAAACAAAAATATATCACGGGCCAAAAGCGTTATCACTGCTTGTCCCATTACTATTAATCAACATTAATGTGGTATGTTACTTTTTCGATCTCCCCTGTAGTCGTTTGATTTACTGGCAACAGCGCACTGGTTAAAAGTCTTGTACGTCGCTGATGTCTGATGTCAGTTTTTCATTAAACGTATCTTTCTTTTCGAACTCGACCTTGGTAGCGAACGGTTGGAAGACATTCGCATCTCCATGTGTTAGATCCAGGGGGTAGAAAATAAGTAACCCCAAGATAGTCCATTCAGGTAACTCGATTTCCTTTCATTGAGTTGAGCATTTTTTCTTCAACGTTTGTACGCATTCAGGCCTAGGATGATGACCATCTCCCACTGATGTACCACGTTAAGGGTGTTTTCTTCCCTACCACGACCAAGATTGATCCACTCCACCCTAATTGCCTAATTGCCTAATTTGAGCATGGGATTAATTACCAAGAGTTGAGGAGTTGTTGACTACTTTGAGTGAAGCTTGAATAAAAAAACCGGTCAAGGTATGTCGTTTTTGTTGAATTGACATCCGTTTTTTTATATTAAATATATTATATTGCACGTTTAATGAACGTTTTGAGTGAACTATGGGGTTGATTGTCGATTATTTTTCAAGTCTTGATTGGGGTAAATATCAATCATGATTAAACTAATTACTTTTCGTGACTCGAGCAAAATATAGTTATTTATTTAATTTATTTGTTCTGAATTCGACTCAAGTCGGGTCGAACTGGGTTCAGGTTGGGCTGAAATTTAACTGATAAATAAGTCAGTTAATCGTCAATTGTGGAAAATAGACATATAATGGGTTATTGATAATAAGCTGTGAATTTATTCAACTCTGGGGAGTATTTTATTGGGTTTTATTGTATTTGGGTAAAAAGTGCAGTTCAATTATGATGACTATGCAATGCTAAAACAGGTTTTCCATATAGATCATTCATCTGCTTGGGGAACTGGTACAGTACAGCCTACACGGACTGTTTTGGGGTTTTTCTCTTCTTGGTTTTTGTTGGACTTGAGAACCTAGCAAGCTATTGCGGTGAGCCGTATCTATATATTGTTTTATTTACGTCAGTGTTACGGTCGGTCGAGATTTATCTTTTTTTTTTTTATGAATACTTTTGTGAAGCGTTGTGACGTCACATAGCGGCAACTCAGTTTGTGAGTGATCTTTTTATAAATTAATCGGTTCAACTGCTCGCTTCTTGGATTATAAAAATTTGACAGAATAACGTTATTAAGGTTATAGCGTTTTTAATTATTAATGATCGGATTTGTACTGAGCCTTTTTCTTGATGCCGATTCATTACATAAATTGCACATATAGTTGAACTGAGTTTTGGAAAATACAAGTTTATTATTTACCGATTTCTTGTACATACGATACGGACGTATGTTTTGAGTACTTTGCAAGTAGGCACGGTACTTCTGTGTAAGATAATATTGGATTTTTGGATTTTAATATACGCAAGTGTCTTGGGAATTAATTAACTAGTTTGATTTGAGAGTTGGTAGTCCTGATCCCTGGTTTTGTCGGCGGTAAGTAAGGCAGCTACGTACTTTCTTTCGTTAATTGTTAAATAAACTCAATTGGAATCGAGAAGACCTCGAAGGTTGGGATTCACCTGCACGAATCTCTGGCGCCCACTTTAAATAAACCCCCCCCCCAAAGCTCCAGAACTCTGAGTTCCGGGTAAGCTTAGCCAACGTGGCTTCCAATTGAGCGGTTTGATAGTTGCAGGACTGAGAGTGCTTGAGCTAAGCTTGCGCTTAAATTTTTGCGTGATAAATTTTGGCGCCCAACGTGGTTATAATATTTAAAACAAATAATAAGTTAAATTTTGAAGCCTAATGAAATAGTTTTTTTTACTGGGACCTTTATTCTTTTCTTGGGATTTTTAGATTTTGACGCGATTTGGTTAGCCTCTTCGAAAGCTTTTTTTTCTCTAGGGAGAGGGGGAATTTTGTAAGGCCATCAGCTAGTTTCAAGTACAAGGGTGCTGCTTGCCGACGACTTTGACCGTTTGATCGGATCTGCCGCTCTTAAATCACACTTGTGTGCGGACTGTGTTTGTGATTGATAGATATAACCTACTTTGCGGCTGGAAATATTTGATATTTTTTTTTATATTTGTTGACCTCGTTATACATTTGTGACCTTGAATTTCTCTTCTTGCCTTGTAAAATGGATTTCAAAATGAACATCCACTGTCTGCGGAGAGATATGCTTCTTCATGAGCTTGTGGTTCGTGGTGTTACCGTTGATGACGGTATGACTGTTGAGAAAATGAGAACAGCTTTGCGCCCACTCATCAAATTGGAAAAAGCTTCACTGTTCCAATTCCCACCCTATACCCTGAAGTTCTCGGAAGAGTCGGTAAAGATCACATCCCTGCTCTCTGAAATCAATGATTCGATCTCTGGTCTATCGAGTGAGAACGTTCAGAGTAAAGACAGTAAGTTCTTGTCTATTCAGTCGCGACTGGTCCACCTTTTGAGGCGCATCAATAGAATTCCCCCGAGCGGTTTGTCTGCGGAGGAGCTGGACGAGAAGTCTGGTCTTCTTGTGGAGGTTTTGTCTTCTCTTGATTCTTTGGAAGTAACTTCTAGGCGCGACCCAGAGTTGAGTCAGCGTTTTCAACATGACGAAGACGATGAACTCAGCCATGATCCTCCTTTAAATTCCACTCGTCATCCGAACCTTCTTAGTCCCTCTGCACGTACGGGTCAGCCCTCCACCCCTTACACTCCCAAGTCTCAAAATATCGAGAAGTGGAACCTCAAATTCACTGGGGATTCGAAGGGTATTTCGGTCCACAATTTTCTGGAAAGGGTGGCGGAACTTCAAGTTGCTCGTAATGTTACTAAGAGACAATTGTTTGAGTCTGCTATTGATCTGTTTTCAGGCAAGACCTTGGATTGGTATCGTGCCAATAAATCTCGATTTGGAGATTGGTCCGAGTTGGCAGACTTATTGCGCAAGCATTTCGAACCCCCAGACTATCGTTCAAGGTTATTTAGGGAAATTCTAGACAGAACTCAGGATACTTCCGAGTCTATCGTTGCATATCTTTCATGCATGCAGGCCTTGTTCAGGCGTTATGAGGGACTGTCTGAGGAAGCTCAGTTAGATATTTTATGTCGTAATGTATCACCATTTTACGCTACTCAATTGCGAGTTGTCCACAGTATTGAGGAACTTGAAACGGAGTGCCTCAAGTTGGAAACTCGTAAGTATCGAGTGGAGAATTACGTACCCCCTTCTCGTCGACGTCGCAATTTTGTCGAGCCTGATTTCGCTTTTATTTCCGCGGACCAGCCCTCCTCTTCCCAATCTCCAAGGCAGGAAGAAATTAATGAGGTGAATTTCCATCAAAACCCTCCGTCTAATCCTCGTGTCATTAAGTGTTGGAACTGTCAAAGGCCTGGACATATGAATCGGGAGTGTCCAAACCCGAAGAAGAATTTTTGTTACCGTTGTAAAGCACCGGATGTGACTATTCGCACTTGTCCGAGGTGCTCGGGAAACGATTCCCGGGTGAGTCGGTAGGCCTTGTCGATTTCACCTCTTCCTCTGTCTCGGCAAATAATCTTGTTAATTTTCAGAATAAGGTTCTTTTGGATTTCATCATTTCACATGCTCACGGGGATCAGCGTCCATATCTACATATTGACATTCTTGAGTATCCGATGCTCGGACTATTGGATTCAGGTGCTAGCGTGACTTTGGTGGGTTTGCCTGGTTATGAAGTTTTATTGAGTCTTTGGCTTAAGTTAGTTAAGAGTCAACGCCCTTGTACAGTCGCCAATGGTCAACGATGCAATAGCATTGGTTTTATTCAGACTCCTATTACGTTAATGGGCAAAACCAAGATTATAGACGTGTTAGTACTCCCTGAGCTTTCACATCAAATTATCCTCGGTATAGATTTTTGGAGGGTTATGGAGATTATTCCTGATTTGGGGCAGAGTGTTTGGCGGTTCGCCAACTCTACCGAACTTTCACAGATTTGTAGTGTGCAACCTTTGGATAATTTGACTCCCTCGCAACGTCAAGCTCTTGATGAAATGGTGACTGAAAAAATAAGTCAAATGGGAACTGGCTTGGGTTGTTGTAAAGTAGCTGAGCATGAAATTATTGTTAACCCCGGAACAAGACCGATTAAACAACGCTACTATCCGGTTTCCCCTTTTAAGCAAAAGTTCATCGACGACGAGATAGAGGAGATGTTGAGGTTGGGTGTTGTTGAGAGGTCAAGTAGTCCCTGGTCTAGCCCTGTTTGTCTGGCGCATAAAAAAGATGGTTATTTCAGATTCTGCATTGATTTTCGTAAAGTCAACGAAGTCACGAAAAAGGATGCTTGTCCCATCCCTTATATTTCTACCATACTTGACCGACTCAAGAGCACTCAGTTCATAAGTTCTATCGACATAAAATCTGCCTTTTGGCAAGTACCCCTTTCAGACTCTTCGAAGGAGCTTACAGCTTTTACCGTTCCCGGACGAGGTCTTTTCCAGTTTCGGCGTATGCCATTGGGCCTTTCCAATGCTCCTGCCACTTGGCAGAATTGTTGACACTATTTTGGGTCCCGAACTCGAACCTAATGTCATGGTCTATTTGGACGACATTGTAATCATTACCAATTCATTTGATGAACACCTCGAGCTTATCAAGGTCGTATTTGAGCGTTTGAAAGCAGCTGGTTTGGTGGATTCAGCGGAAAAGTGTCATTTTTGCAAGCCTGAGCTGCGTTATTTGGGCTACGTCGTTGACAGTAAAGGACTTCGTCCTGACCCTGAGAAGGTAGAGGCGATCGTTAATCTTCCACCCCCTTGTAGTATCAATGAGGTTCGACGTTTTGTGGGTACTGCGTCGTGGTATCGTAGGTTTGTACCAAATTTTTATCACTTTTGGCCCCTGTTTTAAACATGACGAAGAAGGGTGTGAAATGGTGTTGGACCCCGGAATGTCAAAAGGCTTTTACTGATTTTAAGAAGTGTCTCGTTACGGCGTCCATACTTACTTCCCCTGATTTTGACAAAACCTTCTATCTGCAAGCGGATGCGTCATCTTACGGCCTTGGAGCAGTTTTGACACAAAAGTTTGAAAATGATGAGAAAGTCATCTGTTACCTCTCTAGATCATTGACTAGAGCGGAAATGAAACTTACAGTCACTGAAAAAGAGTGTCTTGCTGTAATTTGGAGTGTGGAAAAACTGCGCCACTATCTTGACCATGTGCATTTCAAGGTCATAACAGATCACGCTTCCTTGTTGTGGTTGCATCGTTTGAAGGATCCTCAAGGCCGTTTGGGACGTAGGCAATTGCGCCTTCAGCAGTTCGATTTTGAACTCATTCATCGGAAGGGTAAGGATCACGTTGTCCCCGATTTTCTTTCAAGGTCTGTACCCGTTTCCATTGATTCTGTCTCTCCGGTAACTTCCCCTGAATTCACTTCTTGTAGGGCGCATGACAGGTGGTATTTGTCCATGATTGGAAAAGTTAGGAAGTCCCCTGAAAAGTTTTCGCTGTGGAAGGAAGAAAATGGCATTCTTTTCAAACATTTGAAACCCTCCTTTGTCGAGTTATCGTCTCCATATGATGAATGGAAGATAGTTGTCCCTAAGGGTGATAGAAAGGCTCTGTTTGAGCGTTATCATGATTTGCCAACTTCCGGTCATGTGGGAGTTTTCAAGACATATGGCAGGATTCGGCAGACATATTATTGGCCCAAAATGAGGGCGGATGTCCTTCGTTACATCAAGACTTGTGTAAGTTGTGCACAGAACAAGGTGGAACAAAAGCGTCCAGCTGGTTTCATGGGTGAGCGTCCCGAAATTACTCAACCGTTCCAAGCGATTAGTCTTGATTATGTTGGTCCCTTGCCTCGTTCGAAAAAGGGTAATTGTTATATTTTGGTGATATCTGACTACTTCAGTAAATCAGTTTTTCTATTTCCTTGTCGTGCGGCGAAGGCTAAATCCCTGGTAGAAATAGCGGAAAATTTCTTTTTGCTCTATGGTACTCCGATGTTTCTAACCTGTGACAATGGTGTCCAGATGAAATCCAAGGAATTTCAAGCCTTGTGTAAAAGGTATCACTCCCGAATTTTCTTCAATGCCAACTATAACCCTAGGGCTAATCCAACAGAACGTCACAATCGTATCATCAAGACCATGATGCGTATGTACGTCGATAAGGACAATCACAAGACTTGGGACGAGCACCTGCATGAAATTGGTTGTGCTATTCGTACTTCGCCTAGCGAAACCACTGGTTTCACCCCATACTTCATTCTGTTTGGGCGTGAGCATAAACTCTATGGCTATGACTATGAACAGCGTCATGGATTACCCCGACCGGAGGTTGATATGGATACTTATGTCCGTGAACGGCAGCGCGGGTTCGCTAAACTGTATGAACAGGTCACCGCAAAAATCAAGGTCACTTGGGAACAAAATTCGCATAGGTATAACTTACGTCGACGACCCTTGAGCTTCAACCCTGGTGATAAAGTTTGGCGTAAAAACAAGGCTATTTCCGATGCTTTAAACTACTACAGCGCTAAATTGGCCCCTGCATATGTTGGTCTATTCGTGATTAAACGTCGGTGTGGTTCTTGGTCCTATGAACTGGAGGACGAATTGGGAAGTTCCAAGGGGCACGTCCAGGAATTAAAACCGTTTGTGGTGGACCCTGACTTCGACTTGGGACAATCTGATTGATTCACGATATTTTTTTTTGTAGCCTTACGATGCCAGGCGGAGGAATAGGTCCGTGGCGGAAAACTGCCGGAGGTACAAGTCCTCCAAGTGTTCACTTTTCAGGTGGCCGTCCGTCAAAATATATCCTGGACACCCAGATTCACTTCTGATTCCTATTGCCACCAGCTTTTTACGAATATGAGTGTCTTCCCACCCACTTCAGTTATTCTAACTTCTTCTACTTCTGACTGAAACTGAATCAGAATAACTGAATAACACACAGCAATTTCCTGAAGGAACGACACAGGTGTCTTGTACAATGTCATGTTGAAATATGTCAGAACCCTGCCATCCATTTTCAGGGTTGTCGAATTCCATTTTTCCTGATTTTTAGTTGGTCTAGTTAAGTGTTAAAAGTTTTCAATCCATTACTGTACCATGTCATGTTGAAATATGTCAGAACCCTGCCATCCATTTTCAGGGCTAGTGCCTCTTTTGTACATTGGATGTTTTCCAAGTGTTCACTCTTTGTGGTGAGTACCTTTGTTTTATCCCGGTACGCTCATTTGTGGTAAACACCCTTTTGTTTTTTTTTCCTTCTCGCCCGGACCATATCGTGAACTAGTACTGTGTTTACTTGCTGGTCTTGGTTGGGCACTGAAGTATACACCCCGTCTGTACTTGCGGTGGTTTCCTCACCTGCAATCGGGAGTAAAATTAGCAAATGGACAGCATACATACCTTGCCAACTCCATCACGGTATATTATGATGCGTTCCAGCAGGGCGGTATTGTGCGCCTGATAGTTTGTCATAATCGTCCCGTTTTAACAAAAACTTCGTGAACATCAGTGGATTCTGCACCCTAGGAATCTTGTGGCACTCCCTTGAATCTGGATTTCACCTCCTGTTCCTCGGGACTATCTATATCAAGTCCAACCACTCTGAACCTGATATACACTTCAAGTAGTTTGTCCTAATCATCCCTTTTCAGCAGGAATTTCGTGTGCGTATATGGATTCCGCACCTTATGGTGGATGCGCATGTGAGGTTGCGGTAACGTTTTTTTTTACATGTATTTTATGGACCCTGATTCTATAAAGTTTTTTTTTGGCTTGCTTGGCTACGGTTGTCATTTGTTTCAGTCTTGGGAAGTTTATAGCCTGAGTAATGTGTATTTTCTCTTAGGAGGTTTTTCAGTTTATATTTACTTCATTTGAGAGTTCAGTGGTTCTGTGCTTGCTTTTGGTAGTTTGGTACTGGATTCTTGCCATTTTTGTATGGATTTTAAAACTAAGACTGTTGTCAGGTGATGACTCATGGCCAGGTATAGCCACACATCGTCAATTGGTTTGGATTCGGTGACATTGCCGATGGTATTGGTTTTGGGAGGTCTGCGATCGTTTTGCCGATGTGCGTTTTTCCTTTTTGAAGGATTTTGGATTGTAGCACCTCGTTGAGTTTCAGCATTGTTTTGGATTGTGTTGATTGGTTTGATAAATGCTGAAATCTCGCCATTTATTGGGATTTCAACTGAAACCCTGCTGTTGTTTGGTGATTGCCGATTTTAGACTTTCAGTCTGTCTAATGCATGTCTATACTTTGTTCGCTATATTCACGTCATCAGGTTGTTGCGTAACTAAGCCTGTTTTTGAGTCCTGTTGGTTATGGTGCACATCACTAATTTTGACATTCCCTGATTCTGACTTTCGTAAACTTGTGTGGTTATTCGAGTTTACATTTACTGATTTTGGCGTTAACCTATGCGGTTATATTTTTTTTCGATTGTGACTTTTTGGTTTATGACGTTTATTCCGTCGTGTTTTCTTGCACTTTTTGGTGGTATCAAGAGCTTCTTTTGCATATCTGATGCGGGAGGATGGGCGTTGGGGGGCTATTGCTGGGGTGGTACTCCTAGTGGTGTGGGTTGGGAGTATTGAACCGTTTGAAGCTCCTCCACGACATGGACTCCACGAGGCATGGCTACTGCGTTTCATCTCAGCCCCGTATCCGGTTATTTTTCTTCGTTATTCCGTTTTTGTCTTCCCTCTTTTACGAGGCTATGGACCCTGTTTGGGGGGTTGTGCAGAATACCCTTACTCCGGGTTCTGGATGAGGTAGAAGCCCTCTAAGTGCTGGATTCCAGAGGCCGTCAGCGCTGGTTTTCTTGCGGTGGTTCTCTTTGTTTAAATTCATTTTGTTTAATCCATGTGGAGCTTTTATAACCCGTCATTTTTGAGGCCACCTGGTGTTTCCGTAGAGAGCACTCATCAGCGTAGTACGCTATAGTACAACCCGCGTAATGAGTTCGGTCAAACTCATTCCCTGTAGTTTGGTGGGTCTAAGGGGTTAAAGAGGTGAGAGTTGGTATAGTCTTCTGTCCTATACTAGACTCCCTCAGTCTACTCACTCCATGCTGGTTTGGATTGGTCGGACTTTGGTGAATGCGCGTGGTCAACTCTTGTAAGACCGGTACACGAGGCATCCTCAGTCCCATTGAGGTTACGCAATGCCGGTTAGGAATTCCACAAAACATCTACGGAATTTCAAACTGCAAGAGCTGATTCATGTGATTTTCCGAATCTGATGGGTCTGGATCAGTAGGGTTTGTTGTCGTGTTGTCCTCCGACAGTAGCGTCTTTTCACTTTGACCAGTGGTCATCATTATTTCCTTTCCGAGTTTTTTTTTTCTTTGGTTATTGTTTTCTGTTTTGCTTGATTCCGAATTGGTCATCTTTAAGGTTTTCTTGTCTCGTTTTAATCTTGTCTCGGCCTATCGTCGAAAATCTATCCTAGTTTTTCTCCTGTCTAAGGAGAGGGGGAGTTATCACGGGCCAAAAGCGTTATCACTGCTTGTCCCATTACTATTAATCAACATTAATGTGGTATGTTACTTTTTCGATCTCCCCTGTAGTCGTTTGATTTACTGGCAACAGCGCACTGGTTAAAAGTCTTGTACGTCGCTGATGTCTGATGTCAGTTTTTCATTAAACGTATCTTTCTTTTCGAACTCGACCTTGGTAGCGAACGGTTGGAAGACATTCGCATCTCCATGTGTTAGATCCATAGAGAAAATAATAACAAGGAGAGTGCCCGATTCTGTAGTAAAAATGAGAAGTGTGTCCGCCGGTGACAACTTATGGAATTACAAACATGGCGTCTATCGATAAAGGAGATTCCTACATTACCGGCCTAAGGCGGGTTATTTGAATTGACGTTTTTGGTCGTGATATTGTTTGCAGCGTGTTTAAACTGCCAATACATTTTCTTTAAAGATCAGACAGATTTGCAATCGATATACAGTAATGGACAAAACTATACATTTCTCCAATTCGCATTTTACTCTATGCTTGATACGAGTACACTATGGCTCTGAAAATTTAAAAAAACCGTAGAATTTAGTGATAAGACTGGGTCTATAACACTATACGTAACCACACATTTTGAAAAATGTCAAATATCAACATATTTTTAATATAACTGATGCAGGCTCAAAGTTTTATCGAATTTCAAGCTGTCCATATTACTGTATCAATAATCGAATTAATTAAAGCGAATCATAACAGTAGAATAGATCTTTCCAAGAAGATGTATCACAGTTCAAACATTTGATGGGCGCAAACATGTTTTTGATAAATCACTGATATATCTAGGGGATGTGTGTATTAAGAATATCAAGATGTATTGTTATGGTCACATTATTTTATTGAAAAATATACTATGAACAAAAACTTAAACTTATTTTTGAAGACTAACAGCAGTATTGAAAATAGGAACACGAAACTTAAACCTAATAAATAAAAAAATAAACTATTTCACCAACGCAACGTTTCAGCTTTTCTCATGACGAGGAAAGAATCAAACATTATTCTATGCAGACTAGCAATGGTAGGTATCAAAAATGAACACAGATACCTATCAAACTTAAATCTAAAATAAACCAAACATATTATATGGAAACACAAAAGACTTAAACCTAGAAATTATACAAGTACAATATTTTTCAACATATTTTTCACAAATGTCTCATCTTCCATAGTTTTTTCCTATCTTTAGATGTTTTTTTATTTGATTGAAAATTTCTGTAAATGTCATCATAATACTTTTTAATTGTAAGTTCAATGGAAAGATCAAGTATTTCATTTTGCATAATTTCTTTATGTTCAGGACAACCATACCAATCGAAATCTAGGCGTCTCTTTAAAATTATTTTGATTTTATTTTTTATATGTGAAACTAACCCATATGTAGGTAATATATAAATAACACAGTCATGAATTTGAGCTAAATAGTAGCTCATTTCTTTGGATACATAAGTCAGTCTTTTTTTGTTGTCCGTATACTCCTTAAATAAAACAAACATATGCTGGGGTTCAACTTCTCCTGACAACAAATTGTCAGCACATTGTCTGCACTCTCGATGTAATTTATTTTTTTTGATTATAAATCCAGCTACATATGTGCATGTATTAGCATCATGGTCGGTATAATCAAAATTTGTGGACGGAAGTTTTACATTTTCAAGTTCATTGTATTCAAAGTTTTTTGAATTTACAAAATCTGAAACATCTGTATTTAAAAAGTCTTCCAAATTATCGAGAATTCTGATGCCATCCATCTCGCAGTTGCGGTTTGAAACTGGTGTTACTAAATTATTAAGTACAGATGTTTTGAATGAACTAACAAATTGGTAGCAATTCGGATTTGTATTTTCTGCTCCAAAATGTCTAATAGATGAAAATTGGTTTTCGAGTGGGTCCTGGTTTAGCGAACGCGTTCTTAAAAATCTGAAACCCATTTCTCTACACGTTGTCCACAATCCTTTCGTCGCATTTATGGTTGTTAACCAACCAGTCTTAAATGGCATTTTTGATTTGGTACTAGATTGCGATATAAACTCCCAACTATTGATTTTTGGAAGAAGCTTATTCCAGAGTGCTAAGTGGGGAGATCTCTCCGACAAACACCTACGATAAGGTTTTCCACACTCCGCCTTAATTGTTCTCCCATTGAAACTATCAAAAAGTTCATCTATGTCATGCACAAACTCTGCAGTATCAATGGCCCGCGATGGTAGATTGTTATTCGGATTACTTACCATTTCTGCAATAGTGGCAGCAACAGTTTGACTCAAAGTCCTAGCAGCTATTGAAACCTTCATTTTCAAACGATTATTTTTTGGATCAAGATATTCTTCCCGAATACGCCTGAGAGCTTGGAACCTTTTTTTTCTATCTATGTAAAAACATGTTCTAATGTCGTCCATAATTGCGAATTTAGTTTTCTGATATTTGATATTATATTTAAGAAGAGCATTTCTCGTATTTTTTAATAAATGAGGTGGGTCGAATATTGTGTACACTTTATGACCATTGATAGTAAAATAGGGACCAGGTCTGGATTCTTCTTTACAAAGTAGATTTATAGCAGAACGGTTTGTAGAACCTTGATCACATACTGTACATAAAATATTTACTCCTATCTCCTGTAATTTTATTATAATGCTTTTGATTATATTTTTCAATTGATATGTTGAAATAGTATCCCTAGTAAAAAAGTATGCAACTGTCTGCTTCCATTTTTTATGCAATCCATTGAGCATAAAAGTTAATGCATGATTTGCTGGTTGGTTTTCTCGTCCTAAGGGTCCTAAATCAATATATCCAATAACCTTATCATTAAATTTATCATAGGTATATTGTTCTTTTAAAGATATTTCATCAAATATCAAGGAACAGCACCTATCTAATGGATTTAGTTTTCCAACTTTCTTTGACAGTCTTTCTTTGACAGTAAATAATTGAGGGTCAATACCCGCTTCAAAAGGAACCATTTTTAACAAATTTTGAAGTGTTGTTTTACTTGGTAACGGTATGCCTCTTTTTAAGAACTTATACGATTTTGGTCCTCGTTTATAAAGAGCTAATGCAAAAACCTTATCGCGTAAACTCCATGTTGGTCTTTTAACTTTAACATTACCAAATGAACTTCGAAAAAATGAAGCCACTGCTGGATCAAATTTTTCTTCCAATTCTTTAAACATTTCAAATTTTGAAAATTCATAAGCAGTCTTTATTTTATTTTTGGAATTTTTAAGCTTATGTTTCAATTTGCATATAATATTATTTTGAGTTTTATTCAAAGTATATAATTTTCTCTTCCGTGGGGTAAGATTTTTCGCTCTTGTTTCTCCCAAACTAGCCAAAATATTTTTTCTACTTTTCGAATTTGAAGGTTCAGCGGGAGGTGGCAGTTGAAATTCATTATTTACAGAGTATTCTGTGAAATTAGGAGGCGCAACAACAATAGGTTTCGGATATAAATCAGCGGCTGTATAATTTTTTGTTGACGTTAAATTTGGAGGACGCAGTTGAATATTTTCGAGTATGATTACTTTCGAAACTTTAGCGGATACATTTTCCGAATGTTTATTCTTAGAACATCTAGAATGCTCGTCAAGAAAAATGTATTTTTTCTCTTTTTCGTCAACACTATTTTCAAAACATGGTGCAACCGATGGTGATGGTACAGCATATTTCAACAAACGTTTTTTAAATGAATCTGAAAATTGTTTATCATCAAAATGGTCTTCACACAAATAACACCGTTTTTCTGTAAATTCTAAATTTAAGACACTAAACCATTTTTGTCTTCTCTCTTTGTCTTTCAAAGGAAATTGAAAGAATGATTTATTTTTATATGTAGTGTCAGTTATGGGAGAATAATATTTATTGTTACAATGAGAAACTGTGCACCCGTAGACATACGTACCAGGTGTATTATTTTTATTAGCCGACATTTTTGTTTAAGTTGAACCCCAGCATTGTATGTCAAAATAAATAGAATGCCACTTTTCAAGGGCTACAGCGTTGAGCGTAAATACTTAGTGGTTTTCTATCACTATCACACTAATATGTACACAACTATTTATACAAAATGTATCACATCATATCACATCTTTGTTTCCAATGTTACCTTACGCATAAACTTTCTTATCTCGCATCACTTGTGAAGCCCCAACATTATTTCTCACATGTGCCCAGATTGATATTCTATTCTCGGTCCAGATCTTCTTCACTTTTTGAGCCTTGCGTAAAACGCAGACCTCCTTCATTAGGATCAACAGATCATGAAGACGAGAACCCATAAAAATAACTGAAAAACAAATCAAAAGATGACATCTTCCATCTTGATTTGACTTGGAACATACCTATTTGCACTTATAGATGAAGGAAATTGGTCTTTGGTTGAGGTAGGCTACCAATTATTGTAGATATCCGTTATCAGTAATAATTTGGAAAGCATAATACATCATATTTATTGTTATAAAATAGCACTTGCCAAGCACTTGTTTTTTGTCGGTGTAGGTTTACAAAGCAATAATAGGTCACTTTTAACGGTCCAAACTCATAAAATGAACTAGAAAAAGAAATTACAAAATATCCATTAGCGTTTTGCACTTTAGTTTTTAATCAATGCATGCTTACCTATTTTATGTGAATGAAAAGTCCGGGGACCAATCTTTTCAATAATGGCGGATGATAAATTGTCGTTTGACGTTTGACTTTCTTCTTGGGGTAAATATCAATCATGATCAAACTAATTACTTTTCGTGACTCGAGCAAAATATAGTTATTTATTTAATTTATTTGTTCTGAATTCGACTCAAGTCGGGTCGAACTGGGTTCAGGTTGGGCTGAAATTTAACTGATAAATAAGTCAGTTAATCGTCAATTGTGGAAAATAGACATATAATGGGTTATTGATAATAAGCTGTGAATTTATTCAACTCTGGGGAGTATTTTATTGGGTTTTATTGTATTTGGGTAAAAAGTGCAGTTCGATTATGATGACTATGCAATGCTAAAACAGGTTTTCCATATAGATCATTCATCTGCTTGGGGAACTGGTACAGTACAGCCTACACGGACTGTTTTGGGGTTTTTCTCTTCTTGGTTTTTGTTGGACTTGAGAACCTAGCAAGCTGTTGCGGTGAGCCGTATCTATATATTGTTTTATTTACGTCAGTGTTACGGTCGGTCGAGATTTATCTATTTTTTTTTTATGAATACTTTTGTGAAGCGTTGTGACGTCACATAGCGGCAACTCAGTTTGTGAGTGATCTTTTTATAAATTAATCGGTTCAACTGCTCGCTTGTTGGATTATAAAAATTTGACAGAATAACGTTATTAAGGTTATAGCGTTTTTAATTATTAATGATCGGATTTGTACTGAACCTTTTTCTTGATGCCGATTCATTACATAAATTGCACATATAGTTGAACTGAGTTTTGGAAAATACAAGTTTATTATTTACCGATTTCTTGTACATACGATACGGACGTATGTTTTGAGTACTTTGCAAGTAGGCACGGTACTTCTGTGTAAGATAATATTGGATTTTTGGATTTTAATATACGCAAGTGTCTTGGGAATTAATTAACTAGTTTGATTTGAGAGTTGGTAGTCCTGATCCCTGGTTTCGTCGGCGGTAAGTAAGGCAGCTACGTACTTTCTTTCGTTAATTGTTAAATAAACTCAATTGGAATCGAGAAGACCCCGAAGGTTGGGATTCACCTGCACGAATCTCTGGCGCCCACTTTAAATAAACCCCCCCCCAAAGCTCCAGAACTCTGAGTTCCGGGTAAGCTTAGCCAACGTGGCTTCCAATTGAGCGGTTTGATAGTTGCAGGACTGAGAGTGCTTGAGCTAAGCTTGCGCTCAAATTTTTGCGTGATAAATAGATAATAAAAAAACTTAAATCTAATAACGATACCAATAAGTTAATCACGGTCACACAGCCTTTCTTCAGTGGAAAGTGGCTGAACAATGATGTAGCAGTCTCAGCTCTTGTAGGGCTGCTTATCAGACCAACAAGCTATCCACCTGAATTGTGATTGATAACCCCAACAGGAAAAAAAAAACCCTAAGCCTAAGAAGAAATACGGTTGTTACATTGTCTTCTTAATAAAAAAAAAACTCGAATGAAAATTACGATTATAAATTTTGACAACAATAAATTTGATGGATTGAACAAGAAAAAGAATTTATGTTTGATTTAAACCTCGACAAAATCATCTCTTGGTGGCGAGAAAAATAAAATCAAATGATCAGATAAATCATGAAAATCAATTGCCACTTCAAATATCACTCGAAAAAAAACATGTAAAGAAATCAGTAAAATACCTGAGTTCGGCAGGGTTTCTGGGTTTGTAGACACGGTGGTGTTTTTCCTGTGTTTCGCTCTGGTGGTCCTGTTCAAACTGCGTGGTAATGTATTAGAACTGGTAGGTTGCAGTTCACCCTTGCGTTTCCAACAGAATCAGCAATTTCTTGAATAAAATAGGCTGCTGGTCACCTTTGCCTTTCTACGTGAAAAGAAGGAGCACGATAGAATTCATTCAGGTACTTTCCAACAACACCCGGTCGAAGATGAAATCAACAATCATGCCTTCCAACTTACCCAACGGTCGTGAAACCAAAATATCCGTATAAAACGGTTATTGCATCGCCAACAAGGTAGGTAGGTACACAAAGCACACAAAACTAAACACGATGCAATATATAAAAGTGGATTAATTTCCCAAAAATCCCTAGATAAGGTTAAAAATGCTTAGGAAACATCCAAGCTTCACAAAGACTCGTTGGAAAGTAAATCGAAAATCATGGTCAAATTCTCATAACAGAGTGAGGTTAGGGCCAGTACCAGAAAAGCAGCAAAGGTAAAATAGCAACAAGAACACCGGCAACATCGTAAAGGGCTGGAGGTAGATTGCACAAACAATCCTCCACCAATCAAGAAAACACGGACAGAACCAAGGAAAGTGACTTCATTCTCACTAACAGTCCCCAATCAAAGAAAAAGAACGAGATACGTGCCATAGATTCAACGGAGATCGACAGTGAAAATACACCCATCACGTAATCTAAAACACGTCTGGCAACGGTGTCACATCGCAGACCAAACTCCATAACATCAAATCAACAGCTGACTTCAAGGGACTTGGTTTAAAAACATAAACAAACGTAATTTCACTAATTTCCCTTAAAAAGAACTGTTTTCCCCATAAAACAACATGAGAACAGTGACTAAAATGGCACACGAGTTATTTAGAACCGTTGGCATGTCCTGAAAGTGTGTGTGTGTAAATACAGGGCCATTTCTTGCCAGTCAAACTCATAACAGGGATAGATGAAGTTTAGAGAAAAGTTATTAGGAGGAAAGTTACTATTACGATGTGTGGCGACCAAGTAAGTAGCAGTCACTCTTCATACTGCCTGAGTTTATAAAAAGTGCAACAACCTGATAGGTACGGTAGAACTAAAATTACCCAATCTCAAGAATAATTGAACAAAAAAACGTAGAGTCGAAAACGGCCCGTGACAAACAATGCTTACATAATAAGAATTCTATCACTAAATCAACATTATCAAACTGAATTTTGCATTTGAAACATTCCTCATCAACATCCCCATTTACATCATATCATTTGTTTTCAGGGTGATCCCTGTTCTTATCGTCAATAACATAAAAACTGTTTTGATCAAATTTCTATTTCGACTGTTTCTTAGATATTTGTCTCGAAATCACAGGAACTATTTTGAAAGTCTCTAAATCGGTAGTATACATCAACAACTATTCGCTAACACTTCAAAAATTAAAATACTCTGACGTCACTTACGCAATGAATAAAAATTCAAAACACTCAGAAAACACAACCATCACAAGAAAACAACAAGATACTAGAAACAATCAGCAAATTATCGTACTCAGAAGACAAATGATGAGGTTGCTGACGGATCACTCACACTCAAAAGACTTATGTAGGGAATAGAGTGCTTATGACAGATCCACAACTTGCAGCATTGTAGAAAGAACTGAATGAGGTAGTTCTGTCTTTCTTTTTCAAGCTCTGACTCACAGAAGATACGACATTTTCGATGCAATACATCACTTTTCCATGATAAGATTGTTGAGAAATTGCTGGAATTTATCAGAGGAACTGATTTAGTCTGGCAAGAAAAAGGTCAGCAATAAGCCACAGGGCTGCAGTGCAAATCGTGAAGAAAACTGTCTTGGTCGCGCCTCAAACAACAGCGACAGCTGATTATGAATGTAGTAAAAACAGACCATCCAACACTTCTAGCCACAGTGAAGCTGATAATTTCGAAATTTTATCTCTCAAAATGAGCGATTGGGAATATTTTTACTATCCCACTTCTGATAAATTGTAGAATAAAATTCAATCACAACAATTGTCATGATTCATTTGCAACAATAACAAATAAATAATTGACTGGTTCACCGAGCTCAGCTTCACTCTTGGCCAGAACAAACGCACCTGGAATTAAAAAGTAGGCTGAGTCACCTTCCTTATCGATGTTAACATACTTTGAGGTACTTGTCACGTTCAAGATATTTTTAATATGGGTTTAACTGGAATCAAAATAAGAGAAATACACCAATTATTGTAAAATCTATACTACTGTACAATGCCAGGGATAAATGCAATAATCAACCTCCGAATACAATGCAAGTGAAATACAGACATTCCATTATATTATATTTGTTCAATGGTTGACCACCACACAAAAATTGGTGTATCATTCTACACATAATCCCAAAAATTAACAACAATATGGGGGCGTCCCCCAAGGCGTCCCTAGGCTGCAGGAAAACCATATAACTTGGCACAAATAGCTTTCTTCTTCAATCAATTCTAATATCAACTCATAGCTAGATACGTCAAGCCAATATGTGAAACCTACGCGTTATATGTTAAGTCTCTAACGCAAGCCTCAAAGAAGAGCCGTGGCAAGTGGATATAGTCTTATGAATGATATTAAACTACTTATAATTCAAGATCACTTCATTCACAAAGACCAAACTCCCATACCACCATACCAATGTAGTAAAACTACGCTATAGGAACAATGAGCTGTAGCAGATCATTTAACAAGTGTCAAACTCTTTAGACTACTGATGAAGAGTCATTCCTTAATCTCCATCACTCAGAAAAAGTGGCGGCGGCAGACCGTTTCAACCATGATAGCTCAAGAATCAAACTCTTTAGACCGCTGGTAAAATATTTCTCATCATAGTTCGCCAGAAGTGGCTGCAGAATAGAAAACACAAAAGGATTTCTCTGAATAAGTTGAAAATGCGTAATATTAAATTAAGTAAGGTAACTCTGTGAGACCACTCACCATAATCAGTAAAATAGGTATCTGGCTCATCATTTCAAAACACATTGGCAACATAAGAGCCCATCTTCTGCACTCAAAATACCATCAAAAGGAATTAAGTTTTCAAATATCACTTTGACCACTGTCAAAAATGATTATCAAGGTAGACAAGAATGATCAGAAAGCACATAAAATCGTCACCAGAAAAATGGGTTGCTACAAAAATAATGGAAAATGATATTTATGTTGACGACCTTATAACTGGTACGAATTCAGTCGAAGAAGCTGCCAACATAGGTCAGTCGATAGCTTATATACAGTGCGGCTCTAAAAGGTCCTCCCCCTTTTTTTTCCAATATGTGCATCAAAAATTTTGAAACTTGGCATACTCTATTTGCTCTCGAAATACTACTTTTTGATGTTACTGACGTACTTTTAGTATTCAAGATGACTGCTGGACGCCATTTTGAAACATTTTTTTAAATGCAAAGAGGTGTCGTGTGACACCTCATTTTGAAGATCCTGATGAGTACTTTATAACCCTAGAATATTGAGTCGATATCTTCAAGTACTACAAAATGGCGGTACATTTAATTACTACATTGATACATACACTTTTTGAAAAAAAGTTCAATTTAAAAGATGCTTTTTTGACATTTTTGTCATTTATTCCTAACCCAAACTTTATGTCAAGAATATTTCCAGCATCTTTTGAATTTAATTTGACGATTTTTTTTTTTATATTGTATGTATCAATGTAGTAATTAAATGTACCGCCATTTTGTAGTACTTGAAGATATCGACTCAATATTCAAGGGTTATTAAGTACTCATCAGGATCTTTGAGATGAGGTGTCACACGACCCCCCTTTCCATTTGAAAAAATGTTTCAAAATGGCGCCCAGCCGCCATCTTGAATACTAAAAGTACGTCAGTAACATCACTTTTTATTTCGACAGCGATTAAAGTATGCCAAGTTTCAAAATTTTTGGTGCACACATTAAAAAAAAAGATGCGAAAATGGCAGTCTAATAATGCTCAAATACTAAAGATAATAGAGGGTGGCAAAAAATCCTCAAATCTTGTCCACTTTGGAGTCGATCAAACTCCAAAAACCTTAGGAATTTGTTGGTCTTGCGAATCTGATAATTTTTCATTCAAGATTATACCTGTGTTGACAGCAAGTCGTGTCACTAAACGAATAATTCTCTCTTCTATTAGACAGATTTTTGATCCTCTTGGGCCATCAGCTCCATGTATTGTAACAGCGAAAACTATCCTGCAGAAACTGTGGCTTGAACGAATCAATTGGGATGAAGCTGTCCCTCAACAGCTGCATACTGCATGGCTGAAATTTATATCTGAACTTCCAACTTTGAACTTGTTGGCGATACAACGCCAGGTTAGATCTCCGAACGCTCGATCAATTCAGTTACATGGATTCTCAGATGCATCCGAGAACGCATACGGTGCATGTATTTACTTGCGAAGTGTCGAGAAGAAAGCAAATAGAGTAGCAGAAATACAAACATCAACCAGTTTTTGTCATTGCCGACATGTTCCTTCCAAAGTTAATCCTGCCAACCTCTTGTCGCGAGGTGTTACTCCTCATGATCTACATACTTCGGAATTCTGGTGGACTGATCCATGTTGGCTAAGTAATATTGAAGCTGATTTGCCCGCAAGGGTCGCTGATGCAGACAACCTGCCCGATCTCAAAACTGATCCGAAAACCCTATTAATAAGTTTTCCTCAAGCGTTTTTGGACATAAATCGATTTTCGTCTTTGAATAGGCTAATCAGGACAGTTGTTTTCGTATTTAGATTCATGTTTATCATAAAAAAACATAAGTACCTCTACGGGAGAAAGTTTCTGCTGAGAACCGACCACGCCGCGCTAAAATGGCTTCTACAGTTCAAGAATCCGGAGGGTCAAGTAGCTCGTTGGATTGAGAGGCTTCAGGAGTTCAACTTTGACACGGAACATCGAGCTGGATCCAGCCACAACAACGCTGATGCCCTGTCCAGGAGACCTTGTCCAGAACAATGTAAGCACTGTCAAAGAGCCGAGGAAAAGGAAGCGAGCACTTGCAGGACGACTGTGGTGGATGATTCCTGGCAGACCAGGTCACTTCGAGAGGACCAGGAGAAAGATCATGATCTGCAGTTCGTCATCGGATGGAAACAGGCGGGCAAACGACCAAGCTGGCAAGAAGTCGCACGATTCTCGACCACCGTGAAGTCCTACTGGGCTCAATGGGACACGATGGTTCTTGATGACGGCATCCTTAAGAGAGCGGTGAAGAATCTGGATGCCACAGAGGATTGGAAGGAGATGGTGATTTTCCGAAGCCGACAGACAAAAGTGATGAGGGAAGTCCGCGATGGCGTCACGGGTGGGCATCTAGGTGTGATGGAAACGCTACGAAAGCTGCGAGAGCGGTTCCACTGTGTCAACTGTCAAGCCGATGTGAAGGAGTGGTGCAGAAAATGTGCCATATGTGCGGCAAGTAACGGACCCCAGAAACCGCCAAAAGCTCCGATGCGTCAATACAACGTGGGAAGCCCCCTTGAAAGGATCGTAATCGACGTGGTTGGACCGTTTCCTGAATCGGACAACGGCGTTGCATCCACAATCGGATGGCATGGTGGAGCGAATGAACCGAACCATCAATCGACACTTGGCCAGAGTTGTCTCTGACCATCAAAGAGACTGGGATCAACATCTCCACCTGTTCCTCATGGCGAAGAGGTCAGCAGTTCATGAATCGACGGGCGGAACACCTGCCAAGATCATCATGGGTCGTGAACTCCGGCTGCCCTGCGACTTGAAGTTTGGCTGTCCGCCTGGTAAGCAGGGGGCAATGTGACGAAACATTGTTCAGTATATGGTGAAGGCGCCGAATCGATTGGCTTCTGGTACATTCTAGCGAGGCTAGATGGCGTCGAATATTCTTCGCTTTTCTACAAATCTCTGGAATGTTCTTTTAATCCTGGCGAGGGTATATAATGAAATCCGTCATTTTAGTTAGTTCAGTTCAGTTATTGATAAGCTGCGAGATATAAATCGTTAAAACATTAATACGCCGCGATTGCAACATTAATTGTTTGTAAATAGTGAGTGCTGTACATAGTGACTTAAAATAAATAGATTAAAGCTGAACAGTGTTTTCTATAGCGAAACTTGCTACAATACATTCTTCACCTCAATAGACACACAAAAACACGACTTTTCTATTAATCAGGTTGTATGGCATGTATGGCATACGTACTCAAACATACACCGGCGCAGTACAATTTTGTGCGGTATTTGAAATAGCGCCCCACGCTACGTAACGTGAATAACTCCATGCGGTAACCTCATTACCGTGAATGACGTTAAGCAGTGAATCGCGCATCCAATTCACGTCAAAACATCGCATGAGGTATTACCGCTTGACATTTTTTGATAGGCAATATCTCTCCATGCCAATTGCAATACCACATGCGTTGCGGTATGTACGACTAACGAAATACAATATGTCTGTCAACGTATCAAATCTGCACATGCGCAGATCGATAAAGTTGGATTTTCAACTTGGCTTCAAGTGTCGCTAGGGTAATATTATTATTATTCACCCATTCCGAATGACTTGATACATTTTTCTAGAAAGAGATTTGGTGAAATGTGAGACGACAGTGAAAAGCAGCAGCGTCATGTCTTCAAACAATAAGTTTACCGATCCCAAACTAAGCCAATCTAACCCAAATTAACCCAAACTCATGTCTTATTCAACAACTTACACACAAATTTAATAATATTGTTACTTCGGCGATCACCATGTTGCCATCTATGTCATATCAACCAATCTGACCAAACACGGGCGTCGTCCCAGGCTGCTTTTCACTGTAGTCTTGAGATGTGACCCGCATGCGACTAGAAATTTGAAAAGAAATGACAGTGTGTTTTGCTTGAAACCCGACGATATTGCCGTCTACTTGATTTAGCGCTGCGCCTGTGTCTCTTTAGTGATCAAAATGTCAAGTATTTCCTCACAACATAACCTGATTTGACATTAAAGAGGTCATGGTCATTGTAAATTGTAGTAATATGATGAAAAAGACCCTGTAAGCGGTGTAGTTTGCCGGGGCTAATGAAAATCAGGACATAGAATATAGAATATCTCATTGGTCTAGGGGAGGTTGTCATGAGGTTTGTTCCATCCTACATAATTGATATCGTCCTGTAACGGTCATTGGAACTGTTAGAATTGAATTATTGTGCATGATTTTCATCATTTTCATCACAATCCCAGAATCGCAGCAGTTGGAACGGATCTATAGGTATCGATCTGAGGAATCGGTTCTTGAACCTTCTTTATCACTCACTATAATGAATTTTTTTCCACTCAAAAATTAAAAAAAACAAAAATCTTATCTGCACTATCAACAAATAAACACATTAAGTAACCTCCCACAGACACTTGAAAATGTTGGGCGAGCACGAGTTGGAAGTCGGCTTGGGCCAACATGGTCGACCGTGTGTGGGCTGTACAGGGTGTCCCATTTTGGGTACTTTTGCGGGGTATTTCCGTTATTCTTATAGATAGAAAGTTGCGGTTTTCGCGACAGTGTGCTACTTTTTCGTGAAACTGAAGATGCCGTTGACAACATTTTCATAGCCCTTTTCGTTTTCAAGATACAGGGCTAAACTGAAAATGTTGCATTTTAAGGTACCCCTCGTATCTAAACTATCAGATAAGTTATGGAAAATGTGAAAACTGTTTCTTACATAACTTTTCCCGTAGAACTCGATTCTGCCTTCGGAATCAGTATACAGGGTCAGGTCAAAAAGTTATCGGACCCAACTTTATTTTTTTAAATGGAACACCCGATAGTCCATAAGATTTGTCTTTTCTTTACCTTTTCAAAAATATATAAGAGTATGCACATTCAAAAAAAAAAAAATTTTTAGCCTATAACTTTTTGACCTGACCCTGTATACAAATTCCGAAGGCAGAATCGAGTCCCACGGGAAAAGTATATAACTTTCGATTTCTGATAATTCAATAAAAATCGGTATCCATTGTGTTTTGACATGGAAAAATTCAAATTTGATATTATTATGACGCTATCTTGTATGTTGCGCCATCTTCGAGTATTTTCACTATTTTTGTTTGATCTAAATGAACTGCTGGACACTCGAACTTATGCAACGGTGAAAGAACGTTGAACGAATTTTACGGAGGAGATGTAAATACTAACATGTTTATTGTAGTGACACAATTTGCCCGAATTCCAGGGTGTACGCTAGTTCTAGTGGGTTCTACAGTGTGACTCATTTAGAATGGAAACACCCCTGTAAAATATAATTTATTTTTAGACAAATGCAAATACAAGAAAAATTTGTAGAACCTGAAGGTTGAGGTATAGGAACATGGGATACCATTTGAAAGAAAACTTATTGGTCTTTTCATTTTTCAAGTAATATACAGGGGGTTCCTTTTGAAAAAATAGCTTTTTTATCATTTTTGTATAGGAAAAAGATTAATAAATTTGAAGCACCCTGTATATTTACAGATCGGTTTCTCCATTGGAACCATATAAACCTACCTTCCTCTAGTCGGCATAGCAATTTCAACTCTCCACCGTTTTCAAGTACGAAATTATTGAACTCAATCCACTGATGTGTTTATATGTGTAAATATTATAAATTAATTTATATCTCGAAAACCGCTGCCGATAGGTATAGAAGTATATCAAGCAAAAGTGATTAAAATCAGTCAAGGAATCCAAAAAAATAATAATATACAGGGTGGTCCATTAAAAATAAGAAAGTTGCCACGACTTTTGGGTAGAAGCGGCAACACTGCAGAACTGAAAATATTTTTAAAATATAGATCATACTCGATTATGTGCTAAGCCAAATTTTCAGATCGATCCTATGTCTAGTTTTCCGTAAACGTCTAAGGTACCATAGACCGTGAGACACCCTGTATATACATACATATTCAAATTCGAGTTTTATGATTACCACTGTAAATATATAAACCTTGGAACAAAATAACAATCATCGAACAAATGGTAAGTAATTTAATCTATACAATATACCCTAGTATAGTAAAACCTCAATTCAAACTTATTCTTCATAGATTCATGTTATAAGTACTTCGACAATAGTTCTATTTCAAGAAGCTAAGTACAAGGATGCTCGAATTCGCGCCTCATTTTTGGAGTACCGCAAGACATGTGTGTGTCTAATATGACGTTTAAAAAAATCCGCGAAAATCGAGTTTTTCTGGTTGTTGAAAATGAACGTTAAAATAAATTTCATATTTGCGTTGCCGCTTTTTCGACTGTATCCATTGGTGTTAGGACTTTCGTAGTACAACCTGAGTTTCAAGCATCAACTTTATTCTTTTTGGAATACGAATTATAGTATTTTATTTAACGAGCATATAATGGGCCAAATGAGGGGCCTAGTTCCAAAGTGTACAATCTCCACTTTTCATCAAAAATGAGATAGATGGCGCTTCAGATGCAGTTTCTAGCCCTGAATCGAATAAGCCATGATTTGCGGACCAAAACGGTCATTCTCATACATATTTTCAGTGTCAAAGATTGGGTTTGGTTCCATAATGTACAATCTCCAACAGAAAATCAAAATCAAACTGTACAAACTCCTGATTCATGAACCAAAGCAAAATGTGCAATCTCCAATGTGTTTGTTGGTTAAAGACTGGGTAATTTTCAAACTGAGCAATCTTTTTGCGCGCTCTCGGTTCGTGGTGTTCGCCAGAAAAAACAGCTGATGAGTTTCAACAAGTTGGAATTTGTCATTATTTTGATTTCCATTGAACGGAGAAGTTGTTCTTATTGAGTTGTATTGTTTGCAGTGGTGCTACTTTTATGCATAAATAATTAACAAAAAGTGTGTTAGAATGATTTATCCGACATGTGGCCACAAAACCTCCGCGTTCCAATGCAGCTCGCTGACAATGGCGGAGATAAAGGATTTTCACCAAAACTTTTATAAAGTACTGGAAAAAAAAATTCAAGACAACTTTATTTTGAGATACTGTAAAACTACGGCCGTGAAACGCAAAAGGCCAAAAAATGAAAGACATCGCGGAAAAGCATTTCAAGCACAGTTTTATGTTCTTAGCCAGCAAAAAAGACTGATTCCTGTCTGCAAAAGATCTTTTATGGCCATTTTGGGAATTACCAGAAGAAGAATTGACACAGTGACCAAAAATTCCTACAATACAAAGCCAGAGGAGCTACCTTGATTCATCATTGAATATCACTAAAATGTGGACTATGTACCAAAATGAAAATCAAACCGAACCAGTAAAAAAAAGTTACTTTCGTCATATTTTCAACACGAAATATAATTTGGGTTTTGGAAGTCCTCGTACAGATATATGCTCAACATGTCTATGCATGACAGAGAAGATCAAGAGCTGCAGTGATGGAGATATCAAAGCTACTCTCATGACAGAGAAGAGAGTGCACAAAATGAGAGCTCAAGCCTATTTCAGCATTTTAAGAGAAAGAGAAGATGGTGTAGAGATTTTTTCTTTTGACTGTCAAAAAAATCAGGTTTTGCCAAAAGTACCTGATCAACAAGCATACTACTCAAGGCAATTTTATATCTCCAACTTCACTGTGGTGAGGGGCACTTCCAAAACAAAACTTAACCCTTCGACAGTAACAAGCTTCTGGTGGACGGAAAATGAATAAAGCAAGGGATCGAATGAGATTGCATCCTGTATCAACCATATTCTTAACACTTTCGACTTTACCGATATTCACACCGTCAGACTCATGTGTGATGGATGTGGCGGACAAAATAAAAACACAACTCTAATAACAATGTGTTCTAACTGGCTCTCGAGACAAAATCAAGTAACCGCCCTCGAAGTGATTTTTCCTGTGAGAGGGCATTCATTCAGACCTCCGGACAGAGTGTTTGGTCTTATTGAACGAGATATTCGCAAAAAAAAGGTCATACTGCAGCCGGAGGAGTATGTAAACCTTTACTCCAAATACGCAACTGTGCTAAAGGTAGGAGAAGATTGTGACATCAAAAACTGGAAGGAAGAAACGAAAAAATTCATCAAGACTCCTGGTCAATGGCACTTCACTTTTTCTAAAATGAAACGGATGATACTGACGAAAAATCTGAATGGGGTAGTAGTTCAAGGAGAAAGTAACTACCGATCAGACCTGGGGATGGGAAAAGCTATAACAAAAAAAGGAAAACAAATCGTGAACATCAATCCAGAGATTGATGTCCGTAGCCTACTCACTTCACATTATGGAAATGAATGAAAAACTGATCCGAGATACAAATTCTACAAATTTGTGCTGGAAGGAGAAACCGGAGATGAAAACGCAGAAGAAAACGTGTATGAAGCAGTAGAAGAGAACGCTGGCTTAGCGATTTGATTTTTTGTAAATGTGTATTAGGTCTTAGCTTCCAAAATAAAAAAATTCTTCGATATGAAAAGCATAGTTTAAATTCAAAATGAGCAATCTCCAGCAGTAAATTTCAAAAAGTTCAATCTCCATCAGTTTTTTGTGAATATTTTCGTAAAAAAAACATTATCTTTTACCAGAAATCACAAAATACTTTTGAGTATCCACCACAACTGCATAGAATATTCATATTTTAGCTTTGAGATAGCAACTTCAGTCCAAACGTTTTTTTTGTTTCCTGAAAATTGATGCAGAGTGGAGAATGTACACTTTGGAACTAGGTCCCTCAAATATTACATGAGATTAAAATTTATATCACGAGCCGCAGGCGAGTGATCAATTTTATTCGAGTGTAATATGTTCATTATATGCGAGTCAAATACAATGCTTTATCTACCACTGTCAAAAAATTTGGAAGAAAAGTCACTAAATAAAGCCAAAAATAATTGTGTTTAGGCCCACTGCCCATGAATAAAGAACTATGATCCACGGGTTTTTCTCAGGCCGTGTAATATGTGGAACAGTTTATATCTATATATGGTTGCATAAAACAACTATTTTTTGACAGTTGTAGATAAAATATTTTATAATTAGCGTTGTGATATTTTTGGTAATATGTACCATGTTTATCCTTGACAAAATATTTTTGAGACGTAACTACAAATCGTTGAAATAATAGAGACAAAACAAATCAATATTCTGAAAAGGTTTTTCTAGGGTCCAAAAAATCAGACTATTTGAACTGGACCTGATTTTTTGGACCGGCGGAAGATCGCTACTGTGACATTTGTTTTTATAGATCAGCGCCAGCTGCCCGCCAGCCAGAGACCCGGCAAAGTTCAATATATTGCGTTTCAGAGTCAATACCACTGATTGAAATTTGGCCAATCTCCAACCGGCGTCGCGAGCGCCCAGCTTTCTCAGTCGAGTTTTGCAGTTTCAAAGTACTCTAACTCCTGGATGCATACCACAATGCGAACTTGTGTAATTTTTTTATTATTATTTCCGCTCTACCTTTATTCAGTATCAAACTTCCAGATATAAATATACTTCCAGTTACAAAACTGTGGGTGGAACGACTGATTTTTTCAATTTTTCATCATCTTTCATTTTTTTATCTTAATTTTTCTTTATGCTGTAACTATTTTCAAAAAGCAAAAGCTCAAGAAATTGGAAACATTTAAAATAAAGAAACAATGGCAATTATTGCATTTTACAATTTTACTCGGTAAGAATAAAGTTGATAGTTCTCACTTAGAAACCACACGCCGGAGTACAAAAATGTTAACCACATGCACATTTTTGGGTTAAATTCAAAGTCCAATATCTTCAACGAGAATGGAGAGATTTCCATGCGGTTTGCGGATTTTTGAAGTTAGTTTTGTCCGGATTGAGATGCATAGAATGGATCTTTCGTAGGAACAGGACATCATGATGTACAGGATGATTCATGAAGTCATGCGAAAGATCAAAACTTTTGTGAGTATGTCATATTAGTGAGCATTGTATTCGGGCGATACAATATGGTTTGTTACTATGGAAATGTTAATATCTACAGATATTTTTGTGGGTTTTTGAATTCAAATGCGTTGTCATCAGATACGCTAACAAAAATCAAATTTGGGGAGCAAGATGTTTGAAATGCTATAACTTTGCAATGCATTGACGGATCTCTACGATTTTTGCAGTGATGGGAATCTTATTTTCACTGATTAAAAGAAAAAATAAAATCAACTATTTTTTTTTGAATCGATGAGGTACTAACTCTCCTACTCAGCTTAATAGCGCTAGCCTAGAATTTGTTAAAAATATTATACATCAACAGTTATCAAAAAAGTATTGATGTATTTAACAACTTGAATCCATTTGTCAGTTTACGGGTCCAGGCGATTTCATGAGAAAATTGTTCAAGGCCGTTTTATCACGTTTATTATTACATAAAGATATCTTGAAACTTTTTTCTTAGTTACTTTTTGATAAAAATGGCCAGCACCAATCAGACATTTCCAATAATTCATCAAAGGCTAGTGTAGGTATGAAATCTGAAACTTGGAAATATTTTGAAGAGATCATGAAAGATTTTTAATTTTTGCCATGTTTAAAATTTCTGGTGGGTTCAGTAATTGTAAAATTTCAAAAATTTTGTCCCACTTTCGAATGGTGCTAGCCATTTTTTTTAGAAGTAACACAGAAAACAGTTTTTTTATTGACATCAGACGTGGCAAAAGGGCCCAATTTTTTCAATATCAACGGTTTCCGTATACTAACAAATGTATTGAAGTTTTAAAATGTATTAATACTTCTTTGATAACTGATGCAGTATCAAGGTTTTATCAAGCTCTACGCCTGTGCTATTTATCTGACCATGAGTGTAGGGTGTATAGGTGCATTTTATCGTTAAAAAAATGTTCATTCTCATTTCAATCTCTTTTATAATGGTCTCCAGCTCTGCAAAACCGTAAAGACCAATCAATTCATTGCAGAGTTACAGCATTTGGTCCCCCTTCCTGATGTTTTTAAGCGTATCAAAAACTGACAAAAATATCTGGAGATATAAACATCACCATAGTAACAAACCATATTGTATTACCTGAATTCGATGCTTACTGAAATGGCATACTCACGAAAATTTTGATTTCTTTGTTTCTACGAAAGATCCATTCCATGTATCTCAATCCGGACAAAACTAGCTTCAAAAATCTCTTTTCTCGTTAAAGATATATATATGACTTTGAATTTTACTCAAAAATGTGCTTGAATAAGTTCGAGTGTCCAGCAGTTCAAATCCCATAATAATTCTGATAATTCAATAAAAATCGGTATCCATCTCGGTATCCATTGTGTTTGACATAAGAAATTCAAATTTGATATTAGAGAGATTTTAAGCCACTTATTATTCAAGTTACCTTATCCCTTAAACGTTATTCTGAGCATGCCCAGTTTCTAGTGCATAAGGGAAGTCAGTTTGAGCAAAATGAGTTTTTGAAGCGTATAAATTTGACACCTACGTTAACGCTAAGCCTAATTTTAATCATGCGCAGTGTTATTAAAAAGTGAAGTGTTTAAAGTTGCCGCCAAAAAGTAATCTCAGATTTTCTGTTTACGTACTAGGTATATGTTTATGTTTTATATCAGCTTCGTGTTTTGTTTTTTGTACATCATGGAAGATATTATTCAAAATATTATAAGACGTCGAGATCTTCAAGGACGTATAGACCATGACTTGTTAAGAGCAGTCATTCTGCATGATATTTTTGATCCCATCGAGTTAGTACCACCTCTTTTTCTAAACACTTCCATTATAATAACCTTATTTCGTGTGGCAGTCTATAAAAGGTCTATAAGTTGAAAACACAACAAAACATATAACTGACAAATGTCAATTGACAGCGCATGACCACTAAAATTACGTTCAACTTGCAGCGACGTTGCCAAATGAAGAATATTTTAGCTTTTGAAAACAAATTAGTACTTTAAAAATGCTTTAACTCGTTTTTACACATATGTTAAATCAAAGATGTATATGTTTAAAAGTCATTACTATGCAAAAATATATTTTTCATATCGTATGCAACTTAACGTAAATACAATTTGGCACTAATGCCAAAACTTTAACTTTCCCTTATTTTTTCTTTAATAAGGGGACCCCTTATCGCTTATTAACGTTATACCTTATTTTTGCACCACTGCGCATGCTTAGTATAACGGATAAGGGATAACGTCAACCAAATAAGTGGCTTAAAATCTCTCTATTATCATGACTCTATCTTGTGTATGGCGCCATAAACAAGTATTTTTACTGTTTCAAATAGTTATAACTTTTTATTTCATACTGTCATACTCACATACTGTACTGTAAATTATCATTTACCTGACGGTGAATGACACTTTACATCATCAGAGACTCTATAATAAAAATTTACTTTACCACTCCGCTAATGACACTTTTTATCATAGAAGACTGTGAAATTGCATTGGTAGCATGGTTTTAATGGCGCCATCTCGTGGTTTTAATTAATGACTTGACATAAAATGTTGTTGACATAAGTAACATATCTATTAGGTATAAGTGATAGCATGGTTTAACTGGCGCCATCTCATGGTTTTGATCAATAACTTGACTCTTGACATAGAATGCTGCTAACATAAGTAACCTACCTATAGTGAGGACGCGTAGATTGGAATAAACTCATTCCAAATTCAGACGTTTGTTTTGTGATAAAGCGTTCGAACCTCGGGTCGAACATGTCGATTTTCAGTTTTGACTGCGGTCTTTTTGATGATAATTTTATGTTTACAGGTACACTAACTGCAGTTTTTCAAATGGAAACCTCCTTTTTTATTTCTTTTTCGAATTCTACATCAGATTCCAAGTAAGTTTCATATACCATTCCTTAACCTAACCTCAACAGTTATCGAAAAATTTTCGATTGATCAAATGAACTGTGTTTCTGAACAATCGTAATTTCTCGATAACTGTTGGGGTTAGGGTATGGACATGGTACATCATCATATCACTTGGAATTTGATGTAGACTTCGAAAATGAAATGAAAAAGGTGGTTTCCATTTGAAAAAATAAGGTTTAAGATGTTAACTAATTTTTGGTACACCCTGTACACATGAAATTATCATCATCATACTACGTAGAAGATGTAGAATTCGAAAATGGGTGTTTTCATTTGAAAGATTGAAGTTGATGGTCGTAACTTATTTTTGGTCTACCCTGTACCCATTAAATTATCATCAAAAATACCGCGGTTGAAAATAAAAATAGATATGTCCAAGCGTTTTTCCACAAAACAAACCCCTGAATTTTAAATAAATGTACTCCAACCTACGGGTCCTTCACTGTACATTTACCTGAATGGTGACGTGGTTTGGCTGGCGCCATCTCATGGTAAGAATGTGATACGGACTGCCACCACCGCCCTCCCGATGTGTGCTTTGACAAAAAGAAAGCACTTTTTTTCTTAAACCGATAAAAAAAATTGTCACAGTATGAAATAAAACAATTTACGATACATAGCCGTTAGGTTGCGAAGGGAATGCATGCCCTGTTCCGCAGTTTCCTGCTTAGCATTGCTTTCAGTCGGAGTCCAAATTATCCATTGTGTTTTCTTGTTTGAAGAGGTGTCTCCTCGGTCTTAACCTGCAGCCTTTCTCTCCATCGTTCTAAACCATCCCATGATTTTTACGTAGTTCAAAATTAGCACGATGTCTACATTCGCCATGCAGAATGCCACATCCTTTCTCAAGCTTGATAGACTCTTGCACATTTAATTCTTTTGAGTATATGTCTGCTTCTGTGCCTGTATTTGTTTTAGCTGCGTCCGTAAAGATGGAGATCTCTTTCTCTCTTATGATTGAGTATTGATCCTAGTCTCCTTTGATTCTAACCACTACCTTTTTCTCGAAAGAGCTCTTGGTCACCATGTAGTCTGTTGCTGTTTGTATCACCTGCGCCTCTTGGTTATCCATTGCCTTTGAGATTTCCCTTAGGTTTAGAATGACTTCTAAGTGTTGCCAGCCGTTGTACTTGCGTGAACGTAAAGATCGTTCGAGTTTGTGTCAGTGGCTTTCCACCATACCACGGCTCCGTATGGGTCTCAAGATCGCTGTATTCATCCAGTGGATAATGTGCGGCTTTAGTCCCCATTTTTGAACAAATCATTCTCCTGCATATACGTGATGGACTAGAGGTAATAAGACATACCGTAACAGTAGATTCAACACATGAAAATATTGCGATCGATCTCAACTTGTAGAGGCTGACAAAGTTGAAATTTGATATTTCATTTTTTCAAATGACTTTTGAAATAATCAAGTTTTATCGATGAAATTTGATATATGGAGATTGTTTGACATGCAAAATTCAAACCTGAGCACAGAATTGCTCTTACTTGTAAAGGGCGCCACTTACACACCTTTTCACTCATTCAAATAGTCAGAACTTTTTTGTACGCACTCGTACATTTTTTTTTATTGAAAAAATGTTTTTTCCATCATGTTCAAGGGCAAATATCTTCAAAATGGTTACTCCAATCGACTTCTTCAAGGTATACCTTTTTTACGTGAAAATGACGGAAAAATCAATTTTTGAATTCAAAAAATATTCGAGTGCGTACAAAAAAGTTATAACTAGATGGATGGAAATATGTGTAAGCGGCGTCCCCTAAACGTAGGACCCATTGGTATGGGTCCCACGTTGATTTTTAATTTTTGATCTTTTCAAATAACTTTTGGAATAATCGATGGGCAGATATGAATTTTGCATGTCAAAAGTGTCAAACAACCCCAATATATGAAATTTCATCAAAATAACTTGATTATTTCAAAAGTTATTTGAAAAGATCAAAAATTAAAAATCAACTTTGGCACCCTGTATCTCTCTCAATATCAATTTTCGAAATAGACAATTTGAGGTCGATCGCAACATTTTTGTGTAAGGAATCTACTGTTACCGTATGTCCCATCAATTCTGGTCACGTACGTCTTAAATATATCTGTACTGCTAAAGTGTATTAATTCGGCTTCTAAAAATGGTTGCAGCATGGGGGCCGCCATGTTTGCTCGACGTTGACCAAAAAGTATGTCTTTGCTCGATTCGGCTTTCAGTTTGACAAAATGACATGACCACACTTGACCCAACTTTTCGTTTATTTATAAATAATTATATTTATCGTCACTCATAATACCTAAGTGATTTCAAGCTTGTATAATATGTAAAATAATTATCAACTGAAATATATAATGTAGTAATAAGGCAGACTAGAAAGTTGCTAGGAATAGGTAGGAACTATAGGAACGGTGGGCTGAGTGGCTGTGTGACAAAAAACACCTCTTAAGAGAATAAACTGTAACATTATTGATGTAAACTCACATATTGGTATCCAAAATCATTGTAAGTACAAACGAACCCTTGTACCATTCATTTCCATCAAGTCTCGAATGTTGTAACATTAAATGTATTTTTGCCATGTTAAAGTTCATGAATGAGTTCAAATTACCTCAAAAATTATACAAAACAATGTGGAATGAGATTTTTATTCTTATTTTATTCAAGACAAAATATCGAATACCTACCTTCCTATCTTTGCCAAGTGCCCTTTTAAGCGTGTCAAAGGCCTCCTGACAATCCTCGTCCTAGTGGAAGCGTCTCTGTGCCTCTGTGAGCCTGTGAAGAGGCCGGGCGATGTCCGCAAATCCCTGGACATAACGCCGGTAGTACGTGCACAGACCCGGGAAACTCTTTAGCTCGTTGGGGTTCTTTGGTACTGGCCACTCCTTAACTGCCTCCACCTTTTGCTGGACAACGGCAACTCCCTCAGCCGACACGATATGACCCAGGTATTGTACTTCCCTCCGGAACAGTTGGCATTTCTTTGGACTCAGCTTCAAACCGGAACTTTTGAGTCTCTGGATTACCTCATCCAAGTTCTTCAGATGGTCATCAAATGATTTGCCAACCACAATTATGTCATCCAGGTACATCAGACATGTTGACCAGGATAGTCCTTTGAGCACAGTCTCCATCAGCCGCTCGAACGTAGCAGGTGCATTGCATAACCCAAATGGCATAACAGTGAACTGCCATTGCCCAGCTCCAACGCTAAAAGCAGTCCTCTCGATCTTCGGGGGTCATTTCTACCTGCCAATATCCACTTTTCAGGTCCAGGGTTAAGAAGATCTTCGATCCGGCCAAGGTGTCTAGAGTGTCGTCGATCCGTGGTAGCGGGTAGCTGTCTTTCTTCGTCACGTTGTTCAGCTGACGATAGTCTACATAGAATCGAGTTGAACCGTCCTTCTTTTTAACCAGAACAACTGGCGATGACCACGGACTGCTAGAAGGCTCGATGACACCGCCTTTCTCCATGTCCTTGATTATCTTGTCCGCCTCCTCCTTCTTGGCCAAAGGTAGTCTTCTAGCTGATTGGCGGATCGGTCGTGCGCCCTCTGTGTTGATGGTGTGCCACACCACGTTCATCCGGCCCTTTTCCCAAGTCCCGTTGTCGAAGATGTCGCCGTAATTCCTTATTAGGCTTCTCATTCGTTGTTTTTGTCTCTTATCCAGGTCTTTTGAAGAGGTGACAACTAATTTCCCCATCTCTCCAGTGAACTCAGAGATGGTCTGCTCAGTCTCACATACTTGTCGCACCACAGAGGAAATTGATGAGCAGAGCCCCAAAACTGTTTCCCTTGCCAAACTTACAGAGTGATAGTTGACGTTCATCACTCTCACGAGCACAGTCTTTCCCACATGTACCAGGCTATTTCCACATGCAATGCCTCGTCCTACTTTGGAATCGGCTCAAACATCACGAATTTTAGGCTCAAACATCACGATGTTTCCCTTCTTTCATCCTCCCTTCCAGGCGTGCCCACAAAATCATCTCGCTCCTCTCAGGAATTGGAGCATCCCCAGCCAGCAGTACACGAACCATCTTCTCCTCCTTCTCATGTAGAATCACCTCTTCGTTGTTGACTCTCAAAGTGCCATGCCTGAAATCCAATTATTGGAAGCCTTGGGAGTTCATGATGTCCATTCCGATGATGATTTCTTCTTCATTGTCAGCAACCAGCATTGGATGTTCGAAGCTGGTGCTGCCCAGAGTCACTGTCGCTTCCACTTCACCATGCATTCTTGCCAGGTCTCCTGTTGCAGATCCTAGTCGCCACTTAGTTAGTCTGATCATTGTTGTGACAATATCGGGCCTGATGATCGTCCTCGTTCCACCTGTATCCAGTAGCATGGTGCGATGTTTTCCAATGATCCAGCCATCCACGAACACGCTGTTCTGTTTGGGTCTTGAAGAGGCAACAATGGCGGTTTTCTTCGGGACATACCGGTTACAGGTCGACAATTGCCCCTTCACATCGACCTTCGACTCCAAAGCAGGTGCGCGCACCTCTTTCCTACATTGGGTACGAACGTGGCCAGGCTCTCCACAATTTCAGCATCGCAGCTCCCTTCGCTTGTACGCCTCCACTTCCCTCATAACTCTCCTCACAGTAGATTCGACGGTCTCCTCCTGTGTGGGATCCTGCTCTTCCATCCTTCGCACGCGCGCAGGTGTCTCGACGGACTGCTTTTGCCGCTTCAAATTCCAAGGCATTGGCCAGAGCGTCGACTAGTCTGTCGAGTCGATAAAGTATCAGGGACTGCCTTATCTCCTGATCCCGAAGACCATCCAAAAAGGCCTGCACTGCCAGCCTCTCCATCACATTTTCTTGCGTGGTTGGATAAGCCAGTCTTGCCAGGCGAGCAACATCCGCTTCAAATTCCTGCATGGTTTCGTTGGACTTTTGGATGCGGTTCTTCAACTGGAAATGGTAGACATGCTCCAAATGAGTTTGACCATACCGCAGCTCCAGATGCTTGACGAGCACATCGTTGTCCTCCTGTTCCTGGGTGTTCAGCGTCTGCAGGATTTCCGTTGCCTCCCCACGAAGCGCCAGAGTTAGTGCCAGAGCTTTCTTGGTTGTGGTCCATCCATTTGCCCTTTTGCAGCCTCAAATTGTCGATGGTAGTTGTTCCATGAAAGCTTGCCATCAAACTGAGGGGCTTTCATGTGGACTCATGTGGACTCTATATCTAAGCACAGGCATCTTGGCTCACTTAAGGTTGTTTCATGATCACAGAAACTTGCCTTCTCATTTGCTCCATTTCTTCTTCCATAGTCTCCACTGTATCTCCTAGCTGTTTTCCGATCTCTTCAGCAACCTGATCCTTCAAATAGTTGTAGTTGTTTGCCAGCTGTTCCTTGATTTTCTCCTCCATAGCTCTAGAAGATTCTTCGAGATTCTCTTCCAGATTCTCTTCCATAGCTCTATAAGATTCTTTGAACTTTTCTTCCAAAGCTCTAGAAGATTCTTCCAACTTCTCCAATTTTCTCGAGTTCTCTTCCATGGCTCTCGAGAATTCTTCAAGGTTCTCTTCCAGCTTCCTAGAGTTTTCTTTCATTTTTCTAGAGTTTTCTTGAAGTTGATCCTCCAGCTCATCTTTCAAGTTTTGTGACAACTTCTCAACTACTGCGTTGGGATCGGGAATTTCAAATTGGAACGTATCAGGATCCATGCCTTCTTCCATCAATGCCTCACGAAGCCTTTATTGTAGATCAGTTTTCTTACCGCTCGAAGCCAGGTCACGCTCCTCCAACTCCCTCTCCAACTCGGCGACCTTCAATCCCGTTAGCAGAACAAGTTTCGCAGTCATTATGATAACTATTTATGTCTGATTCTCTAGCAGAATAAATAAATCCCACTTCTGACACCACTGTGATATTTTTCGCTATAGAAAACACTGTTCAGCTTTAATCTATTTATTTTAAGTCACTATGTACAGCACTCACTATTTACAAATAATTTATATTGCAATCGCGGCGTATTTATGTTTTAACGATTTATATCTCGCGGCTCGTGGCTGATCAATAACTCCACTCCGCTCCCCAAATGTCAGATCTCATAATATTTCCTCCCCAGTAGGTGCATTCTGTACAGGCGGTCGTTTCGGGCGCTCGTTAATCGAACGAACGCAGTCTGAATTCTAAAACACGTTCCGAAAACAATTGAACTTTCGCCACCACTTTATTATGATAGATAGAAAAAAATGTTTTTGACAAAAAGTGTAGGTAAATAGTCAGTAAATCTGAAAATGAGCTCATCGATATATTTTCAATGGACAAAATTCTATAAAAATCCTATTTTTCTACTTGGTGTAGGCCCCCTAGCGACCATTTCAGAAACTTGAAAATATTTTCCAGGTTTTTCTCTTGGCCGTTTTAGTAATAAAATTTTTGGCGGCAAGCCTCTACGATGAATAGTTTAAGAGAACTGGCACCCAGTCGCTGAAAATGAATCACCCTGTACAGAATGCGCTAGCAGGATTGGAAGAAGATTCTAGTGATCCCTAGAAAAGTGTAGAATGTTCGACGCCATCAAGTTTCGCTAGAATGTACCAGAAGCAAATCGATTCTAAACGATTCTACACTTAGTGGTGAATGCGCCGGATTCTCCATGCTAAACACATGTTTCGTCACAATACCCATTCAATTTTCAATGAAAAAAGTATCTTGAGTTTTTGAAGGTTTCTAGTTTTTTACTGGAAAACGGTGCGTCGGAAAGAAAAAAGTCAAAAAAGCTATTTTGTTGAAAATTGAACGAAGTTTTAGAAAAAAGTATCATTGTTATGAAAAAATAATGTTATAAAGTCTAATTTATATAGGAACGGAAAATGAAAAGCAGTCATTAGTAACTATTTTATTAGGTTGCCAGCCTGACTTGGCGCGTTCGAACTGTTAAGCTGTGTTCAAGTACAGGACCGTATTCAGATATAAAATTGTAAATAGTAAATAAATACTAGCTATGTTCGGGTTTTGTCTCGAACGCTTTTACACCTTTTCAACCTCAATCGAGATCTAAACTGCGCAAACTTCTAGTGCTTTGTCATTTTGTTATCAAATAATCAAAATCAAATCAAATCATTTATTCGGGTTATTACAGAACACATGCACACATGTTTAGATAAGATAAGTCATGTTGTTTTTCTCATCCCTTAGATCGTTGAAAAAAATAAAACAGGTAGAAGCTTGGCCTTCTTTTGGTTGATTCTAATTTCACTACCCAAGTAGCAAAATTACGTTGTCGAACGTAATGACGACGTCGCCTTACGCGACCCAACGTTTCCAAGCGACGTTGTGTAGTAGTCCTAGCGACCTATATTTTCACCAAAATGGTGGATCATTTTTGGGTTGCTACCTTGGTTGCTACGACGTCGCCAAGGTTGCCGAAGTGGCCCAGATGGCGATGTCGCGCAACGTGCACCAATTGATGTTTATCGCAACTTAAATCTTAGGTTAAGGTGATCGTTGGCAACCGCTACTATTTATAACGAAAAGGAAACCAATATTGTTCTGTTCCGAACGAGGTATGAGAAAATGACAGGTTGAATTTCCAGAAATATGGCTACACATATTATGAAAGTGAGAGTTGATAAAAGTGATGGTACTGGCATTTTGGTTACTGAAAACCATAAACGCACTTCAGTTCATTGATAAATATGACCTCAATACCTCGAAATAATGCAGAGTCCTCCATTTATTTTGAATTTTAATTCCAAAATTATAGTTAAAATTGGTTAACCTGATTTTTTTCTTGAAAATTTGCTTTGAAAAAAAGTGAAAAATATCAAGAATATCATATGACGATATCACAAAAAGTATTCGCTTTCTGAAACAGTGAAGATTCTGTATTTTGTCTGATATTTATTGAATCTATCCACAACACATGACACAAATAGAATGGTGAAAATGGCGTAGTCGTCAACGCCAACCTTCAGTATCTCAAAGAAGTGTGAAGGGCCCAATCGTCAAGAATCCATTGTCTATAAGCGACCTTTGGTTCCGAAAAGTACATTAATATCGAATTGGACCACGTGAAGCGCCATGTGACATATGTGACATATTGGTACATGAATTAATCCTCGTGAACGTCTTTCTTGATCGTTTTTTTTGTTATGGTTAAAAATCCGATTACTATAATGAAATCTACTACGTTCAAATGCCGAAATGCCAGTTTTTTTACTCGACAAGACATGTCTGGATGAACTCCATAAAGTCGAATGTTCGTCTATGGGGAGTCCCAGAAGTCCGCACTATTCAGTTCATCGGCATTTGTCTTGGAAGCAGGTGTCGGGCTATTTCTGATTTGAATGGAAATGGGTATCACTTGAACTTTAGTGGTTCCTTCATCGTGTCCCTCACTACACTGATTTTCCATATTGATCCCTTTTCCTTTGCTCTGGTTTCCTTGTAAGATTTTCTTACGTTTGCGGTAAGATGGGGTTGAATATTTATGAATTTTTGTTTCAATACATTTTCATTTGAGTAATGCTTTTATAACATCGATATATAATATCTACTAAATATACTTATTTTGAGGTTATATCTCCTGCTGATGCTTACTTTGGAGTCGCTCAGTAGACGTTGTCCAACGTTGCAGTTGGTGAATATCTTCATGGTTGCTCCAAGTCGCTTGTTAAAACGTTGTACAACGTTGTAGTTCGTACACACTTATACACGTAATTAGTAACAACTTCGAACAACGTTGTACTACGTTGTTTCTTCTGTAGTGCATCAAACAGACCTTTTAAATACGTAATGACGACCACGCGATTCCCAACCTTCGGCAACGTGTCAAGTGCTGACTACTCCCGACGTCCGCCTACGTTGTTAAGAGTAAGATTCTGGAACTGCTCAGTTCTAACGTTGTAGCGACCTTGTGGTTACGTTGCTCTAAGATTGGGTGGCATAAGTCAGCAAACAATTACCAATGAAAACGTTGGGAGTGGTTGAATTAAGCCGGAAGTCGGAATTTTGTTACTTGGGATATTTTTTTTATCCAGAGATAAAAACAGGTGACTTGGGAAATGTCTCTTCTTCAAGCAACGACTCCTCATTCTCAATCTGCAACAATTTATAATTATTACGATTTACAATCTACGCTATCTACTTAAATTTACCTTTTAAGTTCGACTATTTGTACACGGAGATGTTATAAGCTCCTCGAAAGACAAGTGCTCATTCTCAATCTATAATGATTTATAATTATACAAGTTATGCTTTCATCAGTTGACATACAGTGTAATCTTTGAAGTCTTATTCCTCAGCAATGCTGGAACTAGCTCGAGGCTCAACAGTCATGCTATCCATTACTGCCAAAACTAGAATTCATATTTTGAACTCGATTCTGAATTTTTACACACATAACATAAATTATTTATCTCGCTTCACTTACCTGTAAACCAATAATAAACAGATGAAAAAGCTTCTATAAAGTCCAAATAAACTATGACAGTATCTTGAAAATAATATAAACGATAACAACGAAATAAACACCAATAACACAAAAATTCAACAAAATAATATCACTCACAAAAATTCGGAGATTCGACTCTGTTCTAATTGTAAAATCTTTACCGCTTTTTACAAGTCAAACGTCCAGGTTCGTTGAAATGTGTCTAGTTATTTTCAGGTACAAAAAAACCTATAATCTAGTAGCATAGTATAACAAACAACACTATGCTAGTAGTATGAAAACAATGGAGAACAAACTCGCGAACATGCTTGCACAACCTCAAACCTTCAGATTAGTTGTTTTGACTCGACTGCGATATATTTTTAACGTCCTCCCCCGGCAGAAAATTATCATCATCTTGTCACTGGTTTGTACCTCGCATGCTCTTATCTGGCCATCTCTTCCTTGAAAAACTGTTGTAATACGGCCTAGCTTCCACATTATTCTTGGACGACACTGATCATAGATCAAAACAATGTCATCAACTTCAAAACTCGTGAACTTAGGACTTTTCATATGATGGGCTGAACGTAATTGTTGTAGATACTCTTGAGTCCATCTTTTCCAGAATTGATTGACGAATTGTCCCCCTTTGATCCATTGGTTCATGATGTCCTTTTGGCTTGAGTCAATTGACTTGACATTGTAGTCCAGTCCAGAAGTCTTGGCATCTTGCAATTTGCTGGTGTCAAGATCGTCAAATTTGTAGGATCATTATCTATATAAGTTGATGACCTCGAATTAACGGTCATTTTCACTTCTGATAAGATAGTTTGAAGTTCATCCAAGGTCACTAATTTTCTTCCCAACGTTATTTTTAAACAATTTTCAACAGTCCTCACTAGGCGCTCCCAAAAACCTCCCCACCATGCAGCTCGTTCTACGATGAAACGCCATTTTACTCGCTGTTTACAGGCTGAATTCTGCACTTCTGATCCTTGCAAAACAGCAGTGAGTTGGGATAATTCCTCTGATGCACGCTTGAAAGTTGTCATCGCATTATCGGAATAGATCACATTTGGGACTCCACGTCTTGCAATAAACCTTCGTATACCATTAATACAGCTCTCTGTCGTAAGATCCATCACAAGTTCCAAATGGATTGCTCGAACAGCTGCACATGTGAACAACATAATATAAACTTTGGAACGATCTTTGTCTGCAGTCGTGATATATAATGGACCGGCAAAATCCACTCCAGTTACATCAAAAGGACGTGTCAGTGTAACTCTGTCTTTTGGTAGTGGTGCAAACGGTGCATTACCTGGTGTTCCTTTTAATTTCTTACACTTTACACATTTGTTTATTACAGTCTTCTCTTGCTGTCGTCCTTGAATGATCCAGTATTGTCTCCTGATATATGCTTATGTCACTCCTATTCCGCTGTGCAGAACCATTTGATGGGCCTGCCAAATTATTTTCTCTGTTAGGGGTGATCTTTTTGGCAGAATTATAGGATGCTTTTCGTCTTCAGATAAGCAAGCTTCCTGTAATCTTCCTCCTAGCCTAAGCAAGTTTTTATCATCCAAAAATGGCCGCAACGTAAAAATTGACGAATTCGCAAATACCTGCGCCTTTCTGCTAAGATCAACAATTTCTTTTGAAAATTCTTCCTCCTGTGTCAACCTAATCCAATAAATTTCGGCCTCCTTCATTTCACTACTCCAGAGCGGTCCACTCAGTTTTTGCACCCGCTTATCCAAATTATTTAAGAATCTTCTCACGTATGCGGTGACTCGAAGCATCTTATCAAAACTGCTAAATAGAAAATATCGGCGAAATCGTAGTTTTTGATATTATGTCTTCAGCTTCAACAAAACAAGCTAAAACCTTTAAGTCCCTATGGGCAAGATTTTTCTCTTTAGGCCAATTTTTAGCGTCATCACGTAACCATGTTGGACCCTCCAGCCAAATGTTTGATTCATTTAAATAACTAGTAGGATGGATACCTCTCGTTACTAGATCCGCTGGGTTGCACTTTCCAGGACAATATTTCCAAATTCCAATTTTATTGTTATGTATATCAGTTACTCGATTTTGAACATATGATTTCCACTTAGTACTTTTTCCTTTAATCCAATATAAGGCAATAGTAGAATCCGACCACATAATAACGTTTTTGAATTTCAAGTTGATATTCTCTATCACGTATGTATCAAACGAGCTGCACACAAAGCTGCTGTTAACTCCAATTTCGGTAAGGTCAATAATTTGTCATTGTTTTCGTTCATTGGCGCTATTCTGTTTTTTGACATGATAAATTTGGTTTCGCTTGTTGTCAAATTCTCAAGATAAGCCACACATCCATAGGCATGCGGACTTGCATCTGCAAAAACGTGAAGCTCGAAATATTCATTCCTAGTCCTTTCACTTAAGCAGCGGGATATAGAAAAATCTTTAAGTATTCCAAGCCCCATTCGCCATTTTGTCCATTCTTTTTCCAAATCTACTGGTAAATGATGATCCCAATCCAATTTTCTTCTCCAAATGTCCTGTAGTATAATCTTCGCTTTCACAATTATTGGACCAAGAATTCCAATTGGGTCAAACACCTTCGCTATAGTTTGTAACACACTACGCTTCGTTATTTCATCGGGATTTCACTTAATATGGTACTAAAATCTATGCCCAATTCATCAGTAATGGGATACCATAAAATTCCCAAAACTTTCTTCTTGTGATCAGTACTAGACATTTGATGATCTTTACTGAATCTACTCATCATTTTCTCAAATTCATATTTGCAAATGACAATATATGTTTTGATTTCTCATATATCTCTATGCCCTCCATGGTAGATTCGACTGCAATAACCAGATCATCAACATAAAATGAGCTCGCTAATTGGTTCGCTATAACTCGATCGGGACATGACATAAAATGTTTCTTGAGTGTGACTGCTAACAGGAATGGACTGGTTGTAACGCCAAATGTTACTCTGGTCATTCTGTATGTGGTGATTTCTGGTAATTCAGCTATTGACATCATGTCTTGGTACACTGGATGTTTAAACCAAAAAAATCTATGATAATTTTGATCTTCTTGACATAACTTTATCTGCAGAAACGCTTTTTCGATGTCTGCAATCAGAGCTACTCCTCCTACACGAAAATTAATCAAAATCTTCACAAGATCTGGAACCAAATTTTCAAAGACAGAAAGCTTTTCATTCAACGATGGATGTCCAGCTGAGTGAGCAGAAGCATCAAATACAACCCTCAACTTGGTCGTCTCTTTATCTTCTCGATATACTGGCCGGTGAGGCATATAGTAGGCGCTCTTCCTCTCGTTCAGTTCGTTGCTTGGTACTTCTTCAGCACATCCGGATTTCATATATTGCCAAATGACTTGATCATATTCCAGCAATTTCCCATTCCTACATAACTTCCTGATTAAACCTTTTACTCGTACCAAAGCTCCAGAAACATTTGAGTCCAGACATTTGTCACTTTTCCACGGCAGTGTCACCTGATATCGATCGTTATCAAAAAACACATTGCCTTGCATGAAATTGTTCGAAACCGAAGTATCATTTACGTTACTTCCGATCACTTCCAAGTCCCAAAATTTCTTCAATTTCAAATCATCCATTTCAAAATAGGTTATTTCCGCATAAAGAACAATACTAGAATTAAAGTCCGCTAAATAGTTATTTGGATCGTTATAGTTCGTTTCACATACTCCGTGAATTGTCCACCCAAATGCGGCATCAACTGCCTTCAAATTATTTGTTAATTTTATCGTCTTCTGCGAAACAATAACTTGCCAATAGATATCAGCTCCTATCAGCAAAGAAAAACCCTTCAGTGGCTGTTGCTCTCCTACCACGAAGTCAGCTAAGTGATTATTCATACTGAACTCGTTTATAATTGGATGAGATCTCGATGGCGGCTTCATATTACCAAAACATATTTCGGGCACTTCAATCACTGAAAGCTTGATAATGTCACCAGTGATGAAATTTCCAAGCTTAACTGAAACACGGTTACATATTCTAGCAGGAGCCTTTTCACTTTGTCCAAATGACTGAATCGCGATTTTATGCTTTCCGATAATAGGAAGATCTAACTGTCGTGAAATATCTTCCCTTATAAACGATAATTGACTTCCACCATCTATAATCATTTTGATGAGTGTTCTTTCGTCTGAAGCGTTCGATAAAATGAAGGCACATGCTGTCTTCAAATAAATGTCTTTCGAAATACAATTAGTTATCAAAGTAGTAATATCTTTTCTTGGAACATTTGTAGAACTAGCAGCACCGCTCTTTGGCTCAGAATCACCTTCACGAGTTGCACACATCGTAGTTACATGACGTCTCTTACATTCACCACAACAAATGTCTTTAGATTTACAAAATCGGGAATTATGATTAGGTTTGAAACAACGAAAACATAATCTATTTTGCTTAAGAATGTCCTTTTTCGCTAAAATTCTCAAAGAACTGCAATAGTTTATCGATTTATGAGTTTTCTATTTGCAAAATAAACAACAGTCTGTGGCACCCGTTAATAAACCTGACGCTGTAAATGTATCTGAGTCTGCACTGCGCATATTTTTATTCCAAAGTCTCCTATTTTTTCCATATTCTTCTCTTTTATGTCTGAGTCACTCAAAATTCTAGCTTGCTCAATCGCTTCAATCTCTATCTTCATAAAATTCAAAAGCATTTCTATTTGAATGTCATAGTTCTTGTCGTTAAAAGTATTGGGAATCACACCCACGTTTGATCCCACTGTGACTGACCCGTTATCATTTGAATTGCTTAGCTTATGTTTGTTAAAAGCAATCCGCATGCTATAAGGAAGAGCTTTGAAGATAATCGATTTCACCAACAGTCCATATTGGTCCGCTGATATTCCCAAAGTTTTTAAAGATATCGTTATAGTCGATGCAGTGTTAAATAACTTTCGCAAAGAGAAAATGTCTTTTTCATGCTTCACCTGTGAAATTGACAGTAATTTTTGAACGAACGTCAATTATTTTGTCACAACATGCATATTCTGCTTTCAATGAATATACTGCATCTTCATAAGAATCCTTACTTGACGTTAAAACAGAAATCGTTATCGCTGCCCTTCCGGTAAGATATGACTTCAAGTAAGCAAACTTAGCCGTTTTATCCAAAGAAATATTATTATGGATTGCTGTGTGTGCTATATTGTTCCCAGAATTCTGGCCAAAGAGCGATATCTCCATTAAATTTAATAATGTCAAGCTTGGGTAATCTCACCTGAGTGGTCTGCAAATTGTTTTTTCAATTACCAAGCTGATCTCCAGTTTCCAAATGGTTCACCGCTCCAGCCTCGCTGATAGTTTGATCAAACTGATTCGCCTTTCGCTGCTCGCTCTCCAATCTTCGCTCCAACTGAGCAATGGCTTTTGTCGCTGCTCCTTCATATTCAACAATTTTCTCACATTCACTTTCCAACTGGTCTTCTTTGAAGGTGGTCGCTAATTTATCGTTCATCTCTTTCAAACTCACGTGCACTGCTTTCATACGCTCGCTTAATACTGCAATGTCATCTAGAGATTGTAGCGTTCGTTTCATCCTAAAGTTTGCCAAGGTATGATTTCTTCTTGTTTGGGCGGATGCGACCTTTCAATAGCTTGGTCCATCTACGTATCAACTAGGATAGTACTCAATGTTTCTGTCGCGGCATAATTGCTGCCAATAGACGTAAAATTCCGTCAATGTTTGGGTGTTGGTGTTATCAATTTTGGTACGGTTGGGTACATTGTTTCAATTTTGGAGGTGGATTGTCAATTGTCACAAAGAAGTGAGTCTTCTCCCGTGTGTGAAGGCAGACACACACGTATTTTTTTTCGAAACCAAAAATGTTTTAATTCTCTTGGCGGCATTGTGAAATTGTGCTGGAGAAAGGAGTTTAACTGAGTGTATCTCACTCCCCCATACTTCACAGAATGTATTATTTCTGAAGATGCCTCAGATGAAAACGGATTTGTGAAACCTAGCAAGGTGAGCATGCATTCCCGGTTTTTTTTGTCATTCTTTTATTTCCCACTTCTCTTCTGGCAATTTTTCAATCTCATCCATTGTTTCAGGGTTTTTTTTTTGACACGTAATTTAAACCGAATGAATGTGTTGATTTGAGTATCATAATTCTACAACCTATCCTGTCTACTGTTGATGTTTGGCGACGTGAATCACGTGGATGATCCGCAACGTTATCAATCCCGGTCCCCTTTTTGGTTATGGCTCGAGATCTGGAAGTACTGTTGAGTGACGAGTCTGGGGTTAGCTCGTGACGTATCCCAGCCGCATTCCAAGAAAAAAGATCGGAAATCAGGAGCCAGGAGTCTGGAACAATTAACAGGCCAGTCGTTTTAATTATCTTTATCCAATCCATTTCGCCAACTTCAATCAGATTACCATTTCAATAATTTTTTCTTTTTAATTAATTAAACATTAAATGTCAACTACATCGAATGCTGCCTAATAATTTATATTTTTATATCAACATTGTTACGCATAAAAACATTATCTTTGCGTAGAAAGATCTCAGATTTACATATTTTTATTGGTTACTTATTCTAAATTATTTGTACACTGCGCGGTACGATTTAACTATTTTTGTTCAATCACTCTGCCACTATATTTGCGAAACATAGCGCAATCCCCAAATCGTTCGAACGTATTTGCCCCTGCGACTTGATCCATTTTATCCGTAACTTTATCATTGATATTTCGCTTCGTACCAACCAGTAATTTTTTGCCAACCAACTCTATTTATAAATTGAGATTGCATTCAAATTCTACCATTTTAACTCCTTGATTTTGGAGAATTAGTAAAATATCATATATCAAATTTCATGTTAAAGCATCATTTATTTGAGTGAATAAAGTAATGTTATTTGTGGACTATAAAGGTGTTCTTTTTTGATGAGTCTGGTTAACGGAAACAAATTCCTATAATCAAACAGGTTTCTTAGTTTTGCCTAATAAAGAAAACTGAGTGGCGCCTAATCGGGATTTTATAAGTAAGTATTAACTATCTAACAGTAAATTGATCAGCTGGCCATTATCCACGAACTCCAAGCCTACCGACACAGAGCTGCCGAATGCAAAAATAGTACGTGATAATAATTGATCATTTAACGCGCTACAAAAGTGGCGACCAACGTGTGGGGCCTGGCTGAATTGTTTTGTTTTTTACTGAACTCATGGTGACTTGATTCTTCAAATAAGAATAATAGTTGGATGCTTTTTCTTATCGCTAAAATACTTTGAATTTATTAAGCTTTTGATTTTTGATTTAAACATTTAAACATTTTACATATAACGTGTTTAACAAGGAACCCTTGCTAGCATATCTGCCTATTCTGACCTTGATTTGAACTTTATTTTTCGGTTTGGTTTCCCCAATTTATTTAGGTATTTTTTTTGCGGGCGTTTGACTGTTTATATTATTTGTTGAGCGATACAGTGTGTATTGGACATTTTTTATTGCGGTTATTTTTGGTTTCGCTGAGAAACATTTCACTTTTTTATAATTATTGCTTGTTACTGACCCTTTTGAATTTAATTTTCTTATCACGATGGACATGTATGGCTTTCAACCCAATCACCTTGTTGAGCATGAGCTTGATTATGAATTGAAAATTCGATTGCTTGCTACAGCTAGGAATGTCGCAGACAAGAGGAAAATTTTGGGAAAGGTTTTTAGAAAGGAACAGTCAAACCCTGGTTCGTCTCTATTATATTAAGCGAGGTAAATTTGGATTTCACTCAGGAACGCTCTGAAATTAAGAAAAGTTTAGATTCAATTGAAAAAATCATTGAGGATTTTGAAGGTAGTTCCACGGATTCTGCTTTTCTTCGTATGAAGTCTAGGTTATCGCACCTTTTTGGAAGGGCTAGACGCATTCCTGTTCCCACTGAATTACCTGATGAGACGAAATCCTATATTCAGGAAACGACCGCTACTTGTATAAAACTCGAATCAGATCTTTGCGACAAACTTTCTTCAGCCTCTGAGATTGAATCTACCCCAGTCAACAATGTTCCTGTGATAAATGTTGCAGCCCCTGTTGTCCACTGTGCAACCCGTAACATTCCCATTAGTGAGTGGCAGGTCAAATTCAATGGAGATCCGAAAAAATTGTATTCCTTTTTAGAGAGAGTAACAGAATTAGCCGAAGCTCGTGGTTTTTCGGAGATTGATCTTTTCCATTCAGCTGTTCAATTCTTCATTGGAGATGCTTTCGTTTGGTACCGTAGTATAAAGTCTACTTTGAATGATTGGAATTCCTTAGTTTGTCGATTAAAGAGAGATTTTCTTCACGATGATATTGATGATGAGATTTGGGATCAGATCAGAAAGCGTAAACAAAGGAGGAACGAGTCTACCGTGATTTTAATAGCCCACTTGGATGCTCTTTTTTCCAGACTTAGTCGTCCACCAGCTGAAACTTCAAAAGTTAAATTCATAAAGGAACAATCTTCTTCCAGATTTTATTGATAGGTTGGCATTAATGGATATTCCTTCAGTGCTACAGCTTTCGGAACTTTGCCGGAAATTAGAGGAGTCTGATTACGTCAAAAACAAGAATAGGGTTCGAGAGAGTGTTTCTGTGTTGGATGGTCCTAGTCATGAAGTTAAGAATCTCCGCCCAAGGAATAGATCATCACAAAATTTTTCACGTCCCAACAATCCTCCCAAAAATCATAACCGTCGCCAAGGTTCTTCAAATGAAGTTTACAATGAACCTAGTACCTCAAGAAGGGTGTCAGATCCGTCTTCGGCTAATAAACATGAAAAGGTGGTAACCTGTTGGAATTGTCAATTGCCAAATCATACGTTCTTCGATTGTAAGGCTCCTAGAGGCATTTTCTGTTACAAGTGTGGTGTGCAGAATGTCAAGTCGACAGACTGTAAGAATTGTACAAAAAACGAGTGAAGGTGGTGACTCAAGGAGGCCGTTTCACTCTACCTGTTTCTTCAGCCTCTAAGCTTTCCAAATTTGATGAGTCCGACTGGAAAATTTGGCTTGATAAAGTTTCATCATTCATGAAAAATCCCATTGCTGTCGGTGAGGATCATATATCTCCTCTCTTTGTTAATAAACCCCTTGATAATAGACCCTACCTTGTTGTCAACTTATTTGATATTGAGATAGCAGTTTTACTTGATTCTGGAGCTACTTCTTCTGTTGTAGGTAACAAAGGCCTGATTATTTTGGATAAACTTGGATTGGTAGTTACCAAGTCTTCAGTAGAGAATATTTGCACAGCAGATGGTAAAAAGCAGGTTGTTCAGGGAACAGTTGATTTGCCAATTTTTGTGGATGGCGTTTGTAGAGTCATCAGTGCTTTGGTGGTACCCTCTTTGGCACAGGCGTTTATTTTTGGTTGTGACTTCGCAAAACAGTTTGGTTTGTTAGTTGACTTTAAAGAGGATTCCTGGAACATTCATACCAATCATAGTAACTCTTGTCTCCCTGTTTTGGAGAGTATTTCTTCTAACTTGGATAACTGTTGTCCCACCTTGTATTCTTTGGATGATCTTTCTGTGGTTCAACGAACTGATGCTCAGGATTTGATTTTCTCTTTTGGTGAAATCAGTAGTAAGGATAGACTTGGTAGAACTGACAAGATTTGTTGTACCATTGATACAGGCGATGCTTCCCCTTTTAAAAGAAGACCTTTTGCAATGTCACCCTATATGTCCACTATTCTCAATAAAGAGCTTGATGAAATGTTGAAACTTGGAGTAATAGAGCCCTCAACAAGTCCTTGGTGTTCCCCTGTACTTCTTGTGAAGAAGGCCAATGGAGAAATGCGTTTTTGTTTCGATGGTCGTCCCCTTAATGAGGTTACTAAGTCTGACAGCTACCCGTTGCCTGATATTGATCGTATTCTCTCTTCTTTGCGCGATGCAAAATTCATTTCATCTATCGATCTGCGAAAAGCTTTTTGGCAAATTCCTCTAAACGAGTCTTCTAGAGAAAAAACCGCTTTCGCAGTTGTTGGTAGAGGTCTTTTCCAGTTTGTTACTATGCCTTTTGGGTTGAAAAACGCCGCTCAGACTCAGCAACGGTTGGTTGATGCCATATTTGGTCCTCGTTATGAGCCCAATATTTTCACTTATTTGGACGACATTCTAATAGTTTCTTCCAATTTTCATTCTCACATAAATCTTTTATATGAAGTCAAAGATAAACTCAAAGAGGCAGGACTGACGGTTAATTTGGATAAGTGTGATTTCTTCAAAACTTCTCTTAAGTTTCTTGGTTACATCGTGGGTTCGAATTCTCTTAGGACCGACCCAGAGAAAGTTTCTGCTATGGTAAATTATCCTCGTCCAAAAACTACTACGGAAATCAAGCGTTTTGTGGGTCTCTGCTCATGGTACCGACGCTTCATCAAGGATTTTTCAACTCTCATGTCTCCCATCAACGATTTGTTAAAGGGTAGGAAAAAGGGTCAGTCAATAAAATGGTCAGATGTCGCCGAATCTTCCTTTGTCCAGATCAAACAGTTATTAGTTTCTTCCCCCATTCTTTCACAACCCGATTTTTCTAAAAGATTCTGTATTCAGAGCGATGCTAGTGACACAGGACTAGGTGGTGTTCTCACTCAGATTATTGATGGTGAAGAAAAAGTCATCGCTTATGCGAGCCGTTCCCTTTCTAAGGCTGAGAGGAATTATTCAGTTGTTGAGCGAGAATGTCTTGGAGTTTTATTCAATATAGAAAAATTTCGTCCCTACGTTGAAGGCGCCGAATTCACTGTAATTACAGACCATTACAGCTTGTTATGGCTCAATTCTTTGAAAAACCCTAGTGGAAAGCTTGCTCGCTGGTCTATGCGTCTGAGACAGCATAGCTTTGATTTGGTACACAGGAAAGGTTCCCAAAATATTGTCCCTGATGCTTTATCTAGATCTCTTCTCGTTTGTGACGATGATTCCCCTGATTCAATTTCCGGAGAGATTGTGATTGGTGAGGTTGATGTTGATCGTATAGACCCTTATTTTGACAATCTTCGTTCAAAGGTTCGTGATCACCCTGATGAATATCCCCAATTCAAAGTCGAAAATGATTTCGTTTACAAATTTATCCCCAATCGTCTTCCAATGAAAGTTAATCTTCCAGAATGGAAATTGTTAGTTCCGAAGCCACACAGGAAGAAGTCATCGATTCTCATCATAGCCCCCCTAGTTGTGGTCATTTTGGTTTTCATAAAACACTCAGTCGACTCCAAGAACGTTACTATTGGCCAAAAATGCGCCAGGATGTGTTGAGATTTGTGAAATCTTGTTTAGTTTGCGGTTCTCAAAAGGCTACTAATACAGCTGCTATGGGTTTGATGGGCAAAGAAAAAGAGGTGTCTTATCCATTTCAAGTGATTGCAGTAGATTTGATAGGTTCATTTCCCCGATCTAGAAAAGGTAATGAGTGGATCCTGGTAATATCGTGTTGGTTTTCTAAGTATACCATGATTTTTCCCTTGAGAAGTTCTAAGACCCAATATGTCGAACAAATTTTGGAGGATAGAGTTTTTTCAGTACATGGTTCTCCTTCACTTCTGATCTGTGACAATGGTAGTCAGTTCACTTCAAATTCTTTTAAAAATTTGAGTAAGAAATACAGTTTCAATATTCGCTATAATCCCCATTATTCACCTCAGTGCAACTTCGTCGAAAGGAAGAACCGTACTATTGGTACCGCAATACGCAGCTATGTTGATTCTCATGACAACTGGGATCAAAACATTCCTCAAATTCAGTTGGCTATCAATACCGCTAAGCACGAAGTAACTGGTTTCACCCCGTCATTTTTAGTCTATGGAAGACACATACCCCTATCAGGAAATTTTTATAAGGATTTGAACCTTGATATCTGGGTGGATCATTTGATTTGTCCAGGAGATAGGAATGGTTATGCTGAAAATCTCATCGCTTTGAAGGATATTTTCATCGATGTCCGTCGTCGTCTTCATGTTGCTTATGAAAGAAATTCCAAGGCATATAATTTGCGTAAAAGAGATGTTTCCTTCGTCGAAGGTGATCACGTTTGGCGAAAAAACAAAGTTTTGTCCAACGCTGCGGAAAAGTTCACGTCTAAACTAGTTCCTAAATATGTACAGGGTTATTCATTATATTTTGACACCCATCTACAGCTCTTATTGCGAGTGATAGAAAAAAACTTTAAATACAAAAGTTTTGGTTATGGGGGTTATGTAGAAAACATGTAGCTTCGTTTTTAATGGAATGTTGATAGTTTATATGATTAAGTTAGTGTTGTGAATATTTGTTGTAGTTTAAAAAAATATATTTTTTGAATTCAAATAGTTTCAAAGTGACTGAACCAAATGCCTACAAACCATATATATTTGAAATCAGATTAAAGAGATCTTTCATTTTAGTCAATAATATACAGGGTGTTCCATTTAAAAAAATATGACTTAATGAATTTTTTCTATGTTATGATTTCGATTTGTTGATTCCGCTATCACCAGAAGATACTACGTGAAAAAAACCAAAACTTTTGTATTTAAAGTTTTTTTCTTTCACTCGCAATAAGAGCTGTACATGGGTGTCAAAATATAATGAATAACCCTGTACACTGTATCGTTCGCAAAAAATTGTCAAACGTTGTTTATGATTTAGTTAAGGAAGACGGTTCTAGCTGTGGTAAATGGCACATAAAAGACCTAAAACCTTTCTTTGGTTCCACCGCTAGTGATTCCGATTCCTCGGAAGAGTAATGACTATTACTACTATTATTGATTATTTTGCTCCCTGTCGTTCAGACAGATATTCTGGTTTGAAGACCTATTTTGTCTTCCTGTTACATGTCTTTTTAGACTATAAATTTTTTAGTATTTTCTGCAAACATTTTGCTTTTGCTCATTCAAGTACCCTGAATTTTGACCAGTAAATACAATTTGGTTTCTCACTAAGTCTCAACTATGTTGGATTTTATGAGGACTACCAAAGTAAGAATCGGTTTTCCTTGCCTCGTTTTTTGGCTCTGTAGCGTAGGTTCATACCGGCAAATTGCTTTTACTCAAGTCACTAATCACTTCCTTTTCCCTTAAATTTCAGTGTCACTCATTACTTGGCTTCATCTGGCACAACGAAATTTCATAGTTAAGTTACTATAGGTTAGTTTTTCATAGTTTAGGTTCTCTTTTAAGATATTTGTCCAACCTTTCTCGATTAGACCTACCGATTTTGTCCCTACCAGATTTGACCTTACCGAATATGACTCCTTTTGGACGGGTGATACACGTAGTTATCAAGAGTTGAGAATTTGTTGTGACTGAAAACCCGATTTCATTTATATTTGGTTATTTTAATGATTAGTCTTTAAAAGGTGTTATACTTATTCAATTCACTCAAAATGTGGTTAGCTTTTCGCTAATCCTCCGCTTTCGATTTCCTTCTACAGTTTTGTTTTGTTCATGTTGAACATAAAATTGACTTTGTCAATTTCTTTTTTAGGAAGGGGGTAAATGTAGCGTTCGTTTCATCCTAAAGTTGTCCAAGGTATGATTTCTTCTTGTTTGGGCGGATGCGACCTTTCAATAGCTTGGTCCATCTACGTATCAACTAGGATAGTACTCAATGTTTCTGTCGCGGCATAATTGCTGCCAATAGACGTAAAATTCCGTCAATGTTTGGGTGTTGGTGTTATCAATTTTGGTACGGTTGGGTACATTGTTTCAATTTTGGAGGTGGATTGTCAATTGTCACAAAGAAGTGAGTCTTCTCCCGTGTGTGAAGGCAGACACACACGTATTTTTTTTCGAAACCAAAAATGTTTTAATTCTCTTGGCGGCATTGTGAAATTGTGCTGGAGAAAGGAGTTTAACTGAGTGTATCTCACTCCCCCATACTTCACAGAATGTTTTATTTCTGAAGATGCCTCAGATGAAAACGGATTTGTGAAACCTAGCAAGGTGAGCATGCATTCCCGTTTTTTTTTGTTATTCTTTTATTTCCCACTTCTCTTCTGGCAATTTTTCAATCTCATCCATTGTTTTAGGGTTTTTTTTTTGACACGTAATTTAAACCGAATGAATGTGTTGATTTGAGTATCATAATTCTACAACCTATCCTGTCTACTGTTGATGTTTGGCGACGTGAATCACGTGGATGATCCGCAACGTTATCAATCCCGGTCCCCTTTTTGGTTATGGCTCGAGATCTGGAAGTACTGTTGAGTGACGAGTCTGGGGTTAGCTCGTGACGTATCCCAGCCGCATTCCAAGAAAAAAGATCGGAAATCAGGAGCCAGGAGTCTGGAACAATTAACAGGCCAGTCGTTTTAATTATCTTTATCCAATCCATTTCGCCAACTTCAATCAGATTACCATTTCAATAATTTTTTCTTTTTAATTAATTAAATATTAAATGTCAACTACATCGAATGCTGCCTAATAATTTATATTTTTATATCAACATTGTCACCCATAAAAACATTATCTTTGCGTAGAAAGATCTCAGATTTACATATTTTTATTGGTTACTTATTCTAAATTATTTGTACACTGCGCGGTACGATTTAACTATTTTTGTTCAATCACTCTGCCACTATATTTGCGAAACATAGCGCAGTCCCCAAATCGTTCGAACGTATTTGCCCCTGCGACTTGATCCATTTTATCCGTAACTTTATCATTGATATTTCGCTTCGTACCAACCAGTAATTTTTTGCCAACCAACTCTATTTATAAATTGAGATTGCATTCAAATTCTACCATTTTAACTCCTTGATTTTGGAGAATTAGTAAAATATCATATATCAAATTTCATGTTAAAGCATCATTTATTTGAGTGAATAAAGTAATGTTATTTGTGGACTATAAAGGTGTTCTTTTTTGATGAGTCTGGTTAACGGAAACAAATTCCTATAATCAAACAGGTTTCTTAGTTTTGCCTAATAAAGAAAACTGAGTGGCGCCTAATCGGGATTTTATAAGTAAGTATTAACTATCTAACAGTAAATTGATCAGCTGGCCATTATCCACGAACTCCAAGCCTACCGACACAGAGCTGCCGAATGCAAAAATAGTACGTGATAATAATTGAGTCATCCGATAATACACCCTCTACTGTATTAACCAACTTCGTCAACTGAGTACGATACGATTTCCTCAACATTAGATCCATTTCCAGATTCTTCTATACGCTCGACGTTCATCTAAAGGTCCCTGGTTTCGGCACCAAAATGTAAAATCTTTACCGCTTTTTACAAGTCAAACGTCCAGGTTCGTTGAAATGTGTCTATTTATTTTCAGGCACAAAAAAACCTATAATCTAGTTGTTTGAAAACAATGGAGAACAAACTCGCGAACATGCTTGCACAACCTCAAACCTTCAGATTAGTTGTTTTGACTCGACTCACGACTGCGATATATTTTTAACACTAATATTGTAAATGGCAGTTAAAATCAAATGTCAAACTCTTGACATATTTGACATATCAACAAATGACGGTGGTCTAGGGAATTTATTTTCAACACCTTGGTGAAAATAACGGTCAAATCGTCCGTTCTTATAAAATATGGGTTGTTCCATTTTTGTTTTAAATAGTGCACACATGTTCTCCAATTCCGGCCCTGAACGATAGAATTTGGTTGATTGTTAATAATAGCAATAAAATCATCGCCCTTATCTGTAAAATAGTAGGTAGGTGATCCACCCCGAAATTTAGCCCCATATTGTGGTATCCACTAGGCACTTAATCCACTATAAATACCTACTTTACCAATCTCAAACAAAATGAGTACAGACGTTGATTGTGATTTTCTCAATCAATGTTATACATTGTCACGAAAATATTACAATTAAAAATTCCCATTAATCATTAAGTATATGTCCTATATGTCTGCCGATGTATTTTTAAGGTTTCCTTTCGGGTTTCAAACCTACCTTTGATTCGGCAGACGGGCATCAATCGTTTCTTTTTTCATCATTTTTCACAGCAATTTCATAGTAAGGTCCTGCACAACCTATCACTGGAAACTGTCTGCCGATGAGTGACCGATGGATTTCTTTTAGTACACAATCATAAAATTACAACGGCAGATGGGCATCGATATTTATTCTTTTCAATTTTTTACTACAATTTCAATTATTGATTTTTGGAGATGGCACACGGGGGAATTTTTTTTTATAGAATTTGATCGACTTCAAATATTGAAATATATCATACCCAAACTCGGCAGACGGGCATTGAACGTTACCCAAAAATGGTCGTTTTCTCCCGGTCCATTACTAATCCTTATATTTTTCATATTTCCAAAAAATTTGCAAATTTTCCATTGCGGAACCCACAAATCCGTATTCTTCTGCCACATATCCCACAAAATTAATGTAAGAAGGAATGCCCGTGAGCACCAGTGCGAGTGTATACTAATACAAATTAGGAATTACGCCAAAACATGACGGCATATCACACAGTAAAATATGGATGAAAACGAACATGTCAGGATTTTGATGAATATCCTAATCACACAAAATAATGGAAGTTTTTCAAGTTTACAAAAGTCAACTTTCGCTGTGCCACGAACGCTTTTCCGTGTAGTTTCACCAACGGTAGAAGTGGGGGTCTTTGCATAGAAAAAGAATAACAATATATTTGGTTTGAATAATATTTTTACATGATAAACCTAATAGTAATAGACAGTTTTCGTTGCTTCTAAAAATTTTACCGGTAGCGGTTACGAAAGCCGTAGCGATAGTCGCTATTTGACAGATAAAAATATGGTTTTCGGTGGGAGCAAGAAACAAATCCGCTTAACGTTACGTTTAACCATTGAACTCGATACTACCGTACCTGGAAGGGACCCATCCGTGCTGTTTACATCGAGTTGACTGAAGACAAATTTTCGACTAGAAAGAGATAGAGACAGAAAGGGGTGTCTATCTTTGTCATATCTGTTGACATAATATATTAGCTGTGTGTGTTATGCACCACTAGTGCACACTTTTTCACACTGCAACACTCAGTGTGGCTTTGTTTGTGAAATGTTTGTCTGTTTCTTAGGATAGAATCTCAGTACGTTTAGTAAAGATATTCTATCCTAAAAACCAGACAAACATTTCACGAAGAAAGCCACACTGAGAGTTGCAGCTGATATTATGTTCAATCAATATCATGATACGACGGTTTGTCGTAGTATCATGAATCAATATGTAGCTTTCTATACACTGAGAAACTGACCAGCCAAAAACACTTTAGTAGTGTATTTTTGGCTGTGACAGCATAAATCTCACCCAAAATAGTAAAGCAACTCTCTTCCGACAGTAAAAATCTCTTTACTGGTGTGACTTCATTATGATTATAAAGTTATTTGCTACCATCAATGAAACATTTCATGTATAGCAAAGTTCTTAGCTGTTGCAGAAAAAAACTCTTAACAGATAATTTCCTTGTAGTCCCTATGAAGTTTTTTGCTACCCCAGCAAAGAGCATATTTGAAAAAAAGACGTTCGGTTGTTTCCGCCTTGGACGAAATTGTTTTGGACCAATCGCATATCATAGCCGCCCTCCTCTTTCAGTTTCATTTCAGTCGTGTTCTCATAACTTTGTGTGCGAGCAAGTTTCTGGAGGTTTACTCTGGTTTGGTTTTTACGGTGCTCTTCTCTTGTTGCTCTAGGCTCTACAAAACTTTGGGAGAGGAGAAATGTCGGCATCATAGGTAAGTGAGTATTTTAAATATTATGATGTGGCTATATTTCACTAAATTCCTTAATATTTTGGCTATATAAAACTTCAATTATTACTCAAGCGAGGAAATTCCCGCGAAAGATAAAATATTTTGCCCAATTTTGTTTTCAACTTGTCTCTTTCTCAGCAGCCGAAGAATTAAAAGCTTAGCTATTTTGGAGGGCGGCGGCGGAACCATGCATAAAAGCCCTTATTCCAAAAAGCGGCCAGCGAGGATCATTTTCAAGGAAAAAATCGATATTTTCCGATCCAGATCGAAGCAGAAATCAGTACCATGTAAGTATAGTATATTAAAACATATGGAATATTCAAATGTTATTAACTATAAACTGGTTTTTAACTTGAAATCCATCATTAACAAAACATATCATTTTTAATCCCCACAAATATGTTTTTTTTAACATTCATATAAAAAAGACCTTTTGTTCCACAAAGGTTGCTATCTGCATATTATCACAATATCCTAAATTATCACAATTATAATTATAGTTTCTATTTCTAGGTTTTTGACACATTGCCGCAAGAGCATCTACAGACACTTTTGATAGTGGAGGTCTATTTATATTCATTTGAATCGGATGCCAATTTCCCAAACCCCTTGGCTTCCTTCTACTTCAACATTTACTTCCAACGCCCAATTCCACGAAACAACTTGAAACATTTCTGGAACTAGAAGTGATGGACGAGGCCATGCCAGAAATCAGTCTTATAAGAAGGTACAAACCAACTAAGGAGTTTTGTAGATTATACCATCACCTGATTTGGTAATTCAAAAAGAATAAATCATATTTTGTTGTATTTCTGATTTTTACTGTCCATTTACTTTCTCCAAAAATGACCAATGTTTTTTGATGTGGTTTCTGATTTATTCAAAAAAAAAAAATACAAATTTGGATTTTTTTTCGAGATTTTTTTGTTCTAATATTTTTTATAATAACCCTTCTGCTTCCATAGGAAAGTCACTATCAAAACGTATCAATTTTTATTTATCGTGATTGTGGAATTTTCTATCTTGACGTTTTTATAGGATTCTTCCAGTATAGCCAGTGACAAATAATTCATTGTAAGATATTCTAATTTGTACGCATCATCAGTTCAAATTGGAACACTTGCTGTGGAATTATTTGTTATTAATAAGTTAGGTGAAACCTATAAAGATTAAGATGAGAACTGCTATAACAGGATAAATCAATTTCAGCAACAAGAAAACAACTTCCTGCACTAGCATATTTTCTTTGTTATTGTAGGAGATTCTTTTCCTACAAATAAAAAAAAATTCGCTGCCCTATGAAAAATCGCTTTGCATTAACTGCAAAGTAACTTTATAGCCACAGCAAAGTTACTTTATACTGGCAGAAAAAATGTTCTTTATAAAGTTAGTCTGGCTACCACAGTGAAGTGTGTTCAGCAAAGTGAACTTTATCGGAATAGCAAAGAGCTTGGCTGGCGCCTATTCTAAAAAGAATTTTGGCTGTGGCAGCTAAAATTTTAGCAAGGAACATAAATAAGATTTCTCAGTGTAGTTTGGTTGCCAAACAAAATGGTTAATTTCTGAAAAGCAGATTTCATTTTTTGGCTAAGTGATATAACTCCAATTATTAGGGACAAGGGCATGCACCTCAAGTATACCTACACGAAATTGTCCTAGTCAAAAGGGCCCTACTCACACAGCACACTCCTGCAGAAGGGGCAATCTAGGCCTGCCGCAGGAGAAACTTCCTTGTAAAGTACGTTTTGTTTTGAAAAAATGACAATTTCACATCCTGTTTGAGTTCGTTGGTACTACTAACATCATTTCCAAAGTTTGTTTTCTCATATCTTGCTTGAAATAATGCTAGGAAGGTATGAAGGGGCCCTTTTACCGCCCTGCTTAGAAGGCGATCTAGGAAATTGCCCCAATCGCCCTGCCTCCTAGATTGCCCCTGCTGCAGGCGTGTGAGTAGGGCCTTTTAGGAATTGACGATGGTAAACACTCCAAGAAATGCAAAAGTTCTATTCGGACATTCCTCAAGCCCCCTATCAAAAAACACCATATTTATTAGTTTTAATGTGACCTCAAAAATAAAAGTATTTTCATTTTTACTTTAAGCTATTATAGTTTTCCAAGTTTATACCTTAATACCTTTACTTTACTCAATACACGCAGGGACACAGATAAACATATAAATCACCCTGCACCTTCTACCTACCCTGTATTTTCTCAACTATTTAATCGAATTACGGATCATCTGAGTATACTTCATTATTTACTAATTTGTTTCTTATTTTGCATTTTTCCAGATAGTTATTTGAAATATATAGATCCATCATATCATGATAATTAAGACTACTAAGTATGCACAGAATTGTGGTCATTTTTTCCAAGCAAATCAACCGCTTTTTCAATTTATCTTCAAACTATTTGAAAACCTCCGACTTCGCATAAGGGCAATGAGTGTGACAAAGATAGCAACACCTTTTGAGTCCAACCAAAATATACCTATGCGCCAAAAAAATACGACTAGAATTGCCTCAGTTGTCGACACGACAGGGGCCCTTCCAGTTACGTAGTATCGAGTTCAATGCGTTTAACCTCAACTCTAACCAAACTTATTGGCCAATGACATCGCAGTCTTGTTTTGCTTATGTGTATGTGTTATTTTTTCAAAATGATTGAAATGATATGGTATTATTGGACTCCAGTGACGAATCAGATTCTGATTTTGAAGATGCCATTTTATTAGAATAATTGAACAACAACGCCATCCAATATAGAGCAGACATTCACATCATCTGATACTTTAGACACATCGTTGACCTTTTCCTTTTCCTCAAACTTTTTCAATACATAATTATGTAATATATTCTTCAACTCCCCTCACAGAAACCTCTTTCCTAGTGACCTCCAAAAACTTGAAAACAAACCACACTCTATTAAGATCCATCTTCATATGGATTATTTGCCAGTATCTCAGAGAGTAAGATCTGGTCATCTTCATCGGTAAACCAAACTCGGTTTCACCTGATTGTTTTTAAAAAAACAGCAATTCTTGATTTGGATTCATTGCGAAAATTGTCTTGGTCTTGAATCTAGCGAAAGTATAAACAAAAATATTGAAATTGAAATCAATCCTCAAAACTCAAAACATTGACATCAAATGTCAAATAAGAATAATAAGATTTTTTTTCTTCTACTGCGCATGCGTTTTGCTACGTTAACCGCTATGACTATCGTCCGTTAACAACCGGCATTTATCGGTATCGATATCGATATACGATAAATGACATCTAAATGTCAAAGTTGTCAATTAGCGTTGGCCGGAGCCAACGATTATGTCATTATGTAGTTTATAATCGTTGGGCCGGAGCTGCATTTTTTGAGCAACGAAAACTGTCTATATTATTAAAATTTTGGCCAATATATGTCTTCAAAAGTTAATTTGTGCTAGTCATGCAATGAGATTAATCCAATTAACCCTTTTTTAACAAGAACAGGCCTCTAGTGTGTTGTGAAATATAATCAACAACAAAAAAATGGAAAAATATTGCTGCTACACACTTAAGTACCCTATTTTTGCCCTAAATGCGCGCAAGTTTCATATGTTGTCACACAATTCTCACGTTTTGACATTCATAACACAAATAGGGAGGTTTGTAAAACTATTTCTTGTTTGAGTATGTATATAGAATAAATCAACATTTTCAGTTTGGCCCTGTATCTTAAAAACTAAAAGGGCTATGTTTTTTTTTTAACGACATCTTTAGTTTTACGAAAAAGTAGCACACACTGTCGCGAAAACCGCAACTTTCTATCTATAAGAATAACGGAAATACCCCGCAAAAGTAACCAAAATGGGACACCCTGTACACAAGCATGCACATGCACACAATAAATAACTTTTCTGATACTTTCTCGCGTATCTACTATAAAAAAATTGTACAATAGAAAAAAAGTGTTTGAATGTTGTGCTTGTTACTGAAAAGTGGGTAATTGGCAATGATATATTATCATGGCCATGACCAAAACACCTGTTGCGCTGGGAAGTAGAAAAACTTTGATCTGATCCAGGCTCCTCCTCGGAAAATTACTTGAAGCAACAGAAATATCAATTCGATCAAGAGTTCATGGCGCGATGGATATTATAATCGCACAAACAAATTGAAATTATTCCTGACCTAATGCCCACTAGGCATGAAACTGAAATATTTGGTGTTCATAAAGGACAGGGGTAATATTATGGTTTTTGAATCACACTGAACAAACATGTCACCTTGTACAAAAATCATCGACTCTATTCCTACTTTCCGTCATATGTGAATCGACAATGTTCTTTTTCAAACACAATATTCTTTCAAAGCGTTGCACCACGTTTTCCACATTCAAGTATTTGCGTCGTTATTCGGCACAGACACAATACCACCACATTTTCAACATAATTCCTACTTAATGTTATATATTAATTTTCCCTATGTCACAATGCCTAATGTGTGCTCACAATTCCTATACTGTGTAAAATAAGGCACAATTCCATTTTGTTGACCAATTGCAAACAAGTTCTGACGTCAATCATGATTTTGTGTGCTTTTTAGCATAAAATAAAGGTGCTGTGACTTCACAACGACGTCGCTAGATACACACATTTCCGTTTTGGGAATAAAATGCTCACCGTAGCTGATGTCCTGATTATCGAATGGATCTGCCGTTTTGGTGTTCCGTTGTAGAGCTTCATTCAGACCAGGGAGCACGAACTTTGAATCGGCACTATTACAGAACGAGTGCGATCGGATGGGATGGTGTAGCGGACAAATCGCACCATCAATCGACACTTGGCCAAAGTTGTCTTTGGCTATCAAAGAGAGTAGGATGAACATCTTCATCTGTTTCTCTTGGCATACCGATCTGCGGTTCATGAATCGACAGGCGAGACCCCAGCAAAGATCATCATGGGTCGTGAAGTCCTGCTGCGCTGCGACCTGAAGTTTGGCTGTCCACCTGGTGAAGATGTCGCTGGGGAGGACTAGGCAAGGATTAGGCATCTTCGAAAAGAGATGGACGATATTCATCAACGAGTCCGTTTGAACATCCAAAGTGCCATCGACAGGATGAAGGAGGCCTACGACGTGGAATTCGGGTTCCAGGTTGGGGATCTGGTTTGGCTACACAACCCACAGAGGCGACGTGGCTTTTCACCAAAACTGCAAAGTTCTTTGTGGGGCCCGTATGAGATCCAGGAGCGAATCAATGACGTCGTCTACAGGATTCGGAAGCCACCACGAGGAAAGCCGATGACAATCAGGACGCTGAAGTGAGGCAGATCAGGTCATCCGACGTCACTGGAAACTTTCATGTCTCTATACTCCAATGGCCAGAAAGTTGAGAATGGCGTTGTCCAAGAGAGGCAGCTGGATTTGCTCGAAGCACCGGCCGAATATTCGTTGGCTCACTGGGTCACTGAAGACCTCAGCATGAAGAGTGGACTTCCTGCTGTTTCAAAACGGAACAGTGATGTGTGGAGAGCCCTCAATCATCTAGGAAACTTGATGAGGACCTGACTCATTTGGCAATCCCAAAGATGACCAGTGACCGAGGTGATTGGCGAGTGGTGAGAAGCATGCTGGAGGTGATTTTCAAGAGAAGTGGCACCGACATCCTGGTGTGCTGCTATCCTTTCCGGAGGACGAACCAAAGGACAGTTGACTGTTATTTCTACCAAACATCACACTGCCGGTTCGGGGACAGTTGCCGATACCGAGAAAGGGGCAATGTGACGAAACATGTGTTGAGCGGACGAATCACAGTTGGTGAAGGCGCCAGATTTGTACCACAACATTTCATCAGCCACCACTATGTGTAGAATCGATTTGCTTCTAGTACGTTCTAGCGCTCTTTCTAGCGAAACCACAGGGCGGAGCAGACTTCTACTATATTCTACAGTGTTCTATACAATACGGCGATATTTGGGCAGTTTCAGCGAGGAGGGTATATAATGAGGTCCGCCATTTGTAGAAGGCAGTTATCCATTGACCGCGAAATATAAATCGTGAAACATAAAAATTATTTTTGGTTGTGCTGTTGACTTTGAATAAATAAATTAAAACAGGACAAGTGTTTTCTATAGCGAAAAATATTACAATACATTAAAAAGAGCATTGATGAAAATCAAAAGGGAGGAAAAACCGGACGATGAACATATAAGTAAGTAGCATTTAGGCCTACATTATACCAAATGTCAGCTCTCCAGATGGAAAATCGTCAGCAGAACATATTAGGACGAAATATAAGAATATAGTACTGGATTTGCTAATGCCGGAAGACAAACCAGTCAGTGTACACGAATATCAGGAATCACAAAGTAGAAGGGACGATCATCGATAAATCTCTCATCTTCATAGAGAATTTGAATCAAAAGCTTCGGTATATGCAAAAATATTGAGGAAAAATAGCTATAAAAGGACACTTATTGCTGAAACTATTGATAACATTGGAAATGTTATGCATAATGTCCATATACCAAGTGATCGTCGACGTTTTCTAACACTACATGTCAATCAGCTGAGATGAAGATATAACAGCAATCCAGTTCCATCACATTTGTTGATGGGTACTTTCAAAATTATTACACGATCATGACCGACAAATAAAGGTAGGCATGATATCTAGAAAATTCACAGATGATTCTCTTCTAGCAGAAGCAGAACATTAACGAGACAATGAAAGCGATAAGGATCAAAACTGCTCAAAAGAAGTTGAAAGTTTTAACAATAAATGCAGCTCCGCTCTAAACCAAGTTGAGAACGAAAAATGTCGTCGAGCTTTCTTGAAGACTTCATTTTATCCTAAATGGGAGGAAAGTGTAGGATAATCGAATCCCAGTGTAGAAAGTGTCAATTGATCAAATTATATCTGAAGCAGTTATTATAGTACCTAGTACCTAGTCTACCAAATAATACGTACTATCAATAAGAAAAACACGAATCATAGTGGCATCCTTATTGTAAAGTTTGAGAGATTCTAGTGGTAATGATACGTACATATATGAGTGGTAACTATTAGGGATGGAACGGACGTCCGGTTAAGGTACCGAATCCGGCCAATCCGGCCTCCCAACCGGACGTCCGGTCCGGCCGGATTTTGTAACAAGTTCGGCCGGATTTTTGGTAATAAAAATGTACTATGATTTTACCGGAAATAAAACAGTAGTTTATATTATAATCTATTCAGTCAAAAACAACAAAATCAAGTAACATGCCTATGCGAGGTTAAACAATCGTGATTTTAGTTTCATAAGTCAAACTAAAATAAAAATAACACAAATGTTAATGCCTATATTGTAAATAAAAATATGATCAACATTATTTTAGTTCGAAAATCTAAAATGAAATAATATGTAACTAAAAATATATTCATGAAAAATTTTTCCGCACGGATATGTCAAAATCAACAATATCATAAGCAAACCGCAACCAGGTTTCCAGGTAACTATGGTCGCTTAGTTACACATTTCGACATTCATTATTATTTATTTGTCATTAGTTGCATCAGAAACTTTTAAATTACGAATTATATCCTTATTTCCGCACGTCTGTAGAAAAACTATTGTACCTAACACTTGCGGAAAATGTTTTTCCGCCCTCGGCTGCTTCACCTAACTCCGCTACGCGTCGGTCGGTGAACGGCAGACTCGTGCGGAAAAACTAATTTTCCGCACTTGTTAGGTAAATAGCTATTTCCTACAGCCGTGCGGAAAATTCAATTTTCCGCACCGATATCCGTGTGGAAAATCAGATTTTCCGCACCAGTGCGGAAAAATTAACAATATCATAAGGTTTCCAGGTAACTATGGTCGCTTAGTTACACATTTCGACATTCATTATTATTTATTTGTCATTAGTTGCATCAGAAACTTTCAAATTACGAATTATATCCTTATTTCCGCACGTCTGTAGAAAAACTATTGTATATACCTAACACTTGCGGAAAATGTTTTTCCGCCCTCGGCTGCTTCACCGAACTCCGCTACGCGTCGGTCGGTGAACGGCAGACTCGTGCGGAAAAACTAATTTTCCGCACTTGTTAGGTAAACTATTGTACCTAACACGTGCGGAAAATGTTTTTCCGCCCTCGGCTGCTACGCGTCGGTCGTTGAACGGCAGACTCGTGCGGAAATAGTTATTTTCCTAACAAGTTCGCAAAGTGATGCTTTCCCGCACGCAAAAGCAGTTGGACGAACGACGCGAAGCGGAGTTCGGATATGCTTTAAGGGCGGGAAAGACACTTTGCGAACGTTTTAGGAACAATATTTTTTCTACGAGCGTTCACAGATTAGACACGAAAAACTTTAGATAATATATCATTTGAACGCACTTAAAAACATAGAACTTGAGAATAATGATTATTTATGCTTAACAATATTATATATATATTTATATTGAAAGAACAGTTTGAGGCGGCAGTTGGAAATTGGATAATATGGGTATAATCAAAATCATAATTGATTTATTTTATATTTGGAATGCAAGGGCATGTCCGATCACTGTTCATAAAATTTCTTCTTTTGTCGCCTTATTTCCTGCTATTGGCAACACTGTTTTGATTTGACATGACACTCTAGACAGCTGCGTCAGTCAGTCTTCGTTTAATCGTTTATACTTTTATAAATTTGATTGTCCGTTTGTTTGTATACGCATGATCAGGTTTTTTTGATGCCAGTATTCAGGTCAAATCTTTGGAAGATTTCCGATAAACACAGTAGTTTGCACCGAAATCAAGCACGAACAACTCACAAATGCCGATTGAAAGTCGTCATTATCAATGTTTGTTTACGTTACTGGCGAATGAGTTTTTAACGCAAAAAAAGGATTGTGTGTTTCATTTTAATTTTGACTGAAAAGGAAAAAGTAACAAGAACATTATTTTGTGCATTACAAAGTGCATTATCTACAGTTTGGTTGGTATGGAAACGAAGTTTAAAACAACAAATTATAAGGTAGTTATTTGAGTTGACATTTGAGTGCGGGAAAAATTTTTTCCGCACTAGTTCGGGAAAAGGTTACTTTGCACACGCAAATGAGTGTGCGAAGTGGTTACTTTGCGCAAGTTCGTAGAAAAAACTAATTTTCCGCACTTGTTAGGTAAATAGCTATTTCAGAATACACACTACTGTCTGGGGCACTCAAATATCGCTTTAAAATGATAGCCAGATTGGGGAACTCAGATTGGTGATGAGTCCACCAAATAAGTGGGTCAGACAGTCTCTCTTCTGAAGGCTCCCGTAAATATCGTTCCAACTCTTCATCACCATCACTTTTTCTCGAAGTAGTTCCTCAATTCATTTATTATAGATGTTATTCAACTTACCTACCTATAGAAAAGAGAAAATTCGACTTATGGAGAAAAAATTACATGCTGAGGTGGTAATATAATATATAATATATATTTGTGAAGAATGTTCTATTTGGAGAACACATCGTGTTAGAGAAGTTTCACTGTATACCGGCTAACAGATTTTGGAGTCGCCACGAAAGTCACATCAATTTTTAAAAAATTATAGAATTTATAGGTCCGGCCGCTGGGCCGGACGTTCGGTATCCGGTAGTCCGGCCTAATGTGAGTCCGTTCCATCCCTAGTAACGACCATCAGTAAATGAGGATCGTCCTGCTCGATGAGGAATTGGAATGTAGTTTGTCAACATCACACACAAACACTACATGAATTTAACCTTTTCACTGGAAATATGTAGCAATCATACGGAATATTCTATGACTTCTAGCAGGTTACATCTGCCATATTTTCAAAATTACATTAATTCAAATACGAATATCTCGAGAAAGCTTTTGCTTACCCGTAGCGACTTTTAACAAGTATATTTTTTTTCGTAGGGGATACAAATAAATCTGTTTTAATCCTTAAAAATGTGGTACAGGTACTTCCAAAAAAGTTATGACTGTATTTTTAACAAGGAAAATAGGTGTAGGTGGCGCCCTCTACAAGTTAGAGCCATACCAATAGCCTAGTTTACACCGATAACTGGTTTAGTTCGGTCCGATAGGACCAAGTGGGTGGGGATAGTATAGTAGGACCAATGCTTGCTTCTCGCCCGTTTACACCGACTTGCAACGCGTGAACTAAATGAGTACGCGCACAGTTCGTCAAATGTCAAAAACCAGTCGAAATTATTTATCAACACGATTCGTAACCAAAAAAAACATAAGTAAGTACGCTCAGATTGCCTTGAAACTCAGAACCAACACAATTCTGACCCATGATACTAAAACATTTTGTTTTAGTATCATGATTCTGACCAACTCTGATTCAACCATGTTCGTATCTTTTACGGTTTCCAAGATCCCCATGATATACATCCTTATCTTGGACACACTTTATACTCGGTCAAATTTCGTTTTGTCTCAATGACAGAAATTCGCCCCATTTATAAATTGCTAACTTTATGAAAAATGTAAAATGAAACAATACTGTAGCAGATTCCATGATTTCATGATTTCAATGATGCTGATACATAGGTGAATTACCTATGAAATTATACAATACGATTACCCACTATGCAGTATGTCTAAAGATTCACGCGAAGTTTCAAATTCTTGATTTTGAAAACAATTTTACATTTCAAAATTTTGGCAGGGTATAAATGGGACGAATTTCTGTCATTGAGACAGAGATGGGTTGACGTGAGCTGTCGCTACTTATTAGGCGGATTTTGGCGTTAACCAGGTAACGATTTGTTGTTACCAGGTTTGGTGAGTAATAGGTTACTGTATCGATACCTGCTCGGGATCAAACCCCGAAACGTATTCTGGTTACTAAAAGTATTATTCATGGTATACCGTAACTACTTGATTAGGTACCTCCCAAGCGATTTACCCTTACTGCGAAGAAAAGTAAGGTTAGAAAATTCGTTACCTGGTTAACGCCAAAATCCGCCTATTGTTTATTATACTATGGTTAAGGGTAAAAACAATCCTACTTTTTTTATGATATCTTTTTCTTCAAATTCTGATTTTAAAATATGATACATCAAGCTGCTCAGTTCATATCGATAGGAACAGTAGTTTTCGAGATAATCGAATTTTTTTAAATCGATGCATCGGCAACCTTAACAAGTCTTTCTCAATATTTCCGAAGCCGCTGACATTTAAATATTGAAATGTGGTACGTGGATAAGCTTCTCACGCCAAATCAAATACCGATCTCAAAATTTTGAGAATGTTTCATTCGCGCATCATACTGAAGAGGTTAGAGGTAGAAACAACCCCATTTTTTTATGTTGATTTATTTTTCGTTTTTTTTTTTTTTAGAATATCAGTCTTCGAGAAAGAGTATCTCTTCCGCGTAAAAAATCAGTCAAGACTATGATTCTAAAATAAAAATGTCAAAGATCAATCACAATAAAAAAATCTCGTTTTTGGTTTTGGTATGATACGCCACTTACAACACATTTTGATATTTGAGATCGGAATTCAATTTGGCGTCAAGAGTTTATGCAGGTACCAAAATTCTAATATATGAATGTGAGCGGTTTCCAAAATATTGAAAAAGACTGGTCTGTAGGGTGCCGATGCATCGATGTAGAAAAATGCGATTTTCTCGAAAACTACTGGCCCTATCGATATGAACTAGGAGTACGTTTTTTAAATAATGAACATTGATGTATCAAATTCTGAAAACAGAATGTGAAAAAAAGGTACCATAAAAAAATGGGACTGTTTTTACTCCTAACACCCCAGTATGGAACGTCCCAGATTAAAATGTTGAAATTTTTAGCTCAAATCCCGATTCAGCATTAAAAGTTTATGCCATGTATTGCATTTCATAATTTTTGTATGAACGGTTTCTAGAAACCGTCTTTGTGCTGCCTTATTTTGAAGGGTGTAACTACCTTAGGCTTAGGAAGGATTTCTCGACAAATGTTTATAAATACTTTTGACTACACATCAGGAATGACCCCTTGATTTTTTTATCAATGTTTAGGAAACACCCTGTATAATAATTATAGAATCAACTGCTGGTATCTATGTTTTACGCTGTTTTTCGCAATTATCAGGTATACCTACTACGCACCTAATAGGTATATAGGATCATAAAACATTTTATCAATTTGATAAAAACTCTACTTCGTGTAATCATAAATCATTTTATCAGATTGATCAGATGCATGAGCTTCCAATCTAGATTTGTAATCCATCTGCTGATAAGGTAGATTACGACTACGATCACAGACACTTTTGACTACCTAATTGATAGATTTGGATTATTACACGTAGCCGCAATTTGACAACGCTGTCGCGGACATTTAATGTTGCCGGCTAGCTCTCCTTCTCTGCTTGAGTTGTGTCAGTCGGATACTTTCGCGATCGTGTTGTTCGTAAATGGGTTCCTTAGTTTAGTGATATTATTGTGAATGTATTTACTCCCAAAATTTCCCAAAAATGACCATCTCGGGAGGAATTCTACCCTCTTACCAGCGGTTCGTCTCTGGACCTGTACCCTTCAGACGTAGTTTCCGATCAAAGGAAAAATTCGTGATACTTCTTGTATTTGTGACATTTTGCCTCGTTTGTTTTGGTACTTTTTTTTATCTGCCCGAATTCAAGGGATCAGGGGGACGAGTTTATGATCAGATTAAACGAGCTGGGCCTGATTTATTAATTCCCCCACCTCCTCAGCTGGAAGACACACGAGAGGCACAACGATTTTTAAGACATGAGAAGGATGCAAGAATTGATCCTCATATTATTGGGGATAGACAAAAACTACAGGTAAACGAGAGAACAATCTTCAAAGTTCTGCGATAGCATTTCCCGAGGCATTTCCGTAGTATTGTTCATGATTTCATCTCATTGAAAAAAGTATACCTGCATGATTAACATTCATCAGCAATAAGTTTACGTCATAATACCTACCTATCCTAGTTAATTGATACTTCCGGATCCTCTTTTCAACTGACCCTTTCACTGATTTAAAAACGAATTAAAACCAGTAGCAATTTTGCAAAAGTTATCTAGGTTGATTGTCAATACGGCCAATAAAAGATGGCCTTGTTTGTAGGTAGGTATATATAAATACTATAAACAGTTATATGACCCAATTTCTTTTTTTCTGTTACTATAATAACTGCTTTTCATGTGTACCTTGTCATTTGGTTTCTTTTTTGCGTTTTGGTTCTTTGTCAATATCATTACCCAACCTAGTTCCAACTTAGGTAGGACCGCAGATCCAATCTATTTTTAGTTTTCCAGTTTGATGAAAGAGACTGTCATTGCCTCGGTCTTTGTTCACTAATTTAGTGGAGTTTTGTAAAGGACAAAAATTGCTCACACGTCCTTCACCTTTGTAAAATCAACCCAAAAGTCTAAACATTTCAATGAAACTTGGCGAACAATCATAAAATAAGTTGTTTTTACTTCAAAATGAGATTCGAAACTTACTTATTATCATCTTAATAATAAGTATTTTAATTCATATAATTCAGTATTATTTGAATGAGCAATCCACATGCGAGACTGCGCCTCGGAAAACGGATAACATTGGGAATTATGCTCAATTTATTTAGTACTATTATATTTATATTATTAGGTATGTATTGGTGAAAAACTTGATATTTTCCTCGATATTTTCCATCCCGGAAGCAACGAATTTTTAACACGGTTATCAAGGATTTGATCTGAGTACCTATCTGAATAGATAATTGTTACTTATTATTGATAGGTCCGGAGCCCGGTCCGGAGTAGAATCTTCTAACCTTGTTAATGTTCCTATTTTGACTAGGGTTTTCACTTTTTAGGTTGTTTGAATTTTAATAATTTCACTTTTATATTCCAAGTATTTTTCCTCGTATTTTTCATTATCTCAGCAATGATGATAGGTACGACTTGTTTCAAACAATTTGACCCAGATTTTGACTTGCATGATAATCAAATAGTTTCTACGAGGTTTCTATAGATCCTTGTATAGATCAGTTACTCCACATTACCTAATAACCTTCTAAGTAAGTAAACCTCAAATAAAAAAAATCTCGGAAAAAAACAAAACTGATGATTCTCTAATAAATGTGACTTATTAAAGTCTGGTCTTGCCTAAGCTTACGCTGAGACCTAGGCGGAGACAAACCTAATGCGCAAGCTCATAATTTTTTTTTAGTAGGCAAAATTCGAGGTTAAAGGTCGGCCATTTGATCCCGATCCTTCGCAAATTGAAATAGTCATGCGGATTTACATTCAATTTCACTTCGAAGTGGAAGTGGCAGTTTCCCACTTGCCAAACAGAAATCATATTATGGTACTTACCATCTACATTTAATTTGTGTTCAAAGTCACGTCTACCCCAAATTCAATGAAGAGGGTAGCAAAATTATTATTCCCCTATGGCAAGCCGGAATCTGTCCTTCCACTTCGAAGTGAAACTGAATGTTGATCAGGTATGGTATAAAACCGAGTATAGAACGTACACCAAGTTTAAATTCACCGGAATTCACCTTTGTATAAAAATCCAATAAAGTTATCTGAAAATAAAAATATCACGGACAAGCTGTTTTTTTTCAAGGTTTGTATTAGTTTGTAATCGACTGCCTTGAGTGTTGAATTTGCAAAATCGGAATTTTTTTTCTTTTGGATTTTTGGGCAATAGGGTTTTTTTTTAATTGTGCCAAAACATAGAAATCAGATGCAAATTTTTAAATTGTACATAAGAACATTCTCTATAACTTTTCCTTATAAAATAATTAAATAGATAAGCAACTTTTTCCCATGAACTTTTTTTGTCAATTGATTATTTTTGGAGATAGCGGAGATCATAAGCAATTCCATGTTTTGGGGAAATAAATACATCATATCAGAGGTTGCATGTAATTTTATTATGGATACCTTTGATTTGGTGAATTAACAGAAGTAAGTAAACAAAAATTACGAAACTACCCTAGTTTGTCCATGGGTTCCAAGAATAATCAAGTTACAACGAAGGTTCATGGGAAAAAGTTGCTTATCTATTTATTATGAACAACTTTATACTGATCAATTTGCTGTGAAAAAATTTTTGAAAATCCGGGTGAAAATCACTCCAAACGGCTCATTGAAGGGTCGCTAAGTCGGTAAATAATAAACTTCTGAACAAATTTCATAAGGAAAAGAGAATGTTCTTATGTACGACTTGCATCTGATTATTTTGCTGTAGCACAATTAAAAATAACCACCCCTATTGCTCAAGAACCCCAAAGAGGAAAGTTTCCGATTTTGCTAAATGTACACTCAGAAGTCGCTTACAAACACAAAAATCAGCTTGTCCGTAATTTTTGTTCTACCCTATATGCAGCGATATAACTTTACTGGATCAATTATTGTTGAGTATCATAATAGGTACTCTTGATCCTAAGTCAAACAAATAAATCTCGAAATAAATAAGAGTTTAATACGGTTTAATACCATTACAAACATTGGTGTAACTGATTAGTTTATTTTATGAGTACAAAATCACAAGGTGTCGAAAATTCGACGGGTTATGGAGGGGCTTCGGGTATCGGCACCTTCACCCCTTGAGCGGTGTTGAGTTTCACATTCCTGCTTATGGTAACCATTTTCAATATCATGATCATCACCACCGCACGAGCCAGCACATTTTCCAGAAGTTTTCTGCTCCTTGCAATCTTTTGTTATAATTTATAATAATATTACCAAATATGTTGCAATTGAAGCAACGAATCCAGCTTATACAGGGTGACTCAAACTGCTCAAGTGGTGAAGTTGCGGAGTTGAAAATAGGTGCAAATAATGTTTCCCAAGACTAAATTCGACGGGTCCTAGCGTTTTTTGTTCTTGGGGAGGGGGGGTTATTTGGAGTGGATACTTTTAGCTGGGACACCCTGTATACTGCCCTTAGAAATACATACTCGAAACCCTCCAATAATGATTAAGTGGGTGATTTAGTCGGAGAGATATTGTCAATTGCAATACCGCATGCGTTGCGGTAATAACTTCGCGTTATCTTATTACGCCAGGCGTTAAGGATGTCAAACAGACAGAATGTCAAATGTTTCATACAACACAACCTAAACTGACATACAAGATAATCAATGTCATTGAAAATTATAGTGGTATTCCCTCGGGTATTCCAATGGTATCATGCATAAAGCATAATAAACTTAGGCGGGAACCAGTGCCGTATTTTCCATCACGCACACACAATACGCCTCGGCGTAGAGCGGCAATATTTGAGGGGCGGCAAATTGTCAAAGAATAATCGAAGAAAAAATACGACGAAGGCCAGCGCAATTATTATAAAAGATTATTGAAGGATGTTCCGAAATTCAAATAATTAAATAAGTAGGTATCTTAAGAGTCAATCCAAAGCGCCAGAAACGTACAAGAATGTTGTATGACCTGGAAGATGATTTTTCAAAAGACTCAAAATGTTTTGGAAATAGTTGAAAAACCCGGAATTCATATATTCGTAGTCTTAATTTGGAAGTAGTTTTTCCGTAACGTAAAAACTGCTCTTCGCATATTCGTGGCCGGTAATAGTTTGCTCAGCGGAATGCTCATTTTCCACCTTGAAACGGTTTAGCTTTTATTTAAGATCTACCATGGATTAGTGATGTAAGTATTTCCGTCATATTTTTCAAAAAATCGTGTTTCCATATGCATGTTTTGGAGGTCTATAGTAGATTGGAATAACATAATTTGAGTGAAAAAGTCGAGGAACCCTTATTATACCTACGAAATCTTGATATCGTCAGATACTGGCAACAGTGGAAACTCAGTATTCGCGCCTGATGAAGAATGATCTGGGAACCGAAGGAAGCAATAGAGTAGGAGGAGAACAGATGGCGGGTCTAGGGGTGGGTACAGGGGCTATAGCCCCCCCATAGTCTAATAATCAGTAAGAACATTTAAACAAATTGATAGATTGAGAAGGTGACAGTGCGATGAAAATATGCTCGGATCAGCTATGGAATTATCTGTTCAGATGAAAATGCTGGTTGCACACTGAAAGAATGCCATGAATAATTTTTCCCAAGCATAAGAATGTTGCTTCACATATTTATTGTTTTACCTGTGACAACAGTCACTGCCGAAAAGAGTTTTTCGGTTTTGAGGAGGATAGAAACATATCTCCGGAGTACAAAGGGTGAGAAAAAGTTGAATGGTTTCACCTGCGGTTCTACCCACCCCAGAGCAGGGTACATACACAGAAAACAAATTTATATTATGTTTATTTCTTTGACGAAAAACAGAACAGTCATATTAGAAACAAAATCATACAAAACACTATCAATGCTGAAGAAACCCAATTTATTCGTTTTTGGTTGCCGAAAATAGGAGGTTCAAAAATGTATCGACTGCGGCGCATTTTAAAGCATTTCGCATGATATAACCCCTCCCCAACATTTTGCTCCAGAACCGCCGTTCAATGATTTAGCACTCGCTATATATTAGTTTTGTATTTTAATAATGGATGAAAATATTTTGTTCTAACCTATTGTTTTACTAAATTTTCCAAAATAACGATAATTTATACGAAACAGTCCTGTTTTTTCTCGTGTTTTCTACAACTCAACTCTGCACCAAGTGCATAGAGTGATTTTTTGGACCCCAAAAACAATTTTTTGTTTTAATTATTTCAATGAAAATTTATTTGAGTGTAATATTTGTAGTTCCTTCTCAAGAGTTTTTTTTTGAAAGCTCTATTAAAGGATCTTAAAATAAAACCTGGTTCTTGGAAATCCATGTTTCCAATATTTATACAGGGTGCCACAGATTCGAGTGCATGCATGGGGATCTCGGTTATTATAAGAGATACAGGGTCGGTTAAATGATTGCAAAGTTGCGCATTTTTATGCTCAAGAAAATGCCATTTTGAAATTTAAAAAATTCCGACTACTTCCGAAGATATTCGAAAAAAACCGAAATTTCGCAAGAACGTTCACATAATTTTCTGCGTTTGTTTGAAAAGACATTTTAAAATAAGTTACACAATGTCATTGCCACTTTTTCTCCTCTACAGGATGGTGATGTCAAATTGAAAATCTGACGTTTCGTCTTCGAGCTGCCATCATCAACTTAATTTTTTCAAATACGGACCTGGATTTTTTATTTTATTTTTAGTTATCTTTTGACGTCTCTAATGCCTTGAGGTATCGCAACCATCGAAGAAAATACTCATCTAAAAAATAGTACCAGAGGAAATCAGTAAGTCACCCTTGTCTCCTAACACACAGTTTGGTTCATAAATCTTTCTTTATTTGACACGTTATTCTTATGAGAAAACCTGCACCACTGAACAAAACTTATTGACTGAACCAAAATCGAAATAACATTCAATAATGATACATTTAATGAAATTAAATCAAATCCACAAATGACATGGAAAATAAAAAAAATACATATTAAAAACTGAATCAATTTCTGCAGTGTTCAAAAATATTGCCATTTTAACAAAATATGGAAAATAACAATAATAGATGAATAATAATTGAAAATATTGGCGTTGTTAAGGCAACCCATCACTCTACGCCCTCATCTTATCATCTCAGTGCCTCAGGGACGTCAAAAGATAACTAGAAATAAAATAAAAAATCCAGGTCCGTATTTGAAAAAATAAAGTTGATGATGGCAGCTCGAAGACGAAACGTCAAATCCTCAATTTTATACCACCATGTTGTAGAGGAGAAAAAGTGGCAAACAAACACAGGAAACGCAGGAAATGATAAAAACGTTTTTGCGAAATTTCGGTTTTTTTCGAATATCTTCGATGGTAGTCGGAATTCTTCAAATTTCAAAATGACATTTTCTTAAGCATAATAATGCGCAACTTTGCAACCATTTAACCGACCCTGTATCTCTTATAATAACCGAGATCCCCATGCATGCACTCGAATCTGTGGCACCCTGTATATATTTCCGGATATACAGGGTGTCCCTGAAATGACTGTACAACGCTTTACCACAAATTCCTTAACCAAAAATGAGGTGATATAGGCAAACTTAGCTATATCCAAAATTGGTTCGTTAAGTCTACAGAGGGCGTCAAAGTTTGAAAAAAAAATCGTTTTTTTCTACATTTTTCAAAAACGTTCAAATCAATCTTGATAAGTTTTGGTACCTAGTCTTGGACCATGAAATAACGTTTTTTGTTTCTATAGCGACCAGTGGAAATTAACCGGAAGTGTTACAAAGGTGACGTCATTATGTAGTTATTTCTTTTGATTTTTTTTGGCATTGATGATTCAGATATTTTTAACCAAAAGTTCAATGTATTGGGGAGTTTTTCTCTCTCTTAAAAAATTTTGCTTAGATGAGTGGTTGTGCCAAAAAAAAACTTTTTCCAACTAGCTTCACAGATTTTTTTTTCTATTGATATTTTTCTTTAGCATTACTACTTATCCCAGCATATTTTTTCAAGAGAGGTAAAAACTTTCTTACAAACTGGGTTATAAGATCAAAACATCTGAATCACCAGAAAGTCAATTTCATAATAAATAAGTGACGTCATATTCAGCTATATCTTTTGATCTTGTATGGAATTGATTTAATGATAATTCAGATGTTTTCATCTAATAACCCAGTGTGTAAGAAAGTTTTTTCCTCTAGAAAAAAATTGCTGGAATAAGTAGTAGTTATGCTAGAAAAAAATAAATCAATAATAAAATATCTGTGTACCTAATTGAAAATATTTTTTTTCTGGCAGAACCACTCATCCCAGCGAAATTTCTCAAGAGAGAGACAAACTCTCCAATAGCTTGAACTATTACATAAAAGCATCTTAATTATCAAAAAGTTAATTCAAAAAAAAAATCAAAAGAAATAACATGTGAAGTCACTTTTATAACACTTCCGATCAATCACGACCGTTCGCTATAGAAACAAAAAACGTAATTTCATGGTCCAAGACTATCTACCAAAAATTATCAAAATCGATTTGTACATTTTTGAAAAATGTAGGAAAAACCAAATTTTTTTTGAATCTTTGACGCCCCCTGTAGACTTAACGAAGCAATTTTGGATATAGGTAAGTTTGCCTAGATCGCCTTATTTTTGGTCAAGGAATTTGTGGTTAAGCGTTGTACAGTCATTTCAGGGACACCCTGTATACTACACCTGCTGAATATGATAATATAGTTGTTGCAATACCCACTATGTGACTAAAAAAATATATCAAAAACTCAATTTTCTTCAACATATAAGATTAATTCAAGTATAAACACTATAAACCAAATTTTTTTTTGTACTTTTAATTATCGAAAACATTTTTCTATAGTTCCTATTTGTAGATTTATCGAGTTTTCTTTGAATACCTCAAAATGGTTTATGATGCATATTATATGGCACCCTTTCCATTTGGACTACCTATCATCCAATACATACAAATACAATTTTTTTTTTTTTTTTTACACTCATTTGTTTATTATGTAAGTAGTTTAGTAAGCCTTCATTCAGCCCATATGTATTTATTTATTTATGATTTGTGAATTTTATATAGCTCTGCTAAATAAATGATATATTATTATTATTACATTCAAAATACAGGGTGCTATGAGTATATGACCAAACTTCAAGTGTTGATTCTTTCAATGATCTTAAGAAGAAAAGTTTTGTATCAACATGACACCCAATAAACTCAAGCCGCAGAATAATGTGTGCAATCAATTTTCGCGCGAAGATTTGAAAGGCTCCAATTGACATCATGTGCTTGGCGGGCGTATTTTAGTTCAAGTTGACAACCGATGAATACATTCTTCACCTCAATAAAAACACAAAAACACGGCTTGTCTATTTGTCAGGTTGTATGGCATACGTGTGGTATTCGAAATAGCGCTCCACGCTACGTAACGTAAATTACTACATGCGGTAACCTTATTACCGTAAATGACGTTAAGCAGTGAATCGCGCATCCGATTTATGTCAAAATGATGTCAAGATACCGCGTGCGCTATTACCGCTTGAAATTTTTTGATAAACAACACCTCTCCATACCGTAAATGACGTTAAGCAGTGAATCGCGCATCCGATTTACGTCAAAATACCGCATGCGGTATTACCGCTTGATATTTTTTGATTGGCAATATCTCTCCATTCTGGGCGTGTAGGTGAAGGGTCTTTTCGTATAATTTTGTACCCCAACCAGAGAGTTTACTTGAAAAAATATTGAAATAGAAATGAGGTAAAAACAAAAGTTTCATGTTGAGCTTTGAGAATTTGTACACGGAAATGTCTAAATAATTTGGTAACTGTCAAATATTGACAGGTTGGTGAATTTTTTCAAATGGATCACCCTGTATATTATTTCAAATTTGACAAAAAATGCGATTGCCGATGATTTTATGAAAAATTAACAGAAACTTTTCAATAAAACATATTTTTGTCTTTTTTTTCTACAAATTTTGAAAACTTGAGGTCTTTTACGCCGAAAAGGTCAACTAGCTTTGCACAGGGTTTTTCTTTATACAGTGCTTTTCTTTAATGTCCCAGCCCAGCCGCCATCTTGAATTTTTCATATGTCAATTTTGTGTCAAAACATAGTCAACATGCTTGTATTGACAGGTTGGTGAATTTTTTCAAATGGATCACCCTGTATATTATTTCAAATTTGACAAAAAATGCGATTGCCGATGATTTTTACAAGATTTTTTTGTCAACCAAGAAAATTTCAGGTACTGAACCTGTCCAACTCAGGAATGATTAAGATATATGGGTTCAAGTAAATAACCAAAAAAGTTCCGCACGCGCGTACTTTCAAAGTCCCTGCAATCGATTGATATTTTTGACGCGTCGCGACACTTAGCTATTACTGGGGTAGGAGTCAAATTTTTTAAATCTTGAAAAATATCCACTTGACGCTATACACTGAACACTTCCTACCGAAATTATGAGACTAGCATTCTTTAAGAAATCTGGGTAAAAATCATATGTAATCGCATTTTTTGTTAATCAAGGAATGTTTACTATTCTCGTATAACTCAGAAATATGTCAGATAAATGGGTTCGAGTCAATGACAAAAAAGTTTATAAATAGTATGTACTTTCATTTGCGCATAGTTTCAAAGTCCCTGCAATCGATTTATATTTTCGACGCGTCGCGACGCTAAGCTCTAAGTAGGCGTCAATTTTTCTCAACTTTGAAAAATATCTACTTGACCCGATACATTGACTTCTTTTTACAGAAATTGAGAAAAGCTCAGTAAATCCTAAACGGCTAATTGGACAGCTGTGACATTATCTGGACACTTTTTCAAGACGAATAAAATGGTGTGTATGACATGTCTCAATCGCCTTTTGTTTTTCCGCAACCCGCCTCAACTTTCATTCTTCTTACGGCCGCCATTTTCGATTTTTCGATTTTTGGAAAGAGTGTAAAATTTCTAGTCTAGTGATGTTCCACAAGTGCATAAAAGATTTAAGTATCATCGAAATATCACACTTCGTAGCTGAGACTCAATCTTTTCTAAGGAGGCTATGATTTATTTGTCGCAAAACATCATTAATAGGTAGTGAAACTCTTGTCTTCACCGTCAAACTCCTTTTTTGACTTTGACAACTCCAGGTTCTCTAATAGATCAGCTCTACGTTTCAAAAAATCCAAAAACTCTCGCAAAGTGGGAAACTCAAATGTTTGGATCATTTGAGCCTTGACTATTATGTAGAACCTTCAAATCTGCATTAATCACTTTCCTCTCCTCCCACTCACGCTTGGTCTTCTTATCTAACTTAGCGCTTAAGATAAAAATAAGAAGAGAATCCCATGAATCCGTGGGCTGATTAAAGGTTTTCAAACTTTGAATGTGTTTTGAAATTGAATCCACCATTTTATTCAATTCAAAAGATGACTCCACTGTCAATGTAGATAAATTCACAAGACACTTGATGTGATTTTGCACTAAAAGACGACGATTATCGTATCTTGCACACAGCATTTCCCATGCTATCTTGTAGTTTTCAGTCGTAGTTTCAACACCCCGTATAACCTGAGCTGCCCCTCCCTCAAGAGAAGAGAAATTCGCAAATAATGAAACTTCTGCACACAACTAATAGACTCATTTGAATGAATTAGTGACACAAAAAAGTCCCTGAACTCCAACCAATGCTTGTAATCTCCTGAAAACCTCTTCAAATTGATTGGTGAAAGTTTCAGACCTTGCATCGGCATACCCTGTTTATTTGAAACATGATGACTACTCATAGCGTTAGGCAAACCCTCATTTTCATTGTTTACCACTTTATAATAATAAGTATCGATGGTTTTCTTACACTCAGCATTCAATTTGAAGTATGTATTCTCAAATCGTCCCCTTAGTGCAACAACTAGATAACTCGAAATTTACGTATTCTGAGTTATCCAGCTAAATCTGACCTATACAGTATGCTCTTTTTAATGCAGCATCTAGATATCTCGTACGAGCAAGCAAACTCATTTAAGGAGTGATCACAAATAGACAACTTTCAAGATGTATATTCTATTACTAGACATCTTGAGATATCTAGTTGTAGCACCGGGGTTATTGAGTTTCCAGCCGGTACTTTTTTTTGGATTTAATATGAGATATCTAGTAGTGTTCTCGAAACAACAGGTACATTTCTGTGTTGCTAAATTGTTTTTCGGTGCTTTTCAAACAGTGTTGATATAAAAATGTCGTATATGCCCTAGAAACAATAATGAATGAATGAATGAATGAATACGTTTATTTAGCCAATGCTAAACAAAAAACATTAATATACATATAATAAGCAGAGGAAATATGGTGCACAAAAAACGGTTACAAAAGTTGTAAAAGAGTCTGTATCAACTACCTCTTATAAAAGAAAAATATGACAACCTTATTTTCCAGCTTTTCCATAGTACCTATGTACAAGGCATTTTTTGAAAATCTCCCACTTCAAAGGGGTCAATGTAAAAAGTCTCAAAACATGGAGATTTCCGAAAATTACATCGGTGTTACTGACATTCAAGTGGTCTTGAGTGAGCAATCTTCTAGGTTTTATTTAAGCTTCCAAATGTGTGTTAATTTTTCTTTCCAAATAAAACTGTATTTAGTAGGTGATTTGGGTTTAATTGGAAGTGGTTATAAATACATAACTTTATTTCTAAGACTAGATGTCCAACAACAACTAGATATATCTCAAGTTTTTGACCAAAGATATAAAACCAAATGGGTCCAAAATTAGCAAATCTTTAATTGATATGAAACATATGTATTGTATACAGGGCTTTTCACTTAAAACTCCCCACGTCAATATCTCGGAAACGAATAGGAATATTTGATTTCTGTAAAAAGTAGTCAATGTATGGGGTCGAGTAGTTATTTTTCACAGTTAAAAAAATTCGACGCCTACCAAGACTAAAGCGTCGCGACGCATCGAAAATATCAATCGATTGCAGGGACTTTGAAATTACGCGCATGCTAAAGTACATGTTATTTATAAACTTTTTTGTCATTCAGTCGAACTCATTTATTCTACTCAGTTTTGAGATATACAGTGTGTCCAAGATAACGATGTCTATCATGGGGATCTTGAAAACCGTGCGAGATACAAGGTCGGTTAAATGGAGGCAAAGTTGCGTATTTTGATGCTTAACAAAATGCCGTTTTAAAAGCCAAGAAATTCCGACTAAGTCCGAAATTATCCGAAAAAAAACGAAATTTTTCAAAATTGTTTTCATTTTTTTCTGACCACATTTGAAGAGATATTTTGAAATGGATGGAACTTCTTCATTGCCACCGAGATTGCCACTTTTTGCCCTTTACAAGATAGCGTTTTTGAATTGAAGAACCGACGTTTCGTCTATGAGCAGCCATCATCAACTTTGTTTTTAAATACGGTCCTGGATTTTTTATGACGGATTTTGAGGGCCTCTTATGTTCCTAAACAAACAATGTATCGCAATTATTCAAAAAAATTATGTTGGTGGATTTTTCCATAAGAACTCATGTGTTAGAGAGAGACAAAAAATACATTTTTAATAGGATCAAAAACAAACAACTTTTTTTTAATAAGTGCGATACATCGTTGTTTTAGGAACATAAGAGGCTCTCAAAATCCGTGATAAAAAATCCAGGACCGTATTTGAAAAAATGAAGTTGATGATGGCTGCTCATAGACGAAACGTCGGTTCTTCAATTTGATAACGCTATCTTGTAAAGGGCAAAAAGTGGCAATGAAGAAGTTCCATTCATTTCGAAATATCTCTTCAAATGTAGTCAGAAAAAAATTAAAACAATTTTGAAAAATGTCGTTTTTTTTTTTGGATAATTTCGGACTTAGTCGGAATTTCTTGGCTTTTAAAACGGCATTTTGTTAAGCATCAAAATACGCAACTTTGCCTCCATTTAACCGACCTTGTATCTCGCACGGTTTTCAAGATCCCCATGATAGACATCGTTATCTTGGACACACTGTATATCTCAAAACTGAGTAGAATAAATGAGTTCGACTGAATATAACAAAAGAGTTTATAAATAACATGTACTTTAGCATGCGCGTAATTTCAAAGTCCCTGCAATCGATTGATATTTTCGATGCGTCGCGACGCTTTAGTCTTGGTAGGCGTCGAATTTTTTTAACTGTGAAAAATAACTACTCGACCCCATCATACATTGACTACTTTTTACAGAAATCAAATATTCCTATTCGTTTCCGAGATATTGACGTGGGGAGTTTTAAGTGAAAAGCCCTGTAGATATCAAGTCTGTTTGATCAGTCCACGGGTGTATTTTTTTTGCGTTTCGAATCATTAAAGTGAATGTTCTCAAAACTATGAATTTCAAGTTAACTAGTTGTTGCACTAAGGGGGCGAAATGATTCTCGTTCATCTAATTGCTCTTCAAGGGTATCGACTGGAAACTCAATTTGGCGCTGAATCTCCTCGAAATTCGACAGTATCCGAGAGTATTTCTCCAATCGGTTTTCCAGCTCTATAATGATGCGCCTATCAATATTCTCTGGCATAACATCGACAATACTTCGCAAAACCACTGATCTAAGTTGTTTAGATCGGTGTGCTCAACACCCTCTAAATAATTTTTGAAAAGAGTTTGCTTGCCCTTGATAATAGCTCGTTTTTTTTTTAGTAAGTGAATTAAACTCAGTTCTTGAACCCTCATCCATGACTTTTCCTGAATGAAAGACCAAATAAAAAAGAACACAACTCTGAACACGCTCAAATTAGGAATATGTCAAATGCCGTTGTTATAACGATAATGAAATAGAAGCTTTGTCTCACGAAAATATGGATAAATAGAAAAAGAAAAGACTCACAATAGCTCAAAATAGCTTTTGCACTCCAAAAGATCTCCGGAAATTTCACCAATGTCTGGCTCAATGTCTTTCAGACGTCTCTAGTTCACAGTGTCACAGTATACTCGTACTCCACTCGAATACTTGTACTCCACAGTCTTCACAGGCTTAAGTACAGCTGGTTCGTAAAAAAACTGGTATTTCTCATAGAAATGTTCAAAAAATTGAGCAGTGTAATATTTCTTTTGACAAAACAAAAAAGTAGGACGTCATATTTTTACCAGGTTGATACTTTTGATTTTTTTTTTCAAATGACACATGAGTACAGGAACTAAAGCGAAAATATTGAATTGGTCATCAAAATTTGCAAATCTACCTGATTCAAATCAATTATTTACATACATACATCATAACACTCCCAAACTTTTCACTTGAATGACATGTCACTGTCGTATAGTTTTGTCAAAACAAATATTACACTGCTCAATTTTGTAAACATTTCTATGAGCAATACCAGTTTTTTTACGAACCAGCTGTACATCACGGCTCGATCAGGACCATGTTTGGGATTTTGTTCTCACACAATTTTATTGTACTTTTTTTGATTTTTTATTGACTGACGTTACATACATCCGTCAAACCCACACAGGTGATGACCAAAAAAATAATAAATGTTCCAACCTTTACGGTCGCATTATATAATAAGTTAATGAAATTTTCATAAAATTGACTCAGTAAAAAGTCGAGAATCTATAAAAAAAATATTATTCTGCATCATTGACTATAAATATTCTGCATACAAGTCATGACTCCATTTGAAATATAAAATAAAAAATACTTGAAGTAATTAAGACATCTCTTTTTTCAATAGTTTTTGAAAAAATACTGAGTTAATTTTCCATTTTCTCGTTTTTCTAAAATTTTGAATTTTGAAAAGTTAGAATGAAGCCATCAAATACAGGATGGGGCACGAAAAACTTTCCACCCAGGATTTCTTAGGTGTTCGGTGATCAATCAAAAATCGCTTAGACAAGTCATTTTTCTGTACACTTTTCTTTTGTTATTTTCACTTCCGTTCAGGGGTTGACAGGTACCCTCAGAATGTTAAATGGATGGGGCCGTTAGATAGGTATTTTTGTCAAGATTATCCCCGAAGTTTCAAGTTGCTACTATAAATTATATTTTTTTATTATCAATCTATTTTTGGGGGGAGCCTGTTTGTAAACAGTCAAGTCTTTTCCTGCCAGTGTTATTATCTTTTTTTTTTCATCCCTCATAACCATAACCTACAAGTGATTCCCTTCTATGTTACCCCACAAGTAAGTTTACATTTGTATTTTCAGATTTATCATTTTAATCCTCTATGACAGCTCCTATAATTATTTTTTTTATAAACTGCAATATGGTATTATAATCTACAATTATTGGTGCCCAAATTACTCCAATTTGATATTGAACAAACCATGTCTTTCTCAAAGATATTTAATGTTTTTTGTCAATGTATACAATATTATAGGTATCTAGTTACCTATTTACTCACATACTTAGTTGTCATTGGCTTTCTCTAATAAAAATATCGCAATAACCAATTACTTCATATTTACTTATAACCAAAAACTTGTGTGGGATATCATAATTTTTTTTCAATCAAAATCAACCCTGTAACTCTAATTAAAGATGATAAAAAATGAATAAAAAAAAAATCAAATAATTTGAAACATTCCAAACTCCCCGAACTCCGCCCATAACCATCATTAATTATCGATTCGCCTGGTTGCGCCTATTCTATCCTCGCGCTGTTGCTTTGACCATGTATGTAAAAAGAGATGGAACAAGGTCCTTGTCCCACCCGTGAGCTCTTTTAAATGTGTTTTGGATCGCAAAACATAGGAATTTATGAATGAACCGGCTGCTTATGCTCAGTCTATTTTTTTTATAGTCAATGCCTAAAAGTCAGCTGATTGTACCGTAAACAAACATTAACCTGTATTTTCACTATTTTTTTTTAACTTCCTGAGACATTTTTCGAAATGCTAAGTGTGCAATATGGTATTGTTGCGATTCTGATCCTGAAAAGCTGTGAAATGCGTGATTTTCTCGCGAATTTGGAAGCCCAGAAATTTTGATTAGGAACAAACACAAAATTTCGATTGTAAACAACATACCCCTCTAGTTTAAGGGTAACAATTGCTTTTACGGTTTTCTGCTATTTTTCGATGATTTTTAAATTTTCTTAGAATTATAGTCACATTCTAGTGTCTTTAGGGATTGCAAATTCACTGGCGGGAAAAAAATGATGATATTTGATTTTTATTATAAAAAATAACGTATTTAGGATGCCGCTCACCCATTTATGCCACAAAAAACTAACCCAAACTAACCAAATCGAACCCAACCTAACCAAAACTAACCTGACCCAACCTAAAAAAAATCTTCTCTCCGCCAGTGAATTTGCGATCCTTGAAGACACTCGAAATATAAGAAAATTTGGAAAGAATCGAAAAATAGTAGAAAACCGTTTATGCAATAATTACCAGTTTAAGTTTCAAGTGATTTAGACCGATGCAAGCTGTAGCCCTCGGGGGATATTTTTGTAGCCCTTAGTGGTTTCCAAAAATAACTAACATGGACATGATTAGTTTTACTGACCTATGGCATGTCACTCATACGCTGCACTGGCGACAAAGTGGCGTGGCGGGTGGCGGTGACAACTGGCGGGTTAACTACGCCAATGGTATGTCACATTTATATGACATGGATGAACATGCCCGTGCCAGGCCATGTGGACGCCACCACCACACGCCCGTTTAGTGTGAATTGCGCTTTACTCAAAGCAACAATTAGAAAGCGAACGCGTGTCGAACCAATAATTGCTGGTGTGATTAAAGAACAAGTAAATGACTTTACTCAAATTTCTTGAAATGCTCTTACACCCTTCATAAATAACTGACAAAGATAGTAATAGAGTAAAAGCATCCACTTTTTTCTATTCACATCAACCAGTTTCTCTAGCTTTTTTATTAGATGATTGTGAACTGAGTAATAATGATGGTGGCGTCAAAATTATCTTGGCAAAATGCCAACTATCTACCAGTGGCGAAGTTATGGGTGCTTGGGGGGGCTTAGCCCCTCATATTGTGTATTAGCCCCTCCAAAAAAGTTTGGGGGATCCAATATTTTTACATGAGTATTAATCATGAATGATAGCTGAAACTACAAACATCATCAATAGATCATAGATTCATTGGAGTAAAAACGTTACCAAAATGTGTTTGAACGATTGTGGCCACATACAAGAATTGAGGCGTTTTTTTGTGCTAATACGGTTCAACCCGGTATAAATACATGGCGTTTTCTTGCTGATAATCCAGTTTTCTTCTTCAATCTTTGTTGGGAAGAAGGAAAACCTCGTAAAGGTGAAATTGAATAATATAATTTTAACTATTGATTTGTAGACCAAAAGCAAAAGTAGCGATTTTCTGTCCATTCATATATAAAAACAGAATTGACTCAAGTTATGGTTGACAGTATGAATCTTTAATCTGCTTAATGACATTCTGGTTTGAAACGGTCCTTTTTTCTTGAGTGTTAAATCAATTACGTCAGCGCTTGAATACGGTTCAAAAACAAGAACTAATACAGTACAAAAAAGCTGAAAGCGTGCGTTCAAGTTCTCAAGGAATATATGGTTTCTATTTTTATTTCTTTATGTCAAGACAAATAGATGTGGATGTTTTTTGACTTGTAGGTTTTCTTTCAGTCTATAGTTATCTATACCAACACCCAATAACACTAACACATGAACACAAAAAAATATACACATCTTTCGTTCTACTCAGAACCCAGAGTAGATATGATCTTGGGGCATTCACGTTTTAGTTATTTATCCTAATTTATGGCTGCTAAATTATGAATAAAATTATTCTTCATTTGACATTATTAGGTGAACAGTTTGGGCAAATTGTGATAGAATGGCGAAGGCGCAGCCCAAAAATCTTTCGTCTCGGGCGGTAGTTGATTTTTGCCTGGGGCTCGAGCCCACCCTAAGACAAAGACCTAACTTCGCCTATGCTGACTACAAGCTCCGTGTAATCGACGCTGTCACACGTCATCGACAGACGACGAGTGGCAGTGACGAAGTAAACCTCCGTGAAACCGCAATCCAGTGCTTATGTAACACCTTAGATTTTGAGATTTTACAATGTCTATTTTGAAGATATCGATAATTTTTTTCATTGCGCGGCGAAGAAGTAAAGCAGTTCCAAGCAGTCAATTTGAAAAGGGTGTTTCTTTTTTAGCAGTCATGAAGTGCAGTCAAAAAGTGAAATACAAAATGACCATATAAAAATGGTCATTTTGTATTTCACTTTTTCCTCTGTCGACCTCAATTTGTGTTAAACAAGCAGAGAGCAGATCCTCAGAAGGAGAAAAATTACCGCCTTAAGAAACTTTATGTCTACAAAAAAAAATCACTGCATAATAGAACACTCTCCGTATAGGTCTAGATCGACTGAAACATGTTTCTGTGGAAAACAACAAGAAAATCCCCATTTATCGAACAGAGTTCATTTGGACTAATAAAAAATATAGATTGTTCAAATAATGTGTTGATGAACACTCTGCACTTACATGTTTTTATTTTCGTTTTGAAGAATTGAAAACCAACAATTTTTTATCCTGATTTTTACATTCAAAATCTATTTCCAGGCAAAAATTGAGGAGGATCATGAACTGAAAGTGCTTGAGAGGCCGGATCAAGCCGTAATTATACCCAATGAAAAAACTTCAACAAATGGACCACTTCCGAAAGATCCAGATGTTCTTAATTTTCCTCTGAGTCAAATGGATGAAATTTTGAGTCCAGAAATAGTGACAGTTCCTCCTGCTCTTGCGGCAGTTTATCCAATGAGAACGGGAGGTGAAGACAGAGAGGAATCAGTTCGGGTGAAACGAGATAAAGTTAAAGAGGTATTATTCAAGTTTTTTTTTTTTTTTTATAGTAGATGGTAGATGTATTGATTCCATAAGGGGACACATGGAATTTTCCATAGTACTCTCCCCGACAATAAATTCCGGAGAAGAATAATTTGAGTCAAATAATTGATATCCCTAAAACTATTTTATTTGTTGTCCGATTTTGGTGAAATGTGTACCAAAGTGTAGCCCTATGTCTTGAAATATCACCCTTGATTTTGGTTTTGGAAAAATACTGACGGCTTGGTCATTATACAGGGAGGAACAGAAGCTACTTTTTTACCCTTAGATTTAGAACACCCTGTTGAATGATTGAGCGGCGGAATTTAGCTCCATTATATTCTATTGTGAAGTTCGATCTTTTTTCAATAAAATGTTTTGTTGGTAAGGTCATGTCATTATCTGCTTTTTTGGAGAAGATGCAGATGTTTTAAGAAAATGCTACAGTTTTTCGATATCAATGAATGAAAACATTCACGTATAACTACTTTAAACTCTGAGCATTCCATGACGTTGATAGATAGATCTACAGTGACATAGTCACTGTAGATAGATCGAGTAGAAAAAATGACATCTCTTGACTTTCCGTTAAAAAGTTGAAAACATTATTAATTTCAAGTTCGTGCTTTGTATACTTCACTTCTACGTTAATTCTACCTTGCCCTATGTGGATGATACTTTATACCAAAAGCAATTATTTCATGACTACCTGAACCAGGACATTGGTTACATCCAAAGAGTTGGCAAACGTACACTCGTGGTCAGATAGATAAATAGCACATGCTTTAAATTTGATGAAACTTTTGATTCTGCATCAGTGATCAAGGAATTATTGGTGCATTTGAGAACTTCAATCCATTTATCAGCTAACGTGTCCTGGGGATTTTTTCTCAAAAATTTGGTTGCTCTTTTGTCTCGTTAAAAAAAAATAATTAAAAAACTTTTTTGTGTGTAATTTTATAGGTAGACTACCCTTTGTTCAATTATTGTGAAATTTTCAGGAAGTACACATATTTAGACCCTCTCTCGAATGGTGCTAGCCATTTTGATCAGAATTTATAAGAAAAAAGTTTCATTTTTTTTAGCCCTTCCTTTGAGTGGAGGTATGTCGTAGAAAAGTGCCCTAAATAAATTTTTGGATAAAAACGTCCAGACACGTGAACTGACAAATGGATTGAAGTTCTCAAATGCACCATTACTTCCTTGATCACTGATGCAGAATCAAAGCTTCATCAAATGTTTGACCATGAGTGTATATGAACCTCACTCACGTTTCCAACTCCTTAGATGTAACCGGGACATACCAGGTAGTCATGAAATAATTGATTTTGGAGGTGTATAAGGCGCGAATTTAAAATAATGTTTTCAAGTTTTCTACGGAAAGTCAAGAGATGCCATTTTTTTCTACCCGATCTATCGACGCCATGGAATGCCCAGAGATTGAAGTAATTACACCTATTTGTATGCAATTTTGTTTAACTTGAAAATATAAACGAAAGTGCCGAAACTTCGAGATTTTTTGCGATTTTCGTCGTGAAGCCGACGCCCGATTCGGATTCAGCAGACCAAAAAACATATAGAACCAATGAGAAAAAAACGTCTACTCTTTTGTCTTGCAAAAAACCTCTGCTTACTGGAGTATTTATAAAAGGAGAATAACTTGCTTTTACACAGTGCTCATTTTAAAAACGTCCTATCCATTACAACAAAAACTGTTGGTTCCTACTGTCAACTTGGGAAGATATCCCAAATCTTTTAAACTATAACCTTCTTAAGTAGATATGCTCTGAAGTATTGTGGCGCATCCATGATTTACCTGATTTTTTGGGTATTTCGCCACACCCTATCAAAAAACAATCAAACCAGTGTTAATATACCGGATTTTCTTTAATACCTGAAAAAAAATTGACATTTTGTGCCAAAAACACAAAAAACACAATTTTGATGTTGTTAGGTTTTATTGTTTACTAATAGATTTTTTTTCAGGTAATAAAGAAGATCCGGTATATTAACACTGGTTTGATTGTTTTTTGATAGGGTGTGGCGAAATACCCAAAAAATCAGGTAAATCATAACATTCTTGTACCCCTTCTGGGTTTGTTCTAAGATAAGTTTTTCTTTTTGTTTGATAAATCTAATCGCCTACGTTGTCCCAGTTACTTTTATCTTGACAGATTGTCTTAACAAAAATTTCTGGGGATAGTCCTCTTCTAAAATTCTAGTTCGATTTCCATTACTTCTTTAGAAATACGGTGTAATAGGCACATGAGATACAAATATCTTTTTCCTCTTTCTTCATGAAACATCTGCGTGCATGGTGCGTTGATGGTAGTTTCAAGCTTCGTGTTTCTTTCTTAACTCATGGAAATAAATAAATATTTTATTCATATCAACGATCAACATCGCGTTTTTTTTGCGAATGATAAAATCATGATCATCGAGAGCTGATAAACGCTTTATTTTTATCTAGTCGTATAATTAAATTAAATTAGTTCGAGACTCTGAATTTATTTTTCATAAAGGTACTATATCCACAATCAATAATATGTACCTAATTATTATAAAAAATAATAAATGATTGTTTATTAAGCAAAGCTTTACAGAACAAAAACAATATGCACTATTGTATGAATAAGTAGAATAAATAAATAGTAGTAAAAAATCGTACAAAAGGTAATAGGTATAACTAAAAATTATGAAATTTATAAATCATAACATAATAATAATAATTAGAACAAACAAAAACAACATCAACAAAATAAATAAAGAGTGTTCAATAAAAAAAGGGATCAAGTCACCTTAGATTGCAATTGTTTCAAAAAACGTAAGTCTTGGCTAACTTCGCAATTATGACATGACATCCACTTTCTAACCGTCACAGATGCCATAATGCCAAACCATACAAACTAGCCACGACCTACGTTCATGACAGAAAAAGAAATCCAGCTGTGACTTGATTCCTTTTTTTATGGAACACTCGTTACATCAAGTACCAAAGATGTAAGCTCTTAATCTGTTTTTGAACGTATCCAGTTCTTTAATATTTTTGATGTCCTCAGGAAGAGCATTAAATTGAATAAGTCCTCTAAAAAACAGGCTTCATTGAGTTCTTGTTAAACGATTTGTTTGTACATACAAATTAGATACATTCCTAGTATTATAGTTGTTGACCTCTCACATACACCGATTCTCGTGTTAAATATTCAGGTACCAAATTATGTATAATCTTAAATATCATGATGTAGGTCCTATACAGTACAACCTGCTGGACATTCGTAACTCCAGTCATATGTAACATCAAATCAGCTGAAGTATACCTGTCACAATGCAATATAATTCTAAGGGCTCTATTTTGAATTTTTTGTATTTGACATAATTTTTCCTGTGAATATTATAAAGAATGGTCGAGCAATACTGAACATGTGGAAGTATCAAGGATTTGTACAATAATGTTTTGATATAAGGAGTTAGATGTTTGCCAATTCTTTTGAGTAAATAAACTTTTTTGGACATTTTTGATAAAACATAATCTGCATGTAGTTTAAAATTCAGATTCTCATCCAACATTACCCCTAAATATTCAATGAATCTGGTCCTTCCTAATTTTTGGCCAATTATAGCAATGTTAAAATTATGACTGTATAATTTACAAATTGTATTTGTTGTACCAAAAACAACGAACTTACATTTCTTAAAATTCACAGCCACACTATTATTATTTAACCAATTGCATGATAATATGTTATTTAAATCACTATTCAATTTTTCCACCATATCGTTGACATTTGTACCACATATTATGTACAACATTGTATCATCTCCAAATAATTTTATACAACCATCTTTAACAAAACTGAAAATATCATTGATATACAGGGTGTCCGGAAATGATGAGCAAGAAAATCAGGGGAGCATTCTTGACCGAAAATAAATGCCACCTTTTCCCATATAGGCCAGGAAACGAAGACATTAATTCGGTAATAAATAGTGCTAATCGAATTATTGTTTTAAGTTGTAGGGTTGACCCTTAGGAGTAACATACCAAAAGTCCCCAGCCGTGGACCTCGTGCGTTAGTCGTGGGGGAGAGGGGAGGGGTCTGTTTATAGGTTTTTTCCTATTATCTAGAAAACTAAACGTCCCAGCGCAATGATCGCCCAATACAAAATGGAAATAAATTAAATTGTCTACCAAAAAAGGTCTATTGATTTTTTGCCAGGAGCACTAGTTAGTGGTGTTTGATACTTTGAACTTTGAAAATGCGAATAGTTGCAAAAAACTGTGTATTACGACAGGTCAAGACAAACAAGAGTATTTTATTTCATAAGGTACAACCACTCAATTATCTTTTGAATTCATCGTCGAAACTATCATCATCGTCGTCGCCGTTGATGCCGACGATTGGAGGGCCGTTGGTACACGAAGCGGGGCAAGTGCTGCACACAAGCACACATGGTATACCTGCTTTGCGGCATCCGCAACGGCTTCCGCAACCAGTTTTGCACCCGCAAAATATGTTATTTAGGACGGATTCTGGCGCAATTGGGTCAGCGCTTGTGAGGGTGAGAAAGAAAAAGAAAGAAAAGAAACTTTAACCCCTTCATCCCCTTCCTCAGCGCTGTTGCAAATCAGGCACTTTTCCAACATCGCACAGTGCTGAGTGCTTCACCCTGTGGACAACAATATCGAGCTTATCTTGATTATGTATTACATTTCATGTAGTGATTTCAAATTATTATTTGGTTTATACGCATCATTATCAGAAAAGAGATAAGTGAATGTGAGATTGATTTCCTCATTAGTTTTTATCAAATTGTAAAAAATTACTTACGTTTGATCAATATTTATTTATTTTTATTTATTTGAATTAAATTACAAACACCCCATGGGGTAATTACATGTAAAGTGTGAAATAATTATAATACTAAGCCTAAAAACTTAAAACTATAATACACAACAATAAACAATACATGAAAAAACAAAGAGCAAGTACCAAGACTACAAAAGGACGGCGAGTACGAGTAAGACGACCATGTTCAACGTAACACTGCCCTGAACTCCTTCATACCTATACTAAACATGTCCATTTGGTTTTCAGCTATCATTCTATTACATTCATCCATCATCTTTTTAAAAGAAGAGAGAGCATTTTGACCCGCGTTAAATATATCTAAATTTATCAGTCTTAAATTAACTTTTGGAACCTTAAAATTTATGGAATTGACCAGCTCACATTTCTTATATTTTAGGCCGTTAACAATATGATATACAAACAAAACAGCCTGCTTGTTCCTTCTTTCCACCAATGATTCAAATTCGAAACTGTCCAGCATTGACCTGTAGGAGATCATATATGGATAAGCATTGTTCTTCCTAATGTATACATATATATCTTAAAAATCTCTTCTGGACTTTTTCTATTTGATCAATGTGTGTGGCTTCATTTGGCATCCAAACTGGAGATGCATATTCTAGGTATGGCCTGACAAGTGAATTATACAATTTATAAATGGTTTCGATATTAAGAGATTTGCTATTTCGAATTACAAAACCAAGGGTCTTATAAGCCTTGTTACACATGTTAATATATTGTTTAGTGAACTTTAAATTGGACTGAAAATGGACACCCAGATCCTTGACTTCTATTAGTCTTTTGAGATTTTCTCTACACATACAATAGTCATGTTGAAAATATGTACTTTTACGTGTAAACGTCATTACCGAGCACTTTTCAATATTAACAAAGATTTTATTTTCTTCAAACCAAGCTACAACGTTGTTTAAGTCAGATTGCAATTGGATACAGTCGTCCATTGTTGAGATCTCTCTGAACATTTTAAAATCACCCGCAAATAACAGGGATGACGATCCTAGCAAGCACTCAGGCAATGGATTGATAAATAATACAAACAGGAGTGGTCCTAGGTTACTGCCTTGAGGAACACCCGATGACGCTATAAAATTTTTAGAGTAACATCCACCCACTTTTACATTTTGATTCCTATTTGACAGATAGGACCTCAAAAACAACTGCATACGCCCTGATATTCCATAAGTCGCAAGTCTGCTCAATAAAATCTCGTGACTGACCTTGTCAAATGCCTTTTGACAGTTTGTATAAATGACATCAAGTTGGTTTTTCCTCTCTATTGACTTCGCAGCACATTCAGTAAATGTGCTAAGATTCGTAACAGTTGATCTATCGGTCACAAAACCATGCTGGAACATACTAATTTTAGGATACAGAGCCTCGTACAGTCTATCAAATAACAATTGTTCGAAAATTTTTGCTACAACGTTTATCAATGCAATTGGTCGGTAGTTTTCAACATGATTTTTGTGGCTTTTTTTATAGATTGGAGTTATGACTGTGTCTTTCATCGTGGATGGAAATTCGTTACTTGTTATTGCTAGGTTGAATATATGTTTCAGTGGTTCCGCCAAGAATTCAGCCAATCCCTTGTAGATGTACGCCGGTATACTATCACCGCCCGTTTTTCTTTTTCGGCTTCAGTCTTTTGATGCTGTTCAATACGTCCTCTTTAGTTATCGGAGAGAAATTGAGGCCACTCCAGTTGTTGATTTCACCAAGCTGCGACTGTGTGTCTTCCAGGTCCCTGGGTAGTTCATACACCGACTCAAAGTAGTGGGCGAATGCATTAGCTATATCAACAGGATCGTCATACGATGCGTCATTATAAACCATCTCCCTTGGTACCCCGCTCCGATCCTTTTTATCATTGATAAAATTCCAAAAGGCCTTCGGATCTGCATTGATGTTTCTTTCAATATGGATTTTGTGCTGCTCGTATTCGTATCTTGTTTGGGCTTTGATTTCTTTCCTGATCTTTTGCAGGTCCTGTTTGCAACCTGTTCCCCGTAGCACTGATCTATATAGACGATTTTTTAAACGGATTTTACGTATCAGATCCATTGAGTACCATAGTGGAAATTTGGGCGCCGTATCAACCTTCTTGCTACATACTGGAATAGATGAGTCAAAACAACCGTACATTTTATCATAAAACAATGCTAGGCTAATATCAGTATTCTCACATTTGAACAAATCTGACCAATCGCAGTCCTTGACAGAATTATATAATTGAAGGTAATTTCCTTATATTATACACAGACTTCTTCGTTATCTTTTTATCATCTTTAGTCAAACCTAAATTCAGGTGCATACATAAGGTAGGGTGATATACATCCTCCAATACAAATGGACTCTCAGCCCTGCAGACATCCACATGACGTAGGTTTGTAATGACCAAATCAAGTAATCTACCCATATTGTTCTTAATAGTATTAATTTGTGTTAGGTTATTCATATTTAAAAACTCTTGAAGAGCTAAAGCTTTATCATTATCACAGTAATTCAAATAGGAAGGCATATTAAAATCACCCAAAACAAGTAAGTTGACATCACGCTGAACATGGACGTCGAACGAGTTAAAAAAGGTTTCATACACCGATTTATTTGAATGAGGCGGTATGTAAGTCACCGCTAAATAAAATATATATTTTTTAAACTTAATCTTAAGGAGTATTGCTTCGATATCACAGTCAATATTAATTGTTTCATAGGAAATATTATTTTTAATAGCTATCATAACACCCCCCCCCCTCTCTTGGACCCCTTTCTATCTCTTCTAATAACAGAGTACCTTGTATCAAACAGCTCTGAATCCTCTATTCCATCACATAACCATGATTCAGTAATTGCTATCAAGTTGTAGTCTTCAGCCAAAACACCAGTCAAAAAGTCCTCGGTCTTAGTCCTGAGACCTCGAACATTTTGGTAGTAGATTGAAAAGTCCTTTCTTGCAGCGTTGAAATCTGCACACACTCCATTATGCCCAGCTTCTATCATTGGGGACCTACCTCGTCTTTTTGCGGTAGACTCCCCCTCTTCTGGAAAAACTTTGAAACCACAGCTCCATTAGGCCAGATTTCCTTGCGCCATGCATTTTTGAAATCTTCCTTCTTTATGGTCACCTTCATTGATGTATATAAGGACGGGTATTTTGAGGTATGTGGCTCACACACCACATCCTCAAGGTTGCCCTGAAGTTCCCTCTTTAGATCTTCAGCTTTGGTGTTGGGTTGTAAGCGTGTTACATGCAAAGATATGTACTTTGGCACAGTTTGGACCGATGTTGAAGCCTCACTGCTGCCCACCATGATTCGACGTCTTCTTTTCACATTTTGCCACATTCCAGGATTAGAATTATCACTGCTTATCAGATTTTGTACTTCCTGTTTCCTTCAAGCCGCTTGAGCTTCGTGAACGGCCTCTTTCACTTCTTGGGGCCCGATTTTTTGTGGTTTGTTTTGTTTACAATGTTTACTTCTATCACCGTCAACTTCAGTTGGTTTGACGGCTCTGCTGACGTTGACATTTGATTTTGATCGATTGTGATTGACAGCACTCGAATATGTTGACACTGTTGCCACCGTCGTAGCATTGCTGGTTGCCGGAGCACCCGGGGCAGACAAAGACAGCGGATGGACAATGCTATTGTTAGTTTTTTCTAGCAATTCTCGCTGATGTTCAATTTGAAAAAAATGTACCTTCTCCTTTAATGAAACGATGTTTTCTTGCAGAATCACGTTCTTTGATTCCATCTCCGTGACTAATTTTCCATATAAATCAATCTCGGCCTGATCCTTCCCTCTCGTAGCATTGTTTACATCGCCGCCATTGGATTCACTGCACATCCATGAACGGCATTTCACTTTGCAACCATCACAAAACCACATAATATTACTGCTGTCGTTAAGAATTTTTAACCACGAATCCTTGAGAGAAACACACACTAAATGAAACTTGTTTAAACAATTTTCACACTCAATATACTTTGTATTTACTAAAAAACTATCGGAGCACTTTACGCAGACATTCACCTCGGCCGCCATCTTGATATTACATCAGCTCACAAAACACTCAGAGCATATAAATAACCTTATACACACTGTATACATATGTATAAACTTATAACGCAAATTTTGGCACATATAACCACAAACGCCATCCAGAATCTAGATAATAAATAACTAACTTGAGAACTATAGATTAAGAAATCAGAATTTTTGTAGGGTATTAATAAAGCAAAGCAAATGCTTAGACTGTCATAATACTATCTTTGTCAGTTATTTATAAAGTGTTTTATTTCAAGAAACCTCAGTATACATGGTGCCTTTTGAATACCTCTCATCCTCTCAATGAGTCTAGCTTCTTATCCGCATGATGTCACTTGCGGGGTGGTATTATGTTCATTTATTTTATTGACATTTGAACGACAAAAACATCGTTTTCCAACTAGTGCTCCTAGTACAAAATCGATGGGAGCTTTTTTGCAGACAATTTAATTTACTTTCATTTTGCAAAGAATAATTTGTTCGCTAAAACGCTCAGTTTTTGATATAATACCGACAAACCGGCCTTTTTCCCTTCTTTCCCCCTCCCTCGCGTCCAACGCACATGTACCACGGCTTGGGACTTTTGATATGTTACTTCTGAGGGTCAACCCTACAACTTAAAACAATAATCCGTATGGCACTATTTATTTTCGAATTGAGTGATTTTTTGGTATTTGTTTCCTGGCCTAATAACATTTTTTCGAAAATTGATTATTAACGGAGTTACAGGGTCTTAAACCTGAATTTTATTTGCAGTTTTTTGTCCATGCCTTTCGCCACGCTCATTATATTTTGACGGAATCTTGTATTTGGGGCTTTTTCGGGATGAGGAATTCAAATTCTCCCACCGTTTTTTCGCATTGTGTAGAGGGCGCCACACACGAACCCTTACTTTGATTTGAATGGTCCTTACTTTTTTTGCGTCAATACCTTTTGACTCAACCTTTTGACATAAAAAAGGTATAGCACTTTTGTTTTGACAAATCTAACCGTTTTCGAGACATATGCTAAAATAACTGCTTGCATGGGATGAATACGAAATTATTTTAGCTCATTTTCATCTTTTAACAAAGCATGCTTTTGAATCATGCGCTATAAGTTGCCGTAGAAACAGATTTGATTAAAATTACTTTTGACAGTTGGCAATTTTTCACATTTTTTTATTTTCAGTATTTTTGTCTTGACCACCATCAGCGTGACAAAAAATTTTCAAAAAATCACCAACTTTCAAAACTAATTTTTCCAAAACTTGTTTCTACGGCAACTTTAGCACATGTTTCCAAAGCATGCAATTAAAATTAATTCGTATTCATTACATGCTAGCAAAGTTATTTTAGCGTTTTTCTCGAAAACGGTTAGATTTATCGAAACAAGAGGTTTTTATGTCAAAAGGTCGAGAGAATAAAAATATCTGGTCAAAAGTCACATACAGTGTAGCACAAAAAAGTTAAGACCATACAAATAAAAGTATAGGTTCGTATGTGGCGCCCTCTAGAAAATGCGAAAAAACGGGGGGCGAATTTGAATTCCACATCCCGATGAAGCCCCGAATACGAGATTGTGTTGAAATATTATAAGCCTGGCAAAAGGTATTGCAAAAAAACTGCAAATAAAATACAACTTCAACACCCTGTAACTCCGTCAATAATCAATTTTCGAAAATATTATAGGAGGAGGTTGGATTTATTTTTTGTCTAGAATTCTCACCTGAATTTTTTGCTCATCATTTTCGGACACCCTGTATAGAATAAATAAAAGTGGTCCCAAGACTGTACCTTGAGGTAGTCCATAATCAACTTGAATAGGATCAGATATTTTACTATTGAACTTAACCTGTTGTTTTCCATTGGCTAGATACGATCCTAACCAACTTTACTATGTAAAAGTTCTCGTAGTAAAACAGAAAAACAATCAAAAGGAGGACTGATTTTAAACTGTGGAGGGGAAAAGGAGATTTCTCATATCCAAACTGAAATTCAAAGTAAATTAGGCGAAGAATACATTGTAGACAGACCCAAAAAGCTGGAACATCGCTTGAAAGTTGTCGGAATTGATGAAGAAAATCACCAGAGTTGTGACCAGGACTTTCTGGATAGTATCATCAAACAGAATAATATAGTGATGAATACGGGATGCAAAAACTTAAATTTTGAATAATAAATACAACGTCGTGTAACAAGTCGATGATACTACCTACAGTCATTTTCTCAAAAACGAACGAGTCAACATAGGATGGAGTAGATGTCGAGTGTACAATGATTATGGTGTAATTTGATGCTTTAAGTGTTGTCAATATGGACATGTTGTCAAACACTGTAAGAATGATAAGTGTTGCTCAAAATGTGCTGAGAATCATGATGTCAGTGAATGTCAAAATAGTGTCTTTAAGTGTACAAACTGTGTTTCGTGAAACAATAAATATGGAATGAGCTTGAGAGTGGATCATGTGGTATGGGACATCGGTAACTGTGATACGTACAAGAAGGTAGAGCAAGTACAAAAGAATAAGTTTTCAAAATAGCAATAGGGAGATGTTTTTTTTTTGGATTTTTTTTCAGTGAATTCTTTGATGCATACTAATGCCAAAAACAATTTTTTCAATTTTTTTTATCCATATTTATTCTAGAAAACTCAAAATATCTGCTAATTTTCTAACGGTTTCATTCAAAATACTCTCAGGGAAACTACCGACACGTGATCCTTATCAACAAATGAAACGACTGGGTGACGCCCCATTCTCAATTTGTTGCCAGGTTGTGAAATTAGCGTAGCATTTTATTTAGCTCTATAGCGCATCCGACAATGAAATCACTTGTACACCCAAGTCTATTAGGTAAATTGCGAACGAGCTGACAACGCCGCATCATGTGGGTAACCTAACCTTGTTTTTATAGTTGACATACATCCGTTTTTGGGATTTGGGTACTTTTACTTGTTACTGTTATTGTTGTTTCTAAACATATTCCAATACACACACAAATTATGGAATGTCCATTTCAACCTGTCCAAGTTCTCCATCGAGTGCTTCAAAACTTTGGAGACGAAAAAGCCATTTGAAAAGCCTCGATTCCGTGAAATATCCTGGAGAGCACTTTGAGTAGTATACAGGTGCAAATGGACCTTCTCTTTTGTTAAAATATTGTAGCCTCATCCTTTCTGGACATTTTGTTGTTTGAGGTGACTTAATAAGTGTTTTTTTGAAGAAGTTACGAAGCTTTGTATTGGAGTATGTTTTTGAATTTTGGACAATAAAAGACAATAATGAGTGTTTACCTTTTATTGTCACGCAATACAAACTAGTCAGAACCAATTAGGGACCACTTTTAAAAATTATTGTATCTTTTAAAGTTTTTGAACAGTCCCGGTATAATTTAATATACTTATACCTTATCAGTAAGGAAGATAAAAAAATTAAAGAGAATGCTTTGGGCTCCGAATTTTTTGTATAAAAATTCCAAGACATGTTATTTTAAGAAATATTTAGGAATATTAGTATCCGATTTTGCACATTCCAAGGCAATACAGCTTCATTTAGCAAAGTGCGATGGACAATTTCGATGATTTAGGAAGAGATATTGTCCAAAGGACACCTTTGACTCGAGATGAAGTAGTGACAGCAGTTACTTTGTTTCAAGAAGGCTACTCTGTTAGAAGTATTGGCCGAAGACTTCGTAGGAGTCATTCGGTAATCTCTAGACTTCTTAATCGACATAGACAATTTGGTATAGTTACAAGAAGACCTTATCCTGCCAGAGAAAGGGTAACTACACATCGCGAAGACCGCAATTTGGTAAGGTCAGCACTCCAAAATTCGACTCGAACAGCAAGGAACATTGGTGATATCCATTTTGACGCTACAGGAAGGCGAATATCAATCCAGACCGTACGAAATAGGCTTCACGAAGCCCATTTAAGATCTAGAGTTAGAGCTGTGAGGCCCCAGTTAACTCGTGAGCATAGAAGAGTGCGGTTGAATTTTTCCAGAAATCACATGCTTTGGGACATGGACCAATGGCCATTGGATATCTCGACTCATCGGTAAAGACCGATGAGTCAAGATATCGATTGAGCCACAACGACGCACGTGTACGAGCATGGAGACATAGAGGTGAGCGATATCTACAGTCAAATGTCACAGAAACTATTCATTTCGGAGGGGGCTCCATTATGATCTGGGGAGGAATTTCTTTGACGGGACGCACCAATTTACATGTCTTTCGAGATGGATTTGTGAATGCTCGCAGATACTTAGATGACATTGTAGAACCCTATATCATTCCATTTGCTGCAGAAGAAGATCCAGACTTTGTCCTTCAACACGATAATGCGAGACCCCACACCGCCCGACTAGTAACACAATATCTGGAGGAACACAACATCGAAGTTTTAGAGTGGCCGGCCAATTCTCCCGATCTTAATCCCATAGAGCATCTTTGGGATGTTCTTCAGAGAAGGCTAAGAGATCGTCCAGCCGCTGCAAATTTAAATGATCTAGCAGAGATGGTCCAGGAAGAATGGAACAACATTCCCAGGGAAATTATTAAAAATCTCATAAACTCTATGCCTAGACGTTGCCAAGAAGTCCGATTAGCCCGAGGCGGGCACACACATTATTGACTTTTTGAATTGTATCACTTTTTAATTTTTTTTTTCCTTAATATTTTTTACAATAAAATCATTATTTTTATTCTTTCAAGTGTATTTTTTTTCTTTTTTCCTTCATTTTCAAAAAAGATAGGAATTCTAAAGCCTAATAATTCCTTGAAAGAAACACTGTTGTAGGATTTATAAAATAATGTTTTAAATCATAATCAATCCATTAATTATTATCGTTGACTACGAATTACATATATAAATATTTTCTTTTATAAAGGTGAATCTAGAAATATCCTACTATTATTATATGTGACGATGTGTGAAATGGCTTCACGGAGCCATTTTTAATTTCGCAAATTTGAACTGAACAAAGTTTCAACTTTTTTAATTTGAGTACACAGGGTTGCAACTCAATGATAGGCCGTAATTCCAAAGACGCATTCCTGAACCGAGGATTCAAGTAGAAAAGGTCTTATAGGTAAACATATTGTCATTGTGTCTTGAATATGAATATTCTGGTTTTCGAGATACAGGTTTAGAAATAAATCGTAAAATTAGCAAAATCGGAAATTTTCCTTCTGCGGTTTTTGTGCAATAGGGGTGGTCCTTTTGAATTGTGCTACAGCATAATAATTATACTCAAATTGTACATGAGAAAACTCTTCATGACTTTACCTCATGATTTTTTTTTGAATTCAATTATTTCCGGATTCAGCGGCCTGTATTTTATCCCCTAGTCCGATAGAGAATTCTTTCCTGATCTCAAATAGTTAGTTCAGTTTTCTATACATGGAATAGTTGGCTGGTCTCTACCAATCAACACCTTCTGTCCAATTTATTATCATTATTGCTTGTATGGAAAAACGTTAATATCTTTATAACCCTTAGAGATAACACCCCCAACACTTTTACATTTGAAATCAAGAAAACATCCTCTATCTCTATCGAACTAAGTGATGAAATACAGGGTGTCCCATTAAAAAAAATGAAGAAGCTTGATTTTTTTTTTCGACTTTTGTTGCTCAATTATTGCTTTTTCTGATATTTTAGAAAAAGTACTACATTTTGCAAATTTGAACCACTCCCTAGGGTTAATATTAACGAAGATTGCTATTGACCAAAATATACGTGAACAACTTCTACAATCCACGTCTAATCATTATTATTTTGTTCTGGCACATTTCAAAAGACCAACCTTTTTGCTCAAAAATCGCAACGGGAAAATTTTCGATTTTGCTAATTTTACACTCAGTAGGCAGTTGCCTGAAAGAAAAACAGCTTCCCGTTTTTTTTTCACGTTAAAATCTTATTGGATTATTATTGTTTACCGCAATTTACAGCTTTACCACGTTACTTTTCCTTCACATGAAAATTTTACGAATGAGGATAGAGTCAACTTTATAAGACCAATTCAAACTATCCCTGTATGCCGTAAAAATAAATTGTACAGGGTGTCCCAACGATAGAGTAAAGTAGGTTTTATCATATAGGATATGAAAAATATCAATATCAATATGCGTCACAGGTTAGGGGTGTAAATAGCGCACATTCTGAAAATATTTGGAAACATACAGGGTGCGTCACAAAAGTATGGCACGAAAAAGTATGATTTTTTTAAATGGAACCCCCTGTATATCAATTGATATTTCAATTCTTTCTTCAATTTGGAACAAAAATTGTGATACAACTAATGTTCCTAAATTCAACCGTTATCGAGATATATCGCGTTTCAAAAATGGCATTTTTGCAACTTTGACATGCTATAAAACTCAAACTATTCAAGTTAGAGGAAAATGGTTTGCACTTTCCTGTCTTAACTTTTCAAGAGCTCTTCTGTCATTTGGATAGAAGGTAACGTCAACTGTCAACTTTTTTCGGCACATTTTGACATTTTTTCACAATAATGGATTTAATCCCCTTGAATAGCTCTTGAAAAGTTAAGATAGGAATGTGCAATCCATTTTTCTCTAACTTGAATAGTTTGAGTTTTATAGCATGTCAAAGTTGCAAAAATGCCATTTTTAAAACGCGATATCTCGATAACGGTTGAATTTAGGAACATTAGTTGTAGCACAATTTTTGTTCCAAATTGAAGAAAGAATTGAAATATCAATTAATATACAGGGGGTTCCATTTAAAAAAATCATACTTTTTCGTGCCATACTTTTGTGACGCACCCTGTATGTTTGAAAATATTTTTAAAATATGCATAAAGTCACATTCTACAACTTTTGTATAAAACTTTTTTTTCTACTTTTGTAAATAACCACGCTAGGATTGCCCGACGCACTAATGAAGGACCCTGTATATCGTACTTAGTGAACGATAATAATAATGAATTGAGTGAACAAATCCATTCCCACCATATATGTACCTATTTCTTACATGCAGCGCATTTGGTCTGTACCGTAGTAAACAATGGCCGAACAAATTGTGCGCCCAGTCCAGCCATACTTTACTGCAATACAGCTCATGTATGCTCTGTAGCGTAGTAAGGAATGCCAATACGCAACCCGGAAGCCAATGATAACAATGATGGCACAAAGCAGTTTTTCTTCATTTTTGTCACAGATTCACAAACACAAGCTTTTCCTTTTTTTCACTGAATGAGTGATTCACCGAATATACATACAGTGAGGACGTAAATAGTCCCCCCCCCCTCTAACTTTTGAACGCATTAATATTTTTGGCTCAAATTATTATTGTCAAGAGGTTCAGGGACAGCATTTTGAATTTGAATTCGTTCCTAATATTATCTTCAGTATTAGGTTTTTTTGAAATTTTTTATTAAATACTGTTGTAGAAACAATCACTTATGTTATAGGTTAGTTTTTTCATTGTTAATAAAGTTCTTTTAAGAATTAAAGATAGTATTTTGACCCATATAATTTATTTTCGATATGGCGCCATTTCCTTAAGAAAAATGCTAAGGACTTCAAACTTTGGGGGTGAAAAGAGAATGGAAGGACCTTTCAAATAAGGTATCACATGATCCCCTTTTCCATTTAATAATTTGTTTCAAAATTGTGCCCAGCTGTCAGTTTGACAGTTGAAATTTTTTTTTGGAGGTCAAAACTTAGTAAAGCCTACCCTGAACAACACCTCCAAATTTGAGCCAAAAATATTAATGCGTTCAAAAGTTAGAGGGGGGGGGGACTATTTACGTCCTCACTGTATATGAGGTCTTTTGATTGGGTTTTAACGTATAAAAAAATGAAAAGTTTGCAGTTTTTGAGAAGCAAACTTGAGGCAAACAGCAAAACAAAACAAAATTTGAGTTTAGGTTAGGAGTGGAAGGAGACGGCGCTGTGTCGGTGTTGCCACATTGACACAGAAATCACATGAGATCATGCTTGTTAACCCAATATTATATGATTTAGCGAGTGATTTAGTCTTGAATAAAAAAAAAGTGGCTCAAACGTGAATAAATAAATAGTTGATCAGATTGATTACTCGGAATATTCATTAGAAAATGTTTGATTTGTTTCTATATAACCCCACTCATATATTTTCCGGAGTGAAACGTAAACTGTGGCAAACGCGCAGAATGCACGCTAAATCGAAAATGGTCGTCTCTGTTTAATCGAGAAAGATGGAAAAGCTAGGGATAGTACGTCAGCGCTCGCCATTGAAATTGATTTCAAATCTCTATCAAAATTTCAAACAGCTCTAGTAAATTGACAAATTCCCCAAATGACTTGAAACTCTCACAGAGTACTGTTTGAGTAATTCTAAAAAACATGTTAATATATTTTTGTTAAGTTTCGAATTCATGAAAGCCATGAAAGTTTACTTTAATTGTCAAGGATACTTGAACAACAAGGATGATATCGTACTGTTGATCAATAGTTGGAATCCTTTGCTCATTTTGTTGTCGGTGACTCACATATCCGAGGATATTGAAATGGTGGATTTGGACATTGAGGGTTATAGAATGGAACAATGCGTTACAAACAACAGGAGGACTGGCGGAGTGTTGGCCTTCATACGAAGAGACATCAAATATAAACTTAGGTCAGTGAAATGTGTAGATAACTTTGTTTGGTTGCTATCTATTGAGTTTGCTGTTTCTGCTTCGAAGTATCTCTGTACAGTGCTATATCATCCACCTATGGCAGATAATTCTGGATTTATTTATTTTATTGAGGACTGTTTGGATCAGATGAGCGAATTTGATGGGACTTCATTCGTTTTTGGTGATTTTAATTTTGATCTTCTGAAAAACTCTCATTATGGTAACAAAGTCGTAAACCTGGTGTATGCTTATGGATTTAATCAAATTGTACGATCGCCCACTAGAATCACTGCAACAAGTCAAACGCTGATCGATTATGTTATAACTAATGACAAAAGAGCGACGTGTGAAGTACATTTGACGCCCAAAATTAGCGATCATTCAGTGATATCTTTGATGCTAAATAAATCCAACATTCACAGTCCTCCAGTGATTATTTCAACTAGACCAATGAAGAATTATGATCCCATAAAGATGCAGGAGCTTCTTCTATCAACTGACTGGAACAATGATGTGTCGGATGTGGATGCACTTGCGAATAGCTTTACTACACAAATCTCCCAGATTTTGGATCAAATGTGCCCTACAAAGTCTATAAAAATATAGCAGGGTCACCTCAATAAGAAATGGATCACACAGGACATAAGAGAAAAGATGAGAAGGAGAGATTCATTATACAGGGTGGCCCAACGAAAAGGTCCCACCCTTATTTATGACTTTCCTGGTATATTTTGGGAAAAACGCTCGGACATTTCAATTTTTATTTTTAGGGGGACGTCTTTTCGTGTATGACTGTATAATACAGGGTGATCCAAAAATAAGATATCGCATTACACTTGACATTTTTAAATGGAAACCCCCAATTTTTTTCTATTTTTGGATTCTCCATGAAGTTTTTAGTAACTTTTGTGTAATACAGATTAAAGAGTCAATTAATCATAATCTACTTTCATAAAATTTCTATTGTCTAGATTGTTTGAGAGAGAATTCAGCATTCAGCTCATTTTAGAGTATGTTGCTTCTTTCTTGGCCTCCAGAACATTACCAGGATAATGTACCTCGAATGGTAACCTGTCATTCTCTGCCACCCATACAGATCCCGGTTTTGCTATGTCTAGTATTTCTATCAATCCTTTAGCAACATTCAGTGGCTGAAAAAAAGAACAGAAAAATTGGAACATGTCGAGCTTGAATTATTTGATATGATTGACTAACCATTTGTGGTTGTGATCCTTCTACTTCTTCTGCATATTCTTGGGCGAATCCCTCATTGATGGTTTTTTTAGGTGCCTGAATTAACAAGTTAGTATTGGTCAGTCCAGGACATAAGGCAAAAACTTTCACACCAGTTCTGTGTATATGATTGCCTAAAATACATTCGGCTTCTAAAAACAATTATTTGCCTTGTCAATATAACCTTTATAATTATTGTAAAATTATTTTTTGTGTGATTTAAATTCTTGCAATCCTACCACATCCAAGAGCTTTTGAAAATCCGCAAATTCCGAATTGCGTCATTGTATGAAGGGGAAATCCTGACGAAGGAATTATGCCAAAAATTGATCCAATGTTCACTATTATCCCGCCGTACCCTTTACTTGATCTTGACATGTATTGTAAGCCCAGCAATGTGCCTAGCACGCACCTGCGAAATATAAATAAAAATTAGGTTCTTTGAACCATTGGACATCTCTACCCGGTCATGTTTGTCCAGATTTGTTTTTGCCATTCCATATCATTCATCATTCCGGCACTATTGATGATGATGTTGGGTACATCGTGGAATTGAATTGATTTCCTATAGACGTCGTCTAGTTTCAATGAATTGGCAACATCTGCTTCAAAAAATAGTACTCTATCCGATCCAAACTCTTTGCAAAGTCGAGCTGCTGCATTGTCACCTTTTTCTTCGTCATTGTCTATGATTGTTATCTGATGAAGACCTATAAAAAAGACCCAAAATTTGAATGTAATCTTGAATATAAACTCGAATTTCATAAAAGTGTTCACCATTATGAGAAGATACAATTGCAATATTTTGATATTTATTAAGATGACAGATTTTCAAGTTGCCGAAACTGTGCTTCTGAAGTATAAGAAAACAGATTTGCTTTGAAGTGAAGAGTTATTTTTGTCTCATTCGTCATCTCCAACAATTAACCTAATTTACTTCGTATTACGGTAATTATTGCATAATATACGGGTCCCTGCTATTTTCCGATTTTTTCCAATTTTTTTTATATAGACACATTCCAGTGTTCTGAAGGATTGCAAATTTACTGGCGGAGAGATGATTTTTTTTAAGGTTAGGTCAGGTTAGTTTGAGTTAGTTTTGGTTAGTTTAGGTTAGGTTGGGTTAGATTTGGTCAGTTTGAGTTAGTTTTTTTGGCATAATTGGATGCCTTGTGAGCGGCATCCTAAATACATTATTAAAAAAAAAAAAAATGCGGTAAACACACAATTTGAGCCAAAAAATAAAATTTTATTTTCATGAAAATCAAGATTTTTACCGACTCTAAACACCAACACTCGTTGGTTTCAGCCAAGATTATATAATTGCAACGTTGCCGGATATTCATCTACCATATAGAAAGTGATGTCGCCAAACACAAACTAACCCAAACTAACCAAAACTAACCCAACCTAAAGAAATGATATCGCTAAGGCGACAATAAGTCGCAGATAATTGAATATCAACTTCTCTGGTCTGAATCGATAATCCAGAGAACCACTGGCCACGCTGTATCACCTTAACGAGGAACGTCTAACAAACTGTCAAAAGAAACATGTCGTCGAACATAATTATGATCTTCTGTCAAAGAATCCTGTACATACATAGATTTAAGCGATATTTCAGCTTACAAATGTGAATCAAACTCAAACAAACCCAATCTGACCAAAACTAACCGAATATAACCCAAACTAACCAAATTTAACCAGAACTCACGAAAACTAACCAGAACTCACCCAATCTGACCAAAACTAACCCAATCTAACCGAAACTAACTCAATCCAACCAAGACTAATCCAGTCTAACCAAGACTAACCCAAATCAAACTCAAACTGAACCAAACGAACCCAATCTAACCAAAACTAACTCAATTCAACCAAACAGACCAGGACTGACCCAATCTAACCAAACCCCACATGAACTAACCAGAACCAACCAAATATAACCCGATCTAACCAAGACTAACCCAATCTATCCACAACTAACCCAATCTAACCCAAACCAACCCTTTTTTTTCAGAGAGGTTTAAGGCAAATCTTTCTTATCCCTTTCTGGGAATCTCAAGACACTCTGGGCGGTGTTGTTCCCAGAGTGACACGGGTTGGCTGTTCCTGCTCGTAGGGGCAGTGGCCGACCGTGTAATTCGTGTGAACCCAGTGGTGGCGTAGAATGTTGTATCCATCCCACTTCCTCTCTTTTCGCATCTCGTGAACTTATCTCGGGACCGCCGTTAAGCATTACTTCAAGATAGGTTATGCGGTATCTTTCCTGGTTATTGTCGAAAGGTCTATGTTAGCCTCAAGCTTTGTTCTCCTCAGTCTTTACGATCTACGTTACCTGTTCTTATCTATCCACTGCAATTCTTTCTCTTTTCTTTTCTTCTGTTTCTTTCTCTTTCATGATCACCCTTGGCATGTTGCTTGTATGGTTCCAATTATCTTGGGACCTTAGCATCAGTTTCCCAATGTTGTTCCTGTCTACCTGCTGGCCAATTTCCATGTTAGTAATGTGCCTTATTCTATTGAATTTGGGGCATTTGAAAATAGTGTGTTCCGGGTCATCATTGTCTTCTTCGCAATACCAACACTTCGCGTTCTCGCTCTTTTTATTTTATGAAGGTAGGATCCAGGTAGGCCAGGTAGGCCAGTAGCGGCCTGGGTAGTGTAGTTCCCCCCAGTTTCTTTGGTGCCATTGCTTTATGCTTACCACGAAGCATTTGGCCCAACCTTGGTAGTCATCCCATCTCTCCTGCCACTTTGTGTAGGTTTGTTGCCTTGCATAATCTGCACTCCGCGTCCCTTTGTGGTATATGGTAGCTCGCTCTTGCGCGAGAAGATCGATCGGAATTGTTCCTGCCAGTGCCTGAGCAGCCTCACTAGAGACGGTGCGGTATCCACTTATCATGCCCAGCGCTAGTCTACGATTTAGTCTGTCCAGCATTCCTCGATAGTACTTATATTGTATCACTTTTATCCAGGCGGGCGCGGCGTATAGAACCAGCGACAGTACGGCCACCGCCAACACCTTCCTTTTCGTTTGTCTTGGTCCTCCTACTCTGGGCATTATTGTCGTTATTCTGTTGAGTATCAGATGAGCCTTCTCGCATGTTTTCCTTATGTGTGCTGTCATGTGGATGTCCTTGTCCAAGTACATCCCAAGGTACCTGATTTCCTTCTTGCTGGATAACTCGTGGCGGATTTCAGCTACCTTGCGTCTGCCGGACAGTAGAACCATTTCGGTTTTTTGTGGTGCTATTTCAATTCCCATGCCGAGTAGCGTTCTAATAATTTTCCTCACCGTATACTCCGTTGTTGCTTCCAATTCCTCCCTGGCTCTAGCCGTTGTTATTATCGCTAAGTCATCCGCATAGGCTACTAGTGAAATGTTTTTCCTTATATCGGTTTCTAGTACTTTATTGTACATGACGTTCCATAGCGTCGGACCCAGTACCGATCCCTGTGGCACTCCTGCAGTGATTTGATATGTTTTCTCTTGTTCTGTAACAATGCTCCTGTCTTGTAGGTATGACTGTATTAGTCTGATAAGAGGTTTGCTTATTTTGTATTTTTCGAGTGCTTCCCTTCCTAAATCCGTATTGGTTGTCGCTGGGGGCGTTCTTTTCCTCCAACTTCCCTTTCCAGCCGCTCTTTAATCAGGTCCTCCAGTATCTTTCCCATAGTATTCAGTAAGCACAGAGGTCTGTATGACTTCTCTTGCCCCGGGTCTTTTGCTTGTTTTTCGATCAGGTCTAGTTTAGCTTTTTTCCAGATCTTTGGAAATGTTCCAGTAATAAGACAGTCGTTGAACATTTGTTTTACAGTCTCGCTGTTCTCTTCGATAAACTTCTTCACTATTTGTGGTGGAATGCCGTCAGGTCCCGGAGCTTTGTTTAACTTGATCTTCTTTGCTGCTATATTTATATCCTCTTGGCTGAATAGTTTGATGGTATAAATATAGCAAAAAACCCAAACCAACCCAAACCAACCCAATCCAACCAAGACTTACCCAATCCAATCAAATCAAACTCAAACTGACCCAATCTGTCCAAAACTATCCCAATATTTATAACCAAAACTCACCCGAACTAACCAAAACCAAACCAATCTAATCAAGACTGGCCTAATCTAACCAAAACTATTCCAATCTAAAGAAAACTCACCCAAACTAAAAAGAACTAACCCAATCTAATCAAAACTAACCCTTCATCCGCTACAGCAAAAATATGGAAAACATTTCTCACAGCATCCCATCACTTAGCAACACAGCGCGTGTTTATCATTCTTGATCGTTAATTAAAGCGTTTTCATGGAGTATGAGCCGCTTTCTTTCGCAACTGATTCCCGAATCAAAACGCGTTTGGATCAAATAATCACGTGACAACGTAACATGCTCAAAAGAACGAATCATGTGACAATGAATCATGATCAGAAAAATCGATTCGAAAGAATGCGGGCATGGTATCATGAGACCATTCCAGTTTGGTCTGTCATTACCTTCACTTTCAGCCAATCGGCGAGCTGCAAGTGACGTTAATGACTGATCAAACTGGAATGGTCTCTTGATACCATAGCTGCATTCTTTCGGATCGATTTTTCTGATCATGATTCATTGTCACATGATTTGTTCTTTTGAGCATGTTACGTTGTCACGTGATCATTTGATCCTATGGAGGACTATAACTAGGAGACGATTCGACAAACAAATATCCCTGAAATTCTGTCCATCTTTTTTGTTAGTTCATTTGAGGGCGCTGTTGCTAGTAGCGCTTTTATTTATTCATTGTCAGGGTAACGTTTATTGCTTGTCAATAATTTGTCAAGATACTCTTATCACATTTTCATTCATTTTTTCCAAATTTCCACTTCAAATTCCACATGCAATGCATTCTCTATAAGGCAAAAAATCGAGGTTGAATCGTCGCAGCATCGTATTTCAAGCCCATGGTTTGTTCAATGATGACTGTTGTCAATGAAAGATATGAAGTCACTCAGCTACTCTATCAATGAATGCAATCAAACAAAAAAATATGAAAATTCTAGAAATTTCAAAATAATGTATAACAAAAAATATTTATTCATGATACCTGTTATCATCAAATGATGAGAGTGTTGATGCAACCTAGCTAATAAAAATTGTTGCATTTTGATAGAGTATTCGTAACGTTGTTTCAATTATTACCCAGGTGACATTTTTGTTTGACATGAAATCGCTAACGACTCTTCGCCATCTGGGAGTAACAATTGAAGCTGAATTACGATTTGAAACCTGGACCACTTTTATGCATTTCGATTACTCTCCTAGTTACAGTCCTCCATATTTGATCCAAACGCTTTCAGATTCGGCAATCAGTTGCGAAAGAAAGCGGCTCATACTCCATGAAAACGCTATTTGTGAGTACCTAACATGGAGGTAGAAAGGGGGTACCTAGTGACTTGAAAATCTTTACATTGACAGTTATTGAAAATATCGAGTTCGCGGCGGTCAGTTTTGTGAATCAAATTTTCAAAATTTATTTATCCTGCTTAACTATTTGTTTCAACTTCTTTAGTGGTTACGTGAGGAACTGTACATGAGAACAACAGAAATTGACCGACAACTGTAAAAAAATCGAAATGTTTGGAAAATGTTCTCATGAAACAATGTGCCTCAAATAGTGTTTTTTCTACAAAAAAGTGATTCATCCAGTATTTTTTCTCTTAAGAATAGTTAAACGAAGGATAATTTACCACATTTGCCTTCTAAAAGTACAAAATACGTGGATGCCTAAAGTTTCCAAAATCCAAATGTGTTTTAACAAATACTGGTGCTTTATTTCGATTTATCCTCACGTATAGAAGGTAAAATATTGTTAATAAGTCGAGTTCTTACTGAATCTTTATAGAAAAATTGAAGAAAATACTTTCCCTAAAGTCATCTGTAGCCCGTTATTTATTATAAAAATCAATTATCATATATTTTTTTCCACTGTCAGTAAATTTGCAATCCTGAAGACACTAGAATGTGACTATACAGGGAGCCACTGATTCGTGTGCATGCATGGGGATCTCAGTTATTATAAGAGATACAGGGTCGGTTAAATGGTTGCAAAGGGCTTGTCGCTCATCAAAATGCCGTTTTGAAATTTGTAAAATTCCGACTACTTCCGAAGATATTCGGAAAAAAACGAATTTTCGCAAAAACGTTATTATTATTTAATGAGTTAATTTGAGAAGATAATTACACTTTCTTATTGCCACTTTTCTCGTCTACAAGATGGCGGTATCAAATTGAAAATCTGACGTTTCGTCTTTGAGCGGCCATCTTCAAGTTCATTTTTTTAAATATGGGCCTGGATTTTTTATTTTATTTTTAGTTATCTTTTGACATCCATGAGGCATTGAGGATTGAGGTAATTAGATGAGGGTGTAGAGCAATGTGTTGCCTTAGCAACGTCAATATTTTCAATTATTTTTCACCTATTGTTATTTCCAATATTTTGTTAAAATGGCAATATTCTTGAACACTTGCAGAAATTGATTCAGTTTTTTATATGATTTTTTTTATTTTCCATGACACTTGTGGATTTTATTTAATTTCATAAAATGTATCGTTATTGGATGTTATTTCGATTTTGGTTCGGTCAATTAGGCTTGTTTAGTTGTGCAGGTTTTCTCTTATAAGAATAACGTGTCGAATAAAGATGGATTTATGAACCAAACTATGAGTTAGGGAGAAAGGCAACTCTAACTAATTTTCTCTGGTATTATTTTTTTAAAGAGTATTTTTTTCGACGGTTGCGATACCTCAATACATTAAGGACGTCAAAAGATAATTAAAAATAAAATAAAAAATCCAGGTCCGTATCTAAAAAAATGAACTTGATGATGGCCGCTCAAAGACGAAACGTCATATTTTCAATTTGATAGCGCCATCTTGTAGAGGAGAAAAAGTGGCGATGAAAAAGTGTAATTCATTTTACTATATCTTCTCAAATAAACTTAGAAAATAATAACGTTTTTGCGAAATTTCGGTTTTTTTCGAATATCTTCGGAAGTAGTCGGAATTTTTCAAATTTCAAAACGGCAATTTGTTGAGCATAAAAAATGCGCAACTCTGCAACCATTTGACCGACCCTGTATCTCTCATAAAAGCTGAGATCCCCATTCATGCGCTCTAATCTGTGGCACCCTGTATAAAAAAAATTGAAAATCATCGAAAAACAGCTAAAAACCGTATAAGCAATTGTTACTCGTATTACTTATCACATTGTGTTCTCAGCAACTCATATTTCATAAGAAAATGTACTGAGCGAAAAGTAAAATTATTTTTCTTTTCCAATTATCTAAATAAAAGAAGGTAATTATTGCATATAGGGTTTTCAGCTATTTTTCGATTTTTTCAAAATTTTATTATACAGTGTGGTCACTTAAGTGTGCAACATATGGGATTTTTTTTTATTAACTGCACAACCAAAATACAAATATTGCCGAAAGTTGGTGCATGTTTGATTATCATATTAGGTGCACTTAGAATGTTTGCAAGTCAAACAGCATACAGGGTAGGCCAAAAAGTATGAAAATTGTACAAGAGTAAAGTACCCTTATTCCAGAAAATTCGGCAAAATGTTATGAAGAAAAGTTGTTTAGAATTAAAAGTTATGCCTAAATACCAAATCATGGCCTCCGAAGAAAAAAAATATAATTTTTTTAAACATATCCTAATTATTTCCAAAAAAACAAAAACAACACATGAAAAAAATTCACTTCAAATTATCATTAATAATGTTTTACCTTGTGAAAAAAAATGTTTGCGATATTTTAAAGTTGTGTTTAATATCGTTGCAACAAACATGAAGCTTGTGGGTACTTTACTCTTGTACAATTTTCATATTTTTTGGCCTACCCTGTATGCTGTTTGACTTACAACCATTCTAAGTGCACCTAATATGATTATCGAACATGCACCAACTTTCGGCAATATTTGTATTTTGGTTGTGCAGTTAATAAAAAAAAATCCCATATGTTGCACACTCAGGTGACCACACTGTATAGACACATTCTAGAGTCTTTAAGGATTGCAAATTTACTGGCGGAGAGAAGTTTTTTTTTAGGTTAGGTCAAGTTAGTTTGGGTTGGTTTTGGTTAGTTTGGGTTAGTTTGGGTTGGATTTGGTTAGTTTGAGTTAGTTATTTATAACAAAAATCAAATATCATAATTTTTTTCCTCCGCCAGTGATTTTGCAATCTCTAAAGACACTAGGATGTGACCATACAAGAAAATTTGGAAATTATCGAAAAATAGCAGAAAACCGTATAAGCAACTATTGGTAGCTAAAAGAAAAAAACCTAATTTTGAAATTTTTGTTTCAACATTACCCCGCTTTAGAAATTCTCTAGTGATTGCAAACCCTATGCCAGAAGCTCCGCCGTTCACTATTGCCGTTTTATTTTCCAATGTGAACTTTTTGTCTGTTTCTTGATCATGCGTATTTGTGTGACATCTCTTCGCTGAAATAAACCAAATTTGGCGTTGGCTTCTTGGATTTGTGAGGGTTTTTCTTAGAAACATTTTGGTGTAGATCATTTTATTGAAAAATTTTGACGTCTTTGAATGTCTATTGACAGAGTTGTCAGAAGTCAGTAGAAAATAAAGTGTGTTCGTAAGGTTTTTTCAAAATAAAAAATCTGCCATTAGTACAGTTTAGTCCCCAGTACAGCGTGGTATTTTCGAAGTGATACATATAGTCGTGAAACTTTGTGAAATGCTTCCTCATGTTAAGTTTACTAACCCCTGAAAATAGTAACTCTGGGGGTGGCCATGTCTTCCCACACGCAACCTCTCAATTTCACCTGATGGTATTACGATGCGGTATATATTTGAGTTGCCGAGTATACCATTCTGTCAGAGACAACATAGAGAATTTTTGAAAAAATCAGAACTACATATTATACAGGGTCCTTCATTAGTGCGTCGGGCAATCCTAGCGTGGTTATTTACAAAAGTAGAAAAAAAAGTTTTATACAAAAGTTGTAGAATGTGACTTTATGCATATTTTAAAAATATTTTCAAACATACAGGGTGCGTCACAAAAGTATGGCACGAAAAAGTATGATTTTTTTAAATGGAACCCCCTGTATATTAATTGATATTTCAATTCTTTCTTCAATTTGAAACAAAAATTTTCATACAACATTGCATTTTTGCAACTTTGGCATACTATAAAACTCAAACTATTCAAGTTGGAGGAAAATGGTTTGCACTTTTCTATCTTAACTTTTCAAGAGCTCTTCTGTCATTTGGATAGAAGGTAACGTCAACTGTCAACTTTTTTCGGCACATTTTGACATTTTTTCACAATAATGGATTTAATCTCCTTGAATAGCTCTTGAAAAGTTAAGATAGGAATGTGCAATCCATTTTTCTCTAACTTGAATAGTTTGAGTTTTATAGCATGTCAAAGTTGCAAAAATGCCATTTTTAAAACGCGATATCTCGATAACGGTTGAATTTAGGAACATTAGTTGTAGCACAATTTTTGTTCCAAATTGAATAAAGAATTGAAATATCAATTAATATACATGGGGTTCCATTTAAAAAAATCATACTTTTTCGTGCCATACTTTTGTGACGCACCCTGTATGTTTGTAAATATTTTTAAAATATGCATAAAGTCACATTCTACAACTTTTGTATAAAACTTTTTTTTCTACTTTTGTAAATAACCACGCTAGGATTGCCCGACGCACTAATGAAGGACCCTGTATGTATGTTTTTCCATAACCTCCAGATGTTTAACATATTGAGGTTTCGGTAGCCATCAAACCGTAAGTGATTTTTAGTGGCAAAATATTTTCGTCAAAAATGATTCATTAGATTGTTCTTCAAAGAATTGCGTACTTTGCCACCAAAATATATATCGCCTCGTAACACCGTCAGGTGATGAAAATTAAGAGGTTGCGTGTGTGAAGACATGGACAACCCCAACGCTACTATTTTCAGGGATTAGTGCACTTGACATAAGGAAGCAATTCACAAAGTTTCACGACTATATGTATCACTTCGAAAATACCACGCTGTACTAGGGACTAAGTGTTCAGTGAATCCGTGTTTAAAATTGGGATCTGAGAATCTCGGGAAATACGCAAACATTTACTTTCAAGATGTGGAGGAGGCCCTCAGGCCCGGTTTCTCAACGATGGTTCAACGTTGAACTGGATTCAAAAATGCACAGTCCAATAACGTTGAACTATCGTTGAAAAACCGGGCCTCAGTAGCTTGACTCTGAGTTTTCGGGGAATCCGAGGGTGATCGTACCCAATCCACCATCATGAGAATAAGGGCACTACGTGTTTTCCCGTTTCTATCAGACTTACGATAAAATATCATCACGGATTTACTGTAAAACAGATTCCTTGACGATTTCAGAACTAATTTATAGAACTTTAAAAACAAGTTTTTTTGAACACAGCAATGACTGTAAGATATGTTTGTGTAACGCAACAGCTCTCGCCGAACCACCGGTCCTCATTTCGATTGACATCACACTAAAATTCATCAACCTTAACTATAATCACAAGAAAAATATTTTTCAGGGAATGATTTGCATGAAAAAACGAATCGTTTTACATGCACTCCCAATCTACTTGTTAGAAATGTACGCCTAAATCGTTTATTTATGTACTCATTGAGCTTGGGATTAATAATTTCAACTAGAGTCCATTGGTCGTGGTTTATTCTCGTGGAATCTCTGTCAGTTGTATATTTATTTAGTAAACTTTGCCTTGTGTGTATTAAACTTATTTTTGTCGCATATAGCTTTCTTGTTCTTGTATGCAATCTTCGACACTCTAATTATTGTAATCATATACAAGGTTTGATATTTCTATCTGCCTGAAGAAATTGCTCATGTTTTTAAAAGAGAAGTGCCGACCTAATAAGAATACTTTTCGCATCCACATATTATAATCATTTTGGAGCATAAATTAATTATTAATAAAGTGAAAAAAAATCGTGTATGCTTCATATTATATTCATAGTTTTGTTTGATATTTTAATCAGTCTGAATAAATTGCTTATGTTTTTAAAAGAGAAGTGCCGACCTTATAAGAATACTTTTCGCATTCACATATCATAATCATTTTGGAGCATTAATTAATTATATATAAAGTGAAAAAAAACGTGTATGCTTCATAGTATATTCATAGTTTTGGTCAAGACTTTAACAATAATTCACAAGTGCACGACTTTTTCATCGCCATAAAGAATGCTACGCATTCTACTCTCAAGATCTTCACTGACATTCTTCAAAACATCCAGCATATTCTCTTGGATATACGGTTTTGCAAGCTTCAATGTATCACTCATGCTTTTCACCTGTAATGGAAAATTATAAAATATTGCTTTTCTTCAACGTAATAAAATGCACCAGATTTTGTCTTGCAGGTTCATCTAGGACATTTTCGTAAAAAAATTTTGGCTGAGAATAATTGTCTTCTTCGTAGAATTGGGGATAATAATCTTCATATCCCTCAAATTCCATAGGGGGATTATTCCAGCTTTTGGCAAGGGTATCAGGTTTTGGTCCTGCGAAAGTATTTGGATAGTAATTTGGAGCTCCTCCTTGGTTATAGTAGCACATGCGACCATCTCGTTGGTAGTTGTTCTATGATCAATAACACATACAGTTTTGTTGGTAACAATCCAAACATCAGCTCACCGTAGCAGATTGAGGTTTATTTACAGGCAGTTGTTGAAAGTTCGTTCCTAAGCGATATCTATGCGCGTCTTGATAAGAGAAAAGTCGTCCCTGAAGAAGTCTATCTGGAGATGATCCAAGACCTGGTGTGAAGTTATTTGGACTAAACGCCAATTGTTCAATTTCAGCGAAGTAGTTACTCGGATTGCGATTCAGTACAAATTGACCAACTTTGATCAATGGAGCATCTTTTGTTCGCCATACCTTGGAAATAAAATGATACAATCATCTGATTGTATAAATGTGTGATGGATGATCAATAATTACCTTTGTGATATCAAATGGATTATAGCTTAAGGCTTTTGCCTGTTCGGGTGTTAATACTTGAATATAGAATGTCCATGAAGGATATTTTGTCGTTTTTCCATCAACTGAAGCAATAGCGTTGTATAGATCTCTAATTGCATAATCTGGGTCAGAACCAGCAATAGCTTGGGCCTCTTCGACAGGTAAGTTTTTGATCCCTTCGATCAAAAATGTCAAAACATTTGTAGGAATTATTAACTATTGGATTTTTTATTTATACCTTGATCAGTTTTGTAATGATATTTAACCCATGTGAGCTGATTATCTTGATTTATCATAGAAAATGTGTGCGAACCATAACCATTCATGTGACGATGACCGTCAGGAATACCTCGGTCGGAGAATAAGATCAAAACCTGAAATACGTATCTAGTGATCAAGGTTAATTGATATGTAAAGGTTTCGGCGTAACTAGGGAATCGGAAATGCACGAACGAATCGATACCATATTGGTGACGTCACCGAGCTCCATTATTGACGTTCCTGTCATCGGTGTGTCATCTCAATGTCATAACATATTCGTATTTCAGGGTCTTGAACCTTTTTTTACCGAGTTCGGCCGTTTTTGAACGTGTTTGAGGGTAAGTTATTACACAGCTTTTGGTATACAGTGAAATATCTTCTCATTGTTGAGTGTGAACCTTATTTTATCTTTTTTTAGATGTGTATTCGAATTTTGGAACCGAATCGGAGCCGACTGACGTCATTTTTGTCTGATTTCTGATTCGTCCAACACCCGAACGTATAACGACGCAACCTTATTACTATCAATTATTAACCTTGACTAGAAATCACCTTTTTATCAATATTAATTTACTCACTTGATGTATGCTCATAGGTGTCAATGATAGATAGTCCCAGAATGCATCCCAATCCCTCATGTTTGTAACTGGATTTCTTTTTTGACTATGAATAAACATTGGAAACAACATAGGGTCTCTCATGAAAAAAATAGGTGTGTTGTTTCCTACTAGATCCCAGATTCCTTCATCGGTGTAGAATTTTAGTGCAAATCCTATATTGATACGGAAAACAAAATTCCGATGCTATTAAAAATGTTCAAGTCAAGTTAGTGTATGTGTTGGAGTCAGATGGGAATTCGGCTTGTGGCCGAAATATTTAGACATATCGCCAAATGTCCACACTAGACATGCCAGATGCCAAAATTTGACATCTGCCTAACTCAGTTTAGTCATGTCGCGAAAAGCACATCTCTATAATAGACCGTTGCGAATCTAGCGAAAGTCGCCGAAATGGCATGGAATGACGTGATGCATGCGACTTATCGGCAGCCGATGAATCAATGACTTTGCGCACGCGAAAGCTCGGGAGCACGATGAGACGTTGGGTATAGCTTCTTTTTTGAAACTACTCTTGTGAAGTGCTCAGGTGCAGTCTAGTTGATAGTGTTTTTTGTACAGAGAATACGAAATTTGTAAGTGAACAACCATTGTTACTATGGACCTTGTTCCAAATTTAGTTGAAAAACATATGTTTGGGTTAGTGCATTGAGATCATCAGATCTACCCAATCATACGCTCAGTGTTCAGTTTGGCATCGGCGGCTTATGGCGTGAATAGGCATTTCGGGATGTGTCCAAATCGTGTTATCCAGCTGCCAAATTGTGCATTTATTTCCGCATCTGGCATATCTAGTATAGACATTTCGCGATATGTCGAACTCTTTCGCCATCTGACGCCAACATGTAACACATATTCAACAAAATTTAATAATTTCCAATCTAACAAATTAAATACGCTGTACATATTGTATCAAATTTACCTCTTGGATCTCTGACTGTATCTGCTGATCCCATATTTCCAGCAACCGTAGAACATCTGAAATGATTCAAGATAAGCTACAATTTAAAAGGTATGTTGTGAAATTACCGCACTGCTATTGGAGTCCGTTTGCCAACAGCCTCAAATACTTTTGAAACCGTGTATTGACTCAGTTCTTTGGTACATTCAAAATATCCAAATGCACCTGCTGCTTTGGCATGGACTACTCTTTCTGGAATACGTTCTCTAAAAACCGCAATATGCGTTTATTGATGTTTTCAGTGGACTGATCAACAAAATAATGCACTTTTGAAAGCAACGAAAAACAAATTTATTCACGACGAAAATAAAACGTGTTCAATGCTCGGAATATGCCAATAGACTAAGATCCAGAAATACGCACAAAATATCGACCCTTTCGCTAAAGCAGGTAGCCGTCTCATAACCAGTCCTAAACAAACATAACGGGTCTAATTTTCAGTTCAATGTTTTTTTGTGTCTACGAAAGCTAAATCACCACACTCTCCCTAAAACTTGACACTAATAAATGTGATTAAATGCATTTAGTTACAATGTTTAACTACATCATCAACTAAACCTAACTTATTTCTAAAAAACTCAAATCTTGGTTTCGAAAGCTCTTTAGTCATTATGTCTGCAATCTGATCTTACATACAAAATATTTATTTCACCTTTTTCATACAGATCATCATTCAGAAATCAGTTCTTTTCAGCTGGGTTCTGTCTCGAAGCACACGTGACGTATTCGGTTCTTCTGTAGACAGTTGCTTGACTTCTTCTGGAACAGTCTCAGTTTGTTTGTCCTGTTCAGGATTGTCCTCTACTTCGGCTAATGTTGGCGTCAACTTTTTCTCTTTGAATATGACATCATGGCTAATTATAACATCGTGTTTTTCCTGAATCCATACACGATATGCTTCAACTTTTTCATGGTATTCAACAAATATTCCTTTGATAGCCTTTTGATACAGTTTTCTCCGCTTTTCTTTGGGAACATGTACGAAACATTCTGTACCAAACACCTCCAGATTGTCAATCCTAGCCTTTTTGCCAAACCATAGCTCGAAAGGACTTTTTCCTCGTGACATCATGATTGACATACTCTTTGCCACCATCAGTACGTAGCTTAATTAAATCCGTCCCAAAACTCGTTTTCACCTCGTTGCAAAATATTTCCAGCTTTTCTTTGACCTCTGATTTTTCACGTAAAGAATAAACTTGTCGATAAGCACTGAAATCGTCTTTAAACACAACGAAGTACCGTTTCTGTCCTGGAGAGTTTACTTGCATTGGCCCGCACACATCTGAATGGATTATTTCACGCGGCTCATTAGCAATGTCTTCGCGTTTTCCAAAACTTTTCCTTCGATGTTTGCCATAAACGCACGCATCACAAAATTGTCCACGGCCAAGTCAATATTCATGTCCTTCAGAAACGATTGAACATGCCGCTTGTTTTGATGACATAAGCGCTCATGCCAGAGTTGAAGTGTATCACCATAAAGAATTCCCTATAGAGGTTTTTCGTAAATGAGCAATGGCGATATTATGTTGGGGACCAGTCCATCCACCATACAGCGCTCAAGTCGCCGTTCATGACAAGATTGTCACGTGAATGTCAAGTTGAGTTTTCGAGTTTGTCAGTGTCAGTTGGCCATATTTCATAATTTTTGAAAAAATACTATTAGTTATCCTCATTGTGTCTGTAAAAAGTACTGAAACGTACCTGAAAGCACTCGAAGTGAGCAGTGAGCATATTCAGAAGGCATTGATTTCCTAAATCAGAACCTGGATCACTTAGGCAGAGGGTGAGAACCTAAACAATTCAAAACTTGTCTATGGACAATGAAAAAATATACAATCTACACCTAGTTTGCGGAAAAGATTTTTTTGAGGATTCAATTACAGGGAACCAAGAGAGGCTTGAAAAGAGCCTGCTGTCCCTACTTGTATCAGCCTAGTGAGTTCCTGTTCCTAACCTATTAAATGGATATGTATTGGAACAAAAATACTAGTTTGACATGGAGAGTGCCATGTAGGTAGCATATTTTTGAATGAGTTCTCCAGAGTTATTGAGGTTAGATAGGGATTTTTCGAGGGATTTTTTTATAACTTGTTCTGAATCAGAACTTCTGATTATAATAATTAGATGATTTACTTTTGTATTGTTTTTTTTTGGTGAAATTTGAATGGATGAATGATGAAAAATGAATAAATATACCTGTATGTATGTATTTTCAATTTATTTCTGGGGTGTTCGTATTCTCATGAATAATTTTGTGAATTATTTTGTGCCTACAAAAATCTTTTTGATGTTTATTTGGAATAAATGGTTTTTCTTTTATACGTAAGATAAGAATTATTATTTCCTTGTATTCATTAAAAAGATCTTTACAAGCACAAAATGGTTCCACTACCTATAAAATTCATATTTATAATATCCCACATTGAAATTTGGCGCCATTAGTTCCCAGTCCATCCACTTCACTGGTGGCGCTAACAATAATCCAACGTCACTATTGTCAGACGGCACTCTATAGGGGTTTCTTTATGGTGTATCACTCACTATTGCCGCCATGCACTGATTTTTCGGCAAAATTAAGCGCAAAATCCGATATAAATTGCTCATTTGGACATGTGATGAGAAGCACCAGAATCTATAATCCAACAATCCTCTGTTGAACCAATTACCAATTGCAAATTTTCAATTGTACGTTTATATTGATCGATGGAATCCCATGCACTATGAAAGTGATTGAATCTGGCCGGTAGAGCCGAAAGAATTCTTGTCATCACGCTAGGTATAGTGCCACCCAATCTATCCATTTCGTTGGCCAGTTGCTCAAGTTTGGAAATATGTTGCGCAATATCACCACCAACGTCCCATTTGACTTAGAAGAATTGTTTTTGTACTAGCGCCAGGCTTTCATCCGATTTCAGATCATAAACACTGTGCAATTTGGTCCACATTTCATGAGCAGTAGAACAATTATTAAACAAAACTTGGAGTGGCTTGGCTTCTACAGTTGTGACGATCAACTTACGTGCCAACCTTTCTTGCTTTATCCAACTCCTGAGTTTTCCAGCGTCAGCAACACTCTCCTCAGGCTTAAGTTCCGTCCCATTGCAAATATCCAACGCATCATCGCTGTCCAAAATTGTGTTCACGACAAATTGCCATTGCTGCCAGTTGTCCGCATCACGCAGTTTCTCAACTTTAGGTCTATCAAGCTCCATCACGATGCACTCTATCAGTCACACCTGATTTCCACTCAATATTTGAAAAATACTCGCGAAGTCACAACTTTGACTTTTCAACTCAGAACACTTAATGTATTGATCAGAAATGGACTGGGCCCATAACCTATTGATGTTTTCAGTGGACTTATCAACAAAATAATGCACTTTTGAAAGCAACGAAATACAAATGTATTCACGACGAAAATAAAACGTGTACAATAGTACAATGCTCGGAATATGCCAATAGACTAAAGCAGGATTTATACAGGGTGTTTCCTGAAGATTGGTAAAAAATTCGTTGTGTGATTCCTGGGGTATTTTCATGAAAAAAAGTTCCTATAAACATTTGCCGAAAAATGCTTCCTAAGGGAGCTACGCCCCTTTAAATAGGGCACCCCGAAGACGGTTTTTCCTCAATATTTCCGAAACCTTACATACAAAAATCATGAAATTTGGTACATCATACAAACTTTTAATGCTGAATGAGAATTTGAGCTCAGAATTTCAAAATTTTAATCAGGGGCGTACCAAAAATACCATTTAAAAAATTGGATTCTTTTAACCTTTAACCCCGCCAGTATGGTACGCCCCTGATTAAAATTTTGAAATTCTGAGCTCAAATTCTCATTCAGCATTAAAAGTTTGTATGATGTACCAAATTTCATGATTTTTGTATGTAAGGTTTCGGAAATATTGAGGAAAAACCGTCTTCGGGGTGCCCTATTTAAAGGGGCGTAGCTCCCTTAGGAAGCATTTTTCGGCAAATGTTTATAGGAACTTTTTTTCATGAAAATACCCCAGGAATCACACAACGAATTTTTTACCAATCTTTAGGAAACACCCTGTAGATTCGGTAAGACGTAAGGCGTATGCCGTAACGTAAGCCGCAACGAAAATAGCGACGTTAATTTTCAGGGGTCGATTTATAGTACACGTAAGACGTAAGGCGTAAGGTTCGCGCTCCCGTATTGCGTTTTTCGAGTATCAAAATATCAATCAGCCGGAATCAGCATATAACCTCAATCAGTTTTGTTTTGCTTTTGTGTTAAAGTATATTATGGAATTATGGTGTGTATTCTGAATGTCCATGTGCTTACCGGTAATTTCGAGAAGGATTGGAATGCTTTCCTAAGCATTGCACTTTATATTATTGTCTTTACAGTCCTTCGAACTCTTATCATAAAGAAGTGGGTACTGCTGAATCCACCCAATCAAAAATCATTCTTTTGAGTAATACATTGTCCATTTCACTGATAATTTCCTTAAATACACAACACAAGATCTCACGAAAAGGGTTGGAATCCATCATAATGAATATACATAGCTCAAACTTCGAATGATATGTTATTTATCGGAAATATACCCAGGGAAATACCAAATGCCAGGTACTAATTATTACGAGCACAAAATTCAGGTAAACAAAACAAAGGGGATGTTGTCTGTCTGTAGTCTAGGATCTTGGTTATTGAGAATATCATTGGATACGCATGCCCCTGCGTAACGCGGTAAGGCGTAAGGACATAAGAAATGAAATGAACCATTTCCTTATGTCTTACGTTTTAGCGATACGTCGTTGCGTCGAGTATAAATGGAAACACGGTTGTTGGAATGTTGATATGATGCGGCTTACGTTACGCCATACGCCTTACGTCTTACCGAATCTATAAATCCAGCTTTATTTATTAAGCCCCCTTGTTTTGTTTACCTGAATTTTGTGCTCGTAAGAATTACTACCTGGCATTTGGTATTTTCCTGGGTATATTTCGGATAAAAAGCATATCATTCGAAATTTGAGCTATGTATATTCATTATGATTCCAACCCTTTACGTGAGATCTTGTGTTGTGTATTTGTGGAAATTATCAGTGAAATGGACAATGGATCACTCAAAAGAATGATCTTTGATTTAGTTGATTCTGCAGTTCCCACTTCATTATGATAAGAGTTCCAAGGACTTCAAAGACAATAATAAAAAGTGCAATGCTTGGGAAAGCATTTCAACTCTTCTCGAAATTACCGGTAAGCACATGGACATTCAGAATACATACCATAATTCCATAATATACATTAACACAAGAGCAAAACAAAAGTAATTGAGGTTATGCTGATTCCGGCTGATTGATATTTTGATACTCGAATAACGCAATACGGGAGCGCGAACCTTACGCCTTACGTATACTATAAATCGACACCTGCTGAAAATTAACGCCGCTATTCTTGTTGCGGCTTACGTTACGGAATACGCCTAACGTCTTACCGAATCTATAAATCCTGCTTAAAAGAACTAGAAATACGCTAAGACGCACAAAATATCGACCCTTTCGCTAAAGCAGGTAGTCGTCTCATAACCAGTCCTAAACAAACATAACGGGTCTAATTATTAGTTCAATATTTTTTTGTGTCTACGAAAGCTTGAAAGCATTGAAAGAAGTTATAGTTACCTATGAAAATGTCCAAGTGTTTCCAGGAGATTATAGTCTCGGAGGGGTATCAATCCATATTTCCCGATGGTCAGACTGGTCCCAGGGTCGATGATATCAATACCAGCGCTATTGGTCGCATAGTTATTTTTTGCCTAGGATAAATCGATTTTTTCAAGGGATATTGATCTAAACTGATGTATTATCTGATCGATAATACGAACATCCGAGTGAATATCAATATGAAGCCTTATCAATTTTGAATAGAAAATTTGTACGTTTGATAACATTGTCCTATCCTCGGTCCTATCCAAAAATTAAAAAAAATACAGCGTGTTTAATAAGTTATAAATAATATGACTGGGGGTTTCCATTTGAAAAAAATGATTTTGTGAAGTTTTCTAAAAATCTTTTTTTTTTCCCAGTATTGATAGTTATTAAAATGTTGTAAAAATATATCCATACTAAAATCGATAATAACCAAGATACAAGGGTGTCACATCACAAAACAATAATTGGGTTTAATGTTTTGTGTGTCAGTTAAATTTTTTGTTTTTGAAACCCTAGTACCTATAATCTCGGTAATTATCGATTTTGGTACCAAGTAGGATTCAACGTAATCGCAATATTTCGACGCCTAAAATCTATGATATGACGTATCCATTACGGACCACCCTGTATAAAATTTGCGTGTATTGAATAATAATTGGAGCTCGAGTTTCTCGCAAGCTAGTGGTTAATCAAAGCAAATCAAGTAGTTTTTTTTGTGAATTTGTGAATAACTCCATAACCATGCCCGATATCAAAAAAATTTTTATGAAGTACTCACAGTATTTTCGCTTTCTCAATAAATCCTATTATTTTCGACGTGACCTTGCCGGACACCTTGTATACAAAACATACCAACAGATAAACAGTTGACTAGTTAGTATTGTTATAAGAATTTCCGAAAAAAATAATTTCAACGTTCTTGAATTTTAGTTCAATGAAGTTGTATATTTTAAATACAACTCCAAATGTACAAAGGTGTGTACAAATGGTAAATTTTTAATGTTATTTTGAGTTGACATTTAAGACAACTTCAAGAAGATTAAATTGTTAGTTTACAAAGTTTTGTTCAAAGCGCCTTGAGCGTAAGTTAAAAATTTTCCCAGTCTCATTATCTAGGTTATTATACTAATCAAAAATGTGTCGTTTTTTTAACTACGCGACTATGAATATTATATCAATATTCTTTTTTAAACAATTTGTTGCATTAGGTAATATGTAGAAATTACTTGTGTTAAAATTAGCAGTCCAGTATATCCAGTATATGTGTAATGGACTTCTGCATTGTTACTGTAAGCAGTGTCAGGATAATGTGTCAATTCGAGATAATACTCTTAGCGGATTCTGTATTTTCACTTCGCGATTTTTTTATAGACGGTTTTATCACCTCTTTTGAACACATTTATTTATTTCGTATTTACAGATGGTGGTTTACAAGATTTCTTTCCCAACATGCTGGGGGGTAGTCGGTATTTTAAAGCTAAATACTTTATTCCCTAACATATTTACGAGTGTAGAGTGAGCGCATTCACCACATGGTGTGCTACTCTACGCAGCAGGGGCCTGCGGACTGGTGGTAGCCCCAAAAATCTACACCTTCCTTAAAACAGGGCGAGTCGCATCCCTTCTACATCAATGATGTTTTTGGATGCATGTCAGAGGGGTGCGGCCATTCGGAAATGACTTGAGAAAATGTAAGTTTGTAAGCAGCGCGGTCCGAGTTAATTAGTTGTTCATCTTGATGTCGTCCAAGGAAAAATTAAACAAAAACCTTGTTGAAATTGCGGTTGACTAGAAACAACCTTATCATGAACCAAAACGTGTGGCAAATTAATTTACCAATGCTATATACTCGGATTTCTTACACCCTGTATTTATGGAGCAAGAAAACCATATCAAAACTAAGATTAATATCAATCCATGGGCGTGAACGTGGACCGATATTAATTTTTATTTTGAAATGATTTTTTTGCCTCATAAAGCTATGTTTACCTATAAAATTCAAATACGACTAATTTACTGACCAAATTTCACCCTGAAAGGTAACAACAATTTCTTTTAATCAAAGTTATTTGAGTATAGCAAATCGACTTTATAGCAGGTGACTAAAATCGTTAATAATTTCATCTCTAGAGATCAAAAAAGTATGAAAATCTTGCGATTTCAGTCGCCTGTGTAAATGAGGTAGCGATGCGGCCTTGATAGGCGCTATCGAAGCAACTAGCCGCACGACAAAAATTGACCCGGTTCGCTCAACGCCTGCCACAGGCAACTGAAATCGCAAGAAACATTCACAGTTTTTTGATCTCTCAAAATAGAATAAATAAAACTTTGTGTGTAGCGGGGATGCCGTGATCGTCAAAACTAATTTCTGAAAGTATTCACACGGTCGATTTCAGTCACCCGTCGTATGAGGCCTATGATCGTGCGGCAAAAATCGGAGTCCGACCTACTTTGGCGTTTGCGATTTCAGTCACCCACGACAACCCGATACCGAATTCAAGTTGGTCTCGTACTGAGGATAAATTATTATCTTGAAGCGTTGTTCTTCAATAAGACACCCACCATGCTGTATAAGTCCAGAGAGAACATGTTTCAACTTATTTTTTCTACACAAATATTTTCCTTTCAATTCATATGTCAACATTGCATTCACTTATGATCACGAACTCTATATGAGTAAATAATGCGATGTTGAAAAATATACGGTGTGTCCAGGGATCAGGTTTCGGTAAGGAATAAATGAAGAACAATTTTCCGAGATAGATTCTGATATTCTGGGAAACGCTCCTGCTTGGCCTAAAACTAAGATGTTGAGAAAATAAGCGAAATCAATTGTTATACAGAGTGGTTCGGTCCTGATTTAGTAAAAATTGACAAGAGTAAAATATCTTTGTTTTAAAAGTTATCGGAAAAGTTGTTTAGAATTAGAAGCTCAAGCAGACTCTCATTGTTCAGACAAATTAGCCTACTCTGATTTTGTAACTATGAAATTATTAATCAATTTCTAATTTTTCTCTTCTCCGTGATGATTTTTATCAGCATTAAATTTTGTATATGTTTTATATAAGTCATTTATTCGTTTTTGTTTTGTTAGTATTTCTAAGTCAGCTATTTTTTCGATCACTATAAAATCTACTGTTCAAACCCAAGTGGGCTAATTCGTCTGAAAATAGGGAGTACATGCATAAGCTTTTAATTCAAAACAACTTTTCTTGATGAACTTTTCTGATATCTTTCAAAACGAAGGTACTTCACACTTGTCATTTTTTACCAAATCAGTTCCAAACCTCTGTTGATTTTCCTCATTTTCTCAACATCTTAGTTTGATATCAAGCAGGAGCAATTTTCAGAATATCAGAATCTAACACGGTTTTTTGTCATTATATCACCTTACCGGAATCCAATCCGTGGACACACTGTATATTTTTGACAAAATCGCATCAATCACAACCAAAATTCTCCACAATTGATGCTTTTGATTGCTTATTTAGTACATTGTCTTCTCAATAGAAATGAAGCTCATTATACGTTTTGTTTTTTTTGAAAAAAAACATGTTTTTTTAGAAAAAAAACTTTTTTTTGACAATGTTGTTTTTTTCAGATTCATGGTTTTTCCTTCAATGCCCCCAAAACGCAAATTTCATAAGTAGCTACAATGCAAACATCAACGTACACGTTATTTATTTAAATAAAACTTTATTGAGGTACTTACTGGCACCCGAGATGGCACCTTACCGGATATAATAATTTCAGATTATGAATGTTAACAGTATTTAAGCGAACTGATTACTAAACAATCCTAATTTTTCAATATTTCTTCAAAACTGGGTACTTTTTAAAAATGTTATAGCTGTACCTACTATGATATGTTCAATTATTGTGACATTACTGACATTTTCATTCTTAAGGAGTAAATGAATTTTGCTCCTTTCAAATGGTGCAAGCACTGCTAGCCATTTTTATCAAAAATTACACATACATAAGTTTCTTTTTCAACCTTATTTTAAAAATGTGACACGTCTTAAAAAAAAACGCCGGAACCTGAAAACTGATGATTTGATTGAGTTTTTTAATGCACCAATATTTTTTTCATAACTCATGCGGATCAAAGTTCCATCAAATTTTAGGAATGTGCAATTCATCTGACCATGAGTGTCACTACGTCTTTTGCACTCTTCGGGCATTGGCTAGTGTTGAGTCGCACTCTAGATGTTGACACTTGTCGTCAAAACTATTGCTTGTTTATTTTTTTTATAAAAAATTGAAAAAACCAACCCATTTTCGATTGTTATGATGTCCTCCTATAATTTAAAAAAAAACAATGACTTGTTTTTTTTTCACCAAAAAAAACATGTTTTTCTTAAACGTTTTTTTTTCAAATTTCAAAAAAACTGTTTTTTTACTAGTGATGATCATTATAAGATCCACTTGATAACCTTATCGGAAATATCTATTGTGTTCATGTTCAATAGCTCAATTTATACCTAGATAGATATGCTTTATCTACTCCCAATAACAAACAGTTACAATCATGGTACAAAATACTCAATAGACTCAAGACTCTTCAAGAAATTCTTTGGAGAGTTTCGTCAAATTCCTTGCCATCACAGAGTTCAAGATTTTTGTATGTTTTGTTGCATAGAAATGTGCTCATAAACAATCTCTGAAAAAATCCATATCTTGAAACACAAACAGGGACTTGTTTTTGACTTTCCCTGTATAACTTGAAAAAACGAGAATAGCCAACAGCCAACCGATCTATTTTTTCAATAAACTTCAAAAACTTCACAGCTTCATATTTTTATATCATGATAGGATGATTATTATGAAGGATAATAATGTAATTAAAATAGCTTTATAGAAAAGATGTAGAAAATGTGATTTTTGAAAAATTAATATTACAAAGAAAAATTAATGTCGGGATTATGGATATTCAACTAACCAATATAATGAAGTGATTTTGATTGATGTATAATTTTTCAACACATTTCCTTTAAAAAATATACATTTATCATACATCTACATAAAAAATATATCTTTAAACTTACAGCATTATTCTTGTTCCATTCTTCAAGCTGCTCGCTTGCGGCATCTCGTCCATTCGACATTATACAATCTTGAAATTAAAGAATTATTTCTCACTTTGAATCAATAACGACTAGCACCTGTTTTTCAAAAATTGTTGTTTAAATATTATATGCATTGTGTGATAAGCTGCACAAATGCATAAAGGTGTTCATTTGCTTTTCTCTGGAATTTTTCATGAAGATTTATACGAATAAATTTACTTCGGTACAAGTGTGTTTTTTTAAATACACTCAACGTCAAAAGTCTTGGACCCTCCATGTTTTTTCCCCATTTCTACATATAATAAAAATCTGTTCACATAAATAAGTACTCTATTCTTTTTCCCAGTCTAGGTGCTCAGACTTTTTTTTTGTTCAAAAGTCATTGTGTCTTTTTGTCCTCTGAAAGGAAAAAAAACACTTGACGGTTTTTCAAAGTGGTTTTAGAAAAAAATGGATACCTAACTGCCTAACTCCATTCGAAAGAGGGGCAAAAATTATACCGATCCTGAAAATTACACTACGATTGACAATTTTATAGCCTGGATATGCGATTTTGAAGTTGCTAAAAACCATAAATATCTCAAGCTTTTAGCCAGAATTGCCAATCTTTGACATCTTTTAGAATGGATATCTAGTCTATCCAAAGTTTAATCGTAGTGTAATTTCCAGGATCGGTATAATTTTTGCTCCTCTTTCGAATGGAGCTATCCATTTTTTTTGTGTGGCTTTTTTTTCTTTCAGAGGACAATAAGGCACAATGACTTTTGAACAAAAAAAAAGTCTGAGCATCAAAACTGGGGAAAAAAATAGAGTACTTATTTATGTGACGAGATGTTGAATATCTGTAGAAATGCGGAAAAAACATGGAGTATCGAAGACTTTTGACGTTGTGTGTATTTATCTATCCCTTCTTTTGCGTTGATAATTAGTTCAGTAACGTGAATATTTTTGAATACCTAACAATATTTTCACATTCTAACAACGATAACAATGTGCGTATTCTAAGCTAAGACATGCGGTTTTGTATTGCAAATTGTAATATGGAATAGATATACCTACTCAAAGTTTTCCAACCCGGTATTTTCCTGAACCAAGTCTCTTGAAGTTATGGACGCTTTTCTTGAATTTGGAATAAATATGGTCCACCATGTATGGATTCCCTTAGTCTTATAACTGATAACTTTCATGTCGACAGGAAGTGGATAGGAATCATGAGAATTCTGTTTTCACATTGATTTGCTACTTTTCGCACCTTTTCCATAGGATTGGATGATTCACTTGAATTGCACAAAAAATTATTGTTCATGATAAACAATATAATGATAAACTTAGAATCAGAAAGACCACAGACAATGCGATTTGATTTTTTTTTATTGTATTGTATACAGAGTGACCAATTTGCAAGCGAGCTACTCATAACTTTTAAATTTATTGATCGATTTTGACGATTTTTTTTTTCAATGTAGAGAGGGGAAAGTGTATTTTGAGGTCATACGTCACCCAGTTTTTTCCAAAAACCGAGGCCTACTAGAGCATATTATTTAGAGACTGAAAAATCAAGAAAACATATTAGCGATTTTTTAGAGAAAATCTGCCTACGCCACTGGATTTTTCATCCCCTGAAATGGGTCTGTACCGGTCTGTACCAAATTTCATGAAAAAATATTATTTCTGTGTGTAATTTTTTTTTGTCAGTCTCGTTTTTTTGTTTTCATTGTATTTTGACATTAGAATATCTATTATATGTTTATTTTTAATATTTTTTAACTGATAGATCTGCTATCGCAAAAGTTTTTAGGCAAAACAGTTCTTGGTGCATAAAAAAAGTTAATCGTTAATTTTAAATATTTTTTTTTCATAAAATTTGGAACAGATCCATTCCAGGGTATGACGAATCCAGTGGCGTAGACAGTTTTTTTTTTTCAAATCGCTAATATGGATTCTGATTTTTTCAGCCTCTAAAATATGATCTAGCAGCCTTGAATTTTGAAAAAATTTGACGCTGTCTGGCCATAAAATAGACCTTTTCACTCTCCACATTTAGAAAAAAATCGTCAAAATCGCTCCATAAATAAAAATGTTATGGGGGTGGCCCGCTTTCAAACCGCTTACAAACCAAACCCTTTGCGATACTGACAAAAAAGTCGTTGAAATCATTGGGGCTCAAATTGACATTGGAGTTAAAGCTAACTTTCTTCCTGTTGTTATTAATAATTGACCAGGCAGCGTTAGATATATCATCAGAGTGAAGAAGGTAGTCAGAATTGGCTCTCCTTTTTGCTCCAGAAATTTTCCGTTTGTACCTTTTTCTCAAAGACTTTTTCTCATTACGCAGAGCAGGACAGTCCGACTCAGAACACATCTCATTCAAAGTACGCAGCTCGGCTCCCAAGATATCAAGCTCGAGAGTAAACCATTCCACCCCACGTACAGGGTTATTCATTATATTTTGACACCCATCTACAGCTCTTATTGCGAGTGATAGAAAAAAACTTTAAATACAAAAGTTTTGGTTTTTTTCACGTAGTATCTTCTGGTGATAGCGGAATCAACAAATCGAAATCATAACATAGAAAAAATTCATTAAGTCATATTTTTTTAAATGGAACACCCTGTATATTATTGACTAAAATGAAAGATCTCTTTAATCTGATTTCAAATATATATGGTTTGTAGGCATTTGGTTTAGTCACTTTGAAACTATTTGAATTAAAAAAATATATTTTTTTAAACTACAACAAATATTCACAACACTAACTTAATCATATAAACTATCAACATTCCATTAAAAACGAAGCTACATGTTTTCTACATAACCCCCATAACCAAAACTTTTGTATTTAAAGTTTTTTTCTATCACTCGCAATAAGAGCTGTAGATGGGTGTCAAAATATAATGAATAACCCTGTACATCCCTATTCCTAATATTTTTTTTGACCTGAGAAAATGTCACATTATGCAAGTCCAGTAAAATGCCTAACAGTAGATCACATTTGTTATGAGATGAAATATCACAGCTGCTTGAAAAATTCCAGTCTTGTATCACAGATCCAAGATCTCCCCATTTTCAGCTTTTCAGAAATTTATATAATTTTTCACTTCCATCAACTTGCAATGCGGACGAATAATGAGATATTTTATCGTAGCTACCATGGATCACTGGTAGTCCCCAGTACAGCGTGGTATTTTCGAAGTGATACATATAGTCGTGAAACTTTGTGAATTGCTTCCTTATATCAAGTGTACTAACCCCTAAAAATAGTAACTTTGGGGGTGGCCATGTCTTCGCAAACGCAACCTCTTCTTGATCTTTATCAACTGACGGTATTACGAGGCGATATATATTTTGGTGGCCAAGTACACCATTCTTTCATAAACAATACAGTGAATCATTTTTGACGGAAATATTTGGCCACCAAAAATCACGCATGGTTTGATGGCCACCGAAACCTCAATATGTGAAACATGTGGAGGTTATGGAATTACATACATACAGTTCTGATTTTTTCAAAAATTATTCTCTATATTGCTTCTGAAAGAATGGTATACTATTTTGGAAAGTTACTATTTTCAGGAGTTAGTACACTTGACATAAGGAAGTTTTTCCTTTCCTTTGTTTTTCATGGTTTCTCATGGTGGTTGCGATAAATTATTGCGTTATTCGCCTGAGTTATTCAAAGTCAAATAACTCAAAAACGGCTAGTTCAAACATAGGCATACTATCAGAGTTAGTCAGAAGTCTGGAAAAGGTCGATTATTGGTTAAACTATACGTCGAGCTACTGGTAAATTAAATACAAAAATTGAAGGGTTTTTAATTATCTATTAGTTGGTAATAACTAGAATTTTACAAAGTCGGCCATAAAGTCGTGGAACAACAAAGTTGCATTTTTAAATGGAACCCCCTATATATTATTCGATATTCTAATTCTCCCTTCAATGTTTAGCAAAAACTGTAATACACAAAATGTTCCTAAATTTGCCATCGCTGTTAGAAATTTCTTACACAACTGTCTTTTTTTTTCGACACATTTTAAAGGTTTTGAAAATAATTGATTTCATGTCCTTAGATAACTCTTGAAAAATTAAGACTAGAAAGTGCAGACCGTTTTTCTCCATAACTTATCCGCCATAAAGCAGCACGATGATATAAGTGAAAATATGAAGATTTGTCTAATAAATGTGGTGGCAAATGTTAGTCGTTAAAAAGATGCAGGGTATTGAAAGTGAAACTTATTTTCAAAGAATTTAATTTATTTTTGAATGGATAAAGATGTGTTGAGGTAAATGGCGAGATATTTCAACATTATTATATTGAAGTGAATATAAAAATGTTTTTAGATAGTTTGAATAATTGGAGTACTCGTTTTGATAAGCCGATTTTAATTTTTTCCCGGTATTTTTACTTCCAAAAACGTATTAGAAAGATTGACTTTTTCCAAGTATGAAGTCAAAACAGTCTCACCTTTACCAAAGCTTACTTAACAGAAGCTGGGTCACGCCTGATCAAAGGCGTGCCGGCGTCGCAAAATAACAAGTGTTCAGTAAAAAATACGATCAAGTCACCTCTGGATTTCTTTTTTTGTCAGGAACGTAGGTCGTGGCTAGTTTGTATGGTTTGGCATCATGGCATCTGTGACGATTAGAAAGTGGATGTCATGTCATAATTGCGATGTTAGCCAAGACATACGTTTTTTAAAACAATTGCAATCCAACTCTTTCTATTGATTCAATATATGAATAGATTGTCAGCCATATGCACCGTATGTGAGCTAAGCCAATCTCGATTAATTTTCAAAGTTAGATTAAGCGGTGTTTTGTATGCACCAAAAAATTCGCTGCAAGGATCGTTAATCCCTGGTGAGACATTTGACAACGTCACAAAATAACCTGGAAAAAAATATCAATTACAATTTTCAAATTTATGTTGAGTGATTTGTATTGAGTTTTGCTATTTGCTTGCAAGTTTTAATGAAAAATGAGCAACTATATGGATCAGTTACATCTGCAAGCCTGATATGACGTTTAGCAAACATTAGCCAAGGGGTTTTTCTTGTAAATTCAATATTCAATTTGGTGTAGGTATCAACTTTTATTCTTGAATCATTCCTATATTTGCTGTTCCTCTTTTCTTGGGCTTAGATTTCATGATAGTGAGTGATAATTATATAATGGTATACCTGGTCTAATACAGCAAGAATAACAATCCCATCCCCCTGATGATAAATAAAAACATCACTTTTTACAACACAAAAAAATATATTTTAGAAGTGGTTAATTAAATGATTTTGTAAGGAATGCCCCGAGGAATGCCCATTGATAAATTGACAATATTGTATAATTCTCAAAATCATTATCTGCCTACTTTGAAATTATTACAAATATGTACAACTTTTGGAAAACGCATCGTTTGACAACTCAAGGAAAAAGGAAAAACAAATATAATTAAAATAATTTCTTATATAGTTGATAAAAACACAAACCTTATATTGGGATATCTGTTATAAATTGGGACTTGGATGAAGTCAAGAAAATTGAATGAAAAAATCTCATTTGGGAAAATAAATAAAAAGTGATGAGACCATCAGTTTCAAAGGTTTTTATTTTAGTTTATCTTGTAGAGAGGATTAGTATCTAAAGCTTGAATAAAAAAAGTAAATCAACAAGTCTATTTGTTTATGGGGGTCTGGGTTTACCCATAAACTTAAAATTTTGAATTGAATTAGAAAAAGACAAAACTTTGAGATAGGTAGCCATTAGATACCTCTACAGGATATAGATAGGTAGTTACCTACTTTCAACACCAATCCAAATTGAGTCGATCGATTGAATGATAAAAAATCATAGAGTAAAATATGCGGTAGATATCCGAGTGTGATAGGTACACTGTTTTTTTTTGTACCTATACCCACAAAAATGGGTACCTATTCAATTCAATATTCTATTGAGCAATTCGCATTATTATGAGTGTATTGTGGAGCAATAAATATTGCTTGATATTGAGATATATTTTGTGTAGTACTCATTGACTAGAGCATTGACTATACCTATTGGAATTGGAAAAGAATCCTACACCAATCGATGATTTTTTAAAAATCTAAATAATCCTCCGTTAATATTTCACTCTCATAGTTTTGTCTTTAGTCGCAAAACCTCAAAATCTGGACGAAAAACATAAACAAATGAAAGACTAGGTTAGAATTCGTTGAAATTCTTCGATTAAGCCTAGAAAATGGGGCGATCAGAGTTAAGCGACCGATTCAGGCTTAAGCGCTGCGGTGCATCAAAAAATTGGAATATAATCGCGATGAAGACTTCATCCGGATTAGATTTCTACGGTAAATATAGGTGTGTATCAATCACAATTTTATCATTTTTCCATAGCAAACTGGATGTGATTTTTAATTTTGAAACAAACTTAAATTTTAATATTTCCTGAACGGCTCATCAGAAAGGTAACAAACTACAAACTATGTATATTTTTGAAATCTGAAAATAAGCTCTTTCATAATAATATGGGTTCTAGTTACTTTCAAGTAGGTATGTTTGAATTTCGCAGGTTTGGAACGTAAAATGCATTGCTTAAAACTTTTGGCACATGATTGATCCTAAATTGGTATGGATCAGGTTAATTGTATAGAGAGATCACCCAAAAAACCGTAAGATAATTCGAATGCATGTCCTAGACTAATACGCCATTAATTTTATTATTCACTTATCTGACATCAGATTCGTCGATGTGATCGAACAGCTCGAAATTGGTCATGTGACTTACACGTTGCTATGACAACGACAACGTTAGCTTCCAAGACCAGGCGCTGTTGCCAAGTATTCTTTGTTTTCTTCCGTGCGGGGCGAAATTTGTGAGTGTGAACTGTTTTTGCTCTTTTGAGTTAGTTTGGGTTAGATTTGGTTAGTTTTGGTTAGTTTGGGTTAGTGTGAGTTAGTTTGTTCTGGCATAAATGGATGCCGCGTGAGGGGCCTCCTAAATACATAAGAAAAGACTCTCCACCAGTAAATTTGCAATCCTCAAAGACACTTGAATGTGACTATATAAGAAAATTTGGAAATCGTCGAAAAATAGCAGAAAACCGTATGTATAAGCAATCGTTACCAAGTACTATTCTATGTTTTCAGTCCTAGTCATTTTCTAAATTTGTCGAAGTTTTCAGTTTGACAACGGTGTACGATAGAAACAGCAATTTGAAGGATTTGGGGGGTTTTCGAATTACACATTGTTGATTTTAACCCAACTTTGGGAACTTTTGAAATTGTTTTTTTCGTTCAAATATCCGTTTTCCAAAAATTTTTTGCGCTTGATTTATTCTATATGATCTGATCTTCTGGTGAAGATATGATATATAGATAAGATATGCTACTCTACCATTAACATTGAGTTTGGCGTAGGCGTGATCTGGAACACAAATTCGATGTAGCTGGTAGCATAGGTTTTTCGTGTGCCAAACGGAAATTTGAAAGTTTCACTAAGAAATGAGATTGAATGTAACTCAGGCAAGCCAACCAAGCCAACGCCATTCTATAAGCGGCTTTGTCCATTGATTGTTGTGCTTTTCGAATTTTGTGAGTTTTTTCTGTGTTTTGTCAAGTTTTGTGTTTGGATTTCTAATTCGTTTTCTCGAATCGTTCCAAAATATTGTTTGGAAAATGGATTTAGTCCCTACTCCTAAATCGGTCAAGAAAAAGTGTTCTGTTGAGGGTTGTGAGACGAAAAACGGTAGATCAAAATCTTATGACTTATTTGTTGTATCGTATTATAGTAAATATTTCAAGTATTTTCTGTAAGTAGGGTTGCCACCTTCTCAATAGCTCAGAAAAGGACATAATGAGAATGGCGCAGAAGGCGCCGCAGGCAAAGCGCCGCTGTCGAAAAATTTTGTGGTTGTATTTCCCCTCCTTTATAATTAATTTTCCCTCATTTCTGGTAGGGGAAGTTCCGTTCTATAGTATCCACCAGCGACTTCTCGGATACCGGACATCCAGATCTTCTTGCAACAAACAAATTTGTAGAAAGCACGTTGCCTCGTAAATTTCTGACCAATGAAACGCGGGAAGAGACTTCACGCGGTGTGCTAATTTGAACAGCAATTGTTTTGTTGTCGTGTGAAAACAACTTTTGTCTATTGGCGAAAAATACATTTTACACTCCTTTCAGTTGATAAAGCTTGTAAAGCGAAAACAGCATGAAATAACGAGACTTTCTGCAAACTAGTGCAAACTGAAAAACAAACACACGAGCGTTCTGTTTTTTTCGAATTTCGACAGCAGACAACATTGACACTTCACTTCACTTGACAGTCTTGACTTGACACAGCTTTACCAGTCTTGAGGATACCCTGTCGAGACATTAAAGCATTTTCGATTCAGACAACTCAACATTCGGTCGACCGGTCAATGGTCGCTCGACGTTCGATCATTCCTACCAGTGAACTGCTCGGTTCTGGCTTTTGGCCGGCAAAGCCCGCAAAAAGGACATTTTTAGCTAAAAAAAGAAGAAAGGACATTTGCCCTCAGAAAAGGACTATCCTTCCCAGAAAAGGACGGGTGGCAACCCTATCTGTAAGTGTGTTTTTGATTAATAAAGAAAATATTGAAATAAACTTTGAACTATTTACACTCAGTCAACCAACAGATTGGAAAACCTCATCATTTCCGACGTTAATTGGTCAGTGATTCAACATACAGGTGTTTTGATTGTCTTGTTTAAGACATTTTCTAGTGTACTTGTAGTACTCAAAACAATGATTGCATATTCTGAACTGTGCCAACAATAATATTTTTGTATACAAATTCAAGCAGGTATGAGTATTTTCCGTTAATCTTTGTGTAAATTTAGCGGAACTTTATGAAATGTCCTTGATTAATGTCCCTTTAAATATTAATATCAAACTCATTTTCTATTACCGAACAAATATTTCAGAAAATATACGAAGCGTAATTGTTTTGATCAGTGTAAGTATAATCTTTATTAATATAAAAAATATGTTTATTTTTTTATGGCTAAATTGTCTAAAAGTAAATTTCTCGCAAATTGGTTCTTGGACAATTTGCCTCAAATCATCAATAATAGAAAATATGTACTACATACTATAAGACAAAACATGAACAAAACTAATGAAACCGCCTAAAATTTGATAAAACTTTTATCCTGTATCGGTTGTCAAAGAAGTAATGTTGTATTTGAAAACTGTAATCCATTTGTCAGTTTACGCATCTTGGCGATTTTGGTTAGTGCCTTTTTGACACGAGTAATTTTTGTTTTGATAAAAACGGCTATCACCATCCGAAAGAGGAGCAAAAATTATGTACTTCCCGAAAATTTCACAATGATTGAGCAAAGGATAGTCTTGCTTCAAAATTTTGAACTGCCCCTCTTTCGAATAATGCCAGCCATGCATTTTTATCAAAAATGACAGAAATAAAGTTTATTTTTTTGAAAAAAAAAAAGTCAAAACACGTAGACTGACTGAAAAATGGATTAATATTTTTAAATGCACCATTGCTTCTTTAAAACCAATGCAGGATCAAAATTTCATCAAATTTAAGGCCGTTCCATCAGTGCAAGTCATATTTTCAATGTATACAAATAAAAAGCGAATTTCAAAAGTCCCGCCTATAACCTGTCAGCTGTGAATTTCAAAAGTCCCGCTTTAACCTGTCATTTGTCACGTCAGTGTATGAACCTACAACGCCCCTCACCGTAGTTCGCAGAACTAAAAACACTGTTCACCCTTACTCCATGGGAGATGCACTTCTAAGGGGAATGTTTTGTGGCTGTCTCATAGTACAACTTAGAGAAAATTGTCGGGGGGCAATTTTCTAGAAAATTTCCTACCAGTCAATTCTAACCAATCATAGGCTTGCATTTTAACATGTTGCTATGGCAACGGCCTAATTTTATCGGAAATCACCATACTCATAATCACGTGACTGAAAGATTAATAAGTGGAAATCTCCCTGGCTTTGCATCTGGATGTAGCTCCCATATGATTACAGTGTTGCCGTCCCCACTCTCCCTAACAATCCCAACCCAACTGGTGCATGGGAGCTACATCCAGCCGCTACTATTAAATCTTTTCAAATAGTTTTGGCATGAAATTTTCTTGCCGAATCTCCCGCGAGCTCGAATTAAAAATCCGGAAATTTGTTCTCGTTGCGAATTTTTCAAGAAAATTCGCAACTCGACAAAATTTCCGGAAATAATACGAGCTCTAGGGAGATTATAAGTGAAAATTTCATACCTGTCAATTTTAGTCAATCATCATACGCTTGCATTTTAACATGTTGCTATGGCAACGACCTAATTTTATCGGAAATCACCCTACGCATAATCTCGTGACTGAAAGATTAAAGCCTCGTTCTCAGAACTACGTCGAGTCGCCAGCGGCACATCCCCTCCACTTTTTCGTCGTGTCGCCAGCAGTATCACGTTCTCCCTGTACATGTCGCCGGAAAACTCAGTTATTTATGAACAGATGTATTTTTGGGGTTATGTTATGGTATTCGTGTTTAAACAGAAAATCATTGTTGCTTCTACCCTTTTGAGTGTTTATAGTTATTTTGTATTGGAAAAATTGCAAAAACGATGGATAAACCATTGGGAACCATATTGTCTGCGATCAATTATCGTATCAATTGTTTGATACCGCAAGCTAGGAAAATTATCAAAAATACTCCAAAAGTCACAAAAAACACACAAGCAAACACTAGAAATACACAAATCGTCAACATAAACTAATATGACAACAACTGTCGTGAGCGTCGCTCTGAAAAGTTGAAATAATTCAACTCTTGAACGAGTCGCCAGCGATAAATGAGTGGGGTGAACTAAGAGAAAAATGTTCGATTCCCATTGGCTAACGTATTGTCGCTGGCGACCCGACGTAGTTCTGACAACGAGGCTTAATAGGTGGAAATCTCCCTGGTTTTGACAGCTGTCCTTCTTCCTTAATGGCGTGTGCGAGTAGAGTAAGGAGCCGTTGGTTTCTTTCACTAAATGTCTATGCTTCATAAAATAATAGGAATTTACCTAACAAGTGCGGAAAATCAGTTTTTCCGCACGAGTCAGCCGTTCACTGAACGACGCGTAGCGGAGTTCGGTGAAGCAGTTTCCGCAAGTGTTAGGTTCAATAGTTTTCCTACAGCCGTGCGGAAAATAGTTATTTTCCTAACAAGTTCGCAAAGTGATGCTTTCCCGCACGCAAAAGCAGTTAGACGAACGACGCGAAGCGGAGTTCGGATATGCTTTAAGGGCGGGAAAGACACTTTGCGAACGTTTTAGGAACAATATTTTTTCTACGAGCGTTCACAGATTAGACACGAAAAACTTTAGATGATATATTATTTGAACGCACTAGAACTTGAGAATAATGATTATTTATGCTTAACAATATATTTGTATTGAAAGAACAGTTTGTGGCGGCAGCTGGAAATTGGATAATATGGGTATAATCAAAATCATAATTGATTTATTTTATATTTGAAATGCAAGGGCATGTCCAATCACTGTTCATAAAATTTCCTCTTTTGTCGCCTTATGCCCTGCTATTGGCAACACTGTTTTGATTTGACATGACACTCTAGACAGCTGCGTCAGTCAGTCTTCGTTTAATCGTTTATACTTTTATAAATTTGATTGTCCGTTTGTTTGTATACATGATCAGTTTTTTTTTATGCCAGTATTCAGCTCAAATCTTTCGAAGATTTACGATAAACACAGTAGTTTGCACCGAAATCAAGCAAGAACAACTCACAAATGCCGATTGAAAGTCGTCATTATCAATGTTTGTTTACGTTACTGGCGAATGCGTTTTTAACGCAAAAAAAGAATTGTGTGTTTCATTTTGATTTTGACTGAAAAGGGAAAAGTAACAAGTACATTATTTTGTGCATTACAAAGTGCTTTATCTACAGTTTGGTTGGTATGGAAACGAAGTTTAAAACAACAAATTGGTAGGTAGTTATTTGAGTTGACATTTGAGTGCGGGAAAAGGTTACTTTGCACACGCAAATGAGTGTGCGAAGTGGTTACTTTGCGCACGCTCGTAGAAAAATGAATTTTCCGCACTGATATCCGTGTGGAAAATCAGATTTCCCGCACCAGTGCGGAAAAATTTTTCCGCACAGATTAGTCAAAATTGAAAATATCATAAGCAAACAGCAACCAGGTTTCCAGGTTACTATGGTCGCTTAGTTACACATTATCACCTAATAGTTTGTCATATAATTTGGTTTAATAAAAACTTTAAAATTACGAATTATAGCGGAGTTCGGTGAAGCAGCCGAGGGCGGAAAAACATTTTCCGCAAGTGTAAGGTACAATAGTTTTTCTAAAGTCGTGCGGAAAGAAGGATATAATTCGTAATTTTAAAGTTTTTATTAAATCAAATTATATGACAAACTATTAGGTGATAATGTGTAACTAAGCGACCATAGTAACCTGGAAACCTGGTTGCTGTTTGCTTATGATATCCGTGCGGACAAATTTTTCCGCACTGGTGCGGGAAATCTGATTTTCCATACGGATATCGGTGCGGAAAATTCATTTTTCCGCACGGCTGTAGGAAATAGTATATTTCATTACCAGTACAGAAATGAGGATTTTTTCGTGCGCGCGTGACAAATTCTCAGGAAGTCATGCAAGAACGGAAAATCCATTTCTGGACGAGTAATGAACGATATTTTTTATTATACTTAGCAGAAAATACTACATTTTCAACTGTTTATAAAATACAGTGAATATGACATTTTGGGAACAGCGCACGGAAATTTTTTCCCGACCCCTCTTTCCGTGCGCTTAATCGTTGCTATAGACACATGACATTAGAAACGAGTAATGTGTCTATAGCAACGATTAAGCGCACGGAAAGAGGGATCGGGAAAAAATTTCCGTGCGCTGTTCCGAAAATGTCATATTTACTGTATTTTATAAACAGTTGAAAATGTAGTATTTTCTGCTAAGTATAATAAAAACTATTGTACCTAACACTTGCGGAAACTGCTTCACTGAACTCCGCTACGCGCCGTTCGGTGAACGGCTGACTCGTGCGGAAATAAGGATATAATTCGTAATTTAAAAGTTTTTATTACCAACTAATGACAAATAAATAATAATAAATGTCGAAATGTGTAACTAAGCGAAAGCGACCGTAGTAACCTGGAAACCTGGTTGCTGTTTGCTTATGATATTGTTAATTTTTCCGCACTGGTGCGGAAAATCTGATTTTCCACACGGATATCGGTGCGGAAAATTCATTTTTCCGCATGGCTGTAGGAAATAGCTATTTTCCTAACAAGTGTGGGAAGAGAAATTTCCGACACGAGAGTGCGTAGCACTCGAGTGTTGGAAATTTCTTCCCACAAGTGTTAGGAACGATATTTTTTCTACGAGCTTATTGAAAAAAGAATATCAGATTAATGTTATAATGTGAAATTTATTTATTTGAAACAATAACTTGACAAAACCATCGGTAACCTGGGTAGATCAACAGTATAACTTATTCGTTGTCAGAATATAGTGATTGTCATAATTTCTTCCCGCAAGTGTTAGGAACTATATTTTTTCTACGAGCTTATATGAAGGCGATTACTTATGCGAAAACATAACTATCATTGTTATATGTGAAATGTATGTTATTTATTTGAAACAATAATACACAATTTGACAAAACCATCGGTAACCTGGGTGAATAAACAATATAATTATTCGTTATCACAGTGATGTCACTTTTTTTTTTAATAAAATGCGAGTGTACAGAAGTCAAAATGAAAATTTTATTAAAGCATATAAGTATTTATAATGGAAATGGATTACGTTATGAAAACTGAAAACAATTTTATTTCAAAAATGCAATCAAAAATGTTACTTATGATAATTTATATTAAAAGTACAATTATTCATATGTTGCACATTTAAGATTGAAGTTAAATCAAACAAACGGTTTGAGCAAGATGGTACATCATCAGACACAGCAGCATTTATGGTGTCGTTGGAAGTAGTAGCTTTAGCTTCCGGCTGCAGACATGTGGTCGACTCGATTTGATGTATGGTATTATTTTGTGAAACATTATCCGTTGAAATTTTTTTAGCAATTTCCAATTTATGTGCCACTGATTCATCTATGTAACTTTCCGCAACCGTTGAAGATTTCCAACCTCCGTGTCGTTTTAGATCCATAATATCTGTTCCAGAAGAATTGGCCAATAAAGTTGCGGAGGACCTCCGAAAGCAATGTCCGGTAAACTCTTCAGGATTTGGAAGCTTAAGGAATGCGGCTATATCGGAAGGAATTTTCCCAATTTTATTTATTCCTACGCATTGCACTGTACATTTACCATATTGATAATTTATGAAAAACCTTTGATGGGTAGTATTTGATGGACGCAGGTCTATATATTGTCTATAGTACTTCATGTATGTTCCACCGGAAACAACAAATGTTCGTGTTACATGTGTCTTGGTGTCTGGTATTTTGACGACCAAGATGTCTGTTTTGTCTTCGATATTGTCCAAGGATAAATTGGTTAGCTCTTGGCGTCGGCAAGCTCCAGCGATTCCAAATATGGCCACCATTTTGTAAAGCAAATATATGTTGTCCGGAGCTTCGGATAAAAATTTGGCAATATCTTCCTTGGTCAACGTTCTAGACTTCTTAGGTGTACAGCCCGAATTTTTTTGTTTAATAAAGGCAATTACCTTGTAAAATTTGGTGATGTCCACATTTCTCTTCAGCTTTATCATCGTTTTCAACATAGAATATCTGCACCATATTGTGGACGGCTTCAACTTCTTCATAAGTTCTGCAAAATATGCTAGGTAAACCTCTTCTTTGTCCCATGTATAAACGTTTTTTTTGTGGCACCAATCGTTAAAAAGGGAATATTCATGTTGGTATCTAGCTGAGGATTTCTTCGGCAAAGTTTCTAAAGAAGCTGCGTCAGCACAATCCAAAATTTCTTGAGGAATATCGTGTTCCATTCTGATTTTTGTTACGTATTTTAAACAATACACAATTTGACGAAAATGTAAAATTCGAATGTCAATAAAAGCGTGTGGCCATAGAAATCATCGGTAACCTGGGTGAATCAACAATATAATCTATTCGTTGTCCGAGTGATCGTCACATGAAAACTTGTTGTCATAGAAACCATTCGGTAACCTGGTTGAATCGTCAATATAATAATTCGTTGTCACAGTGAACTTTTCCCACACTCGGGAATCTCTTCCCACACTCGGGAAAACTCTTCCCACACTCGGGAAAACTCTTCTCACACTGGTGTGGGAAAAATGCCTTTCCATACAGAAAATAATGTGGAAAAAGCCATTTCCCGCACTCTCGTAGAAAAAAGTAATACCTCAACACTATTTTGTTCTTTTCCACACTAGATTTATGGGTGAAATATGAAATTATTTCTATTTCACGAAGAATGTTCGTCATGTCCTTGAAGAGATCTTCTTGTTCAGGATTTAGGCCAGATTTGTTCACCAAATACGTTAAGTACCTACCTACTTTACATTTTTATGAAAAACCTGAATATGCTCAGATTCTGTACAAAACGAACAAAGATTGTACTTACTGCAACTCATTTTGATACACAATTTTCAAGCTCAGTTTTCTATAATAAAACAAGGCAGTTAACAAATATTTGAGGTTAGGTAATAGGCTTAGTATTTTTAGCAGTTTGCGTCAAGGACTATAAAACCCAACAGGATGGTAAAAAGTGCTAAATTTGCCACCTTTCGTGACGTCAGGCGAATCCTGGGTTATGTTTTTTCCATTAATCTAGCTCTTTTTGAACAATTTTGAAAATTTCTAAATCAAATTTGTTCGTTGGTTAGTTTCTAATAAAGATATGTCCGTGCGGAAAATTTATTTTTATGCCATTATTTAAATAATTATCCTAATACTGTTTCCTGTTTTGTAGTAGTCGCATGTAAAAAAAATATTTCATGGCAGTTATTTGTAGTTATTCACTGAACCAATAAGATACGTAATAATATTAAAAGAAAACATTGGCTCAACGAACGGATTCATCGTTTTTCGTCCGATGAACGAGTTTATTGAGCCAACGAATACTCGTAAATTATTCGATGTTTATAAATTCATCACTCAATAAACTTTCTTGATTGAGTTAATGAACGCACTTGAGCTGTACCAGGGTCACTCACTTGTTCCTGGAAAGCAACTATTATCATAGTATAGTAAACAACAAGTAGCGACAGCTCCATAGACCTAAAGGTGGTCAAATTTCGTCTGTCTCAATGACAGAAATTCACCTCATTTATACACTGCTAACCTTATGAAATGTAAAATAAAACCATACTGTAGCCGATTCCATCACTTCAATGATACTGATACATAGGTGAATTATCAATCAAGTTATACAATACGATTACCCACTATGCAGTAGGTCTAAAGATTTATGCGAAGTCTTGATTTAGAAAACAGTTTTACATTCCAAAATGTTAGCAGGGTATAAATGAGGCGAATTTCTGTCATTGAGACAGAACGAAATTTGACCAGTGATATATGGAGCTGTCGCTACTTGTTGTTTATTATACTATGCTATTATCATCGAATTGATGAATACGTTCGTAGAATCAATGAACTATTTCATTGATTTTTTATTTTTTATTCGTAAATCTAACGAACGTATTCGTTCATCCAATAAAAGGGCTTATTGATTCAATGAACGCGTTCATTAATTCTATAATCTTTATTCGTAAATCTAATGAATGCATTCGTTGGTCCAGTTACCAGGTTCATCCATCCAATGACCACATTGATTAGTTAGTAACCATTTTACTTACTTTGGAAATGCTAGAAATAAAAAATATAGTAAGTAAATTATTGGCATGAAAGATACATAATTTCTTCCGGGCAACCTCCTATTTCTAATCATAAACACTTAAGAGATAGTTACAGGTAAATGCAGAAAAATAACACAAGAAATAATAAAAATATGTAACATAAGGGTATACAAAATAAAAATAATTAATTTAAACCTAACCTAATGAAAATAACCCTTTTCATTAACCAATAATCTCTGATGATCCACTCAACGAACCTTTTTATCAACATAATAAAATTGTTCGTTGTACCTATCAACAGACTTCGATTAACGGGGTTTATTTATATTACAAACAAAATTATTTTCAGTGTTCTCAAATAGTTTTAGCATGAAATTTTTGTGCCGAATCTCCCGCGAGCTTGAATTAAAAATCCGGAAATAATTCGAGCTAAAGGGAGATTATAAGTGAGAATGTCGTCTAAAATCTGTTTCCATGTTTTTTTTTGGTAGTTCACTGGGGAAAATTTCGAAAATGTGTTGATTTTCTGTTTTCACAGTACCGTTACGCCCCCTTGCGGCGATCCTAGAAGCTATAATATATTTCAAGCATTTTCTCTTGGGCACATTACTACACAGATTTTTTTTCCTGAGTCTCTATGATGAATAGTTCACGAGAACTGGCACCCTGTCGCTGAAAATGAATCACCCTGTACAATTCCTATAAGTGAGGTGAAATAATGAAAACAATTTATTACTTTTATACGATCGGTGAATCCTATTTTCTACAACATGCATACCTATCGCATTCGAAAATGTCGTATCAAAAATACTCTTATCTTCTCTTATTTGTTCCTTTGTAAAATATTTTGCATACATTTTGTGGTAGAATATCTGCGACCACAAGACTTTCAACAAAATAGACCGTAATGCAAAAACCTCAATGACCATGTGAATGATCGTATCCTCCGATTTAAGTGTTACTACAGTTATAATACTTGGAAAAAAATATATTGCAGAAAATAGCAGAATTAGAGGTTACAGTGCAGGGAGAAATGACCTGAATAGAGAAAATATCAAGTACGATTCGAATAACAAAGTGAAGAAGATAGGTATTACGTAACTACATTTTTACTGAAAATGATGGATAATAATATCGGACTTTCAATGTATTGTCCCGACTCTGTAAGAAAATAGATTTTTTTTTTATTCTATTTTTTTTTTGTAAGCAATTATTTCATGAATGTATATGATAAACTGTAAATCTTTGTAGCCTAGTGCTAAATGAAGAATATTATTAATAGCGATAGAGATTCTCTTCGCTTCGCATTAACATCGTTCGTCACTCGATTCAAGTGAAGTGAAAAATAAGGGCCCGCTGTTGCTCGCCGGTATTTTTGATCCAAGTTACGACCGATGTTTAAGCGAAGAGAAGAGAATCTCTTTCGCTATTTTCTTACAGACTCCGAGCCCTGTTTCCTAACCTCTCAGACAAAAAAATAATCTGAACCCTCACCAAATTTTGAGACGAAAATGTATAGTTTTTTTTTTATTTCGCTTCGTTTCCGAAATACAGGGTGTGGAAATATTAAAATTTGATGCATTTTTTCAGTTTAAAATGTGAAATAAATATATCAATGCGAAATTGTTTGCCACTAATTAATAATGAAAATTAAATAGGGATTCTCCATTTTTTTTGTCAGATAGGTTTGGGAACACCCTGTATATTTTCATTTCCAAAATTTGTATTCAATATAAAAAAATTTAGGTCCAAGCTATGAATTCTTGAAATTGCAAGTATTTTCTGAAACTTGTTGCGATTTTATTCGCTTCAATGTATTATGAAAATATGATACAAAAATAAATCGAAATTCGGAAATTTTTACCCTCCATTGAATTTGAAAAACATTATGTTTTGGATAACTGCGTTGTATTTACATTTTTTTTTGAAAACAGGAATACATTTATTAATATCATTATTTACAATTATTTACAAGTTCACAATTTCTTTAAACAGTACATTGAGCACTGGTATCAAGAATATAATACGAATTTTACCTATATTATGTTAGTTAGGCGATTCTTAAAAACTGAGCCTGTTTAATATATGTTTTCACCCTTTTTACAAATAAATTACTATTGTTTTACAATGTTTTTTGGTAGCTCGTTATACATTTGACAAGCCTGAGAAATTGGCATGCATCTTTTTTCAGTGTATTTGAATGTTTTGGAATTGCTTGTGGTTAATGTTTTTTTCAAAATAAAGTAGATTGATTCTAATACACTTTCGTTTTCCTGTTTTTTTATCAGATATTAAAAATATTGTTCTTTTTTTACGGAAATTTGATTTGAGTATTTCCTACTCTCTCGTTCAACCATCAGCACTTCTTTTTTTTTTGTCGTTCCACTTTTATTTGGCAAGAGAGGATACCTGGGAAGAAATGTACCCAATTTTTTACTTCATAAAATGGCGGAAACAAAAAAAATGTAGGATCTGGAGCATCATTGTTATCAATAAATTGCTTGAACAGTGACCTTATGATTCAACTATCCATAACTCATTCAAATTCTTGCTTCACAGTTACATGATACGGATTGAAAATGTAGAAAATTAGTAATAAACGAGCATCGCGAATATACGTGGGAAGGTAACAAAACTAATTTTTTTTCCGGTAGTTCGTGATTTTATTGGAAATAAGCATTACACACGATCATACATTTTCCGTTAAATTTGTTTTTTTTTTATATGATATCAACAATGGCATCGTACCCATGGAGAAATGGGGGATTAAATGGTAGCAAAGTTGTATCATTTTCTCATTTTGAGTTGGACTAAATGAATGTGGAAAAGCGGAAAAACTTGATAGTCTAATTCACGAGTAGGTACTATCTTACGGAAATGTTGTCTTTTATAAAAGTTAAACTTTCTCACCTATACAGGGTGAGGCATTTAACTTGAGACAGTGGATTATCTCAAAAACTATGTACTCTAGAAAAAAATGTTTCAAACAAAAAAGTTTTGTTTTGGAAGTGGTTGTAGGGCTGTGTACACGTACGTAGAAATAAAAGGAGTCGATATGGGATTGCATTTCGTGCAAAGTTTTGCACGAAATCCTTTACCTTTACTTTATCCTTTACCTTGATTTAATAATAAGAATAATAATAATAATAATAATAATAAATTTATTCATGAAAGTACAGTGATACTGTTTACATAAGTCACAAAATATATAAGTATAACAAATATAACTTGAGTACGTATTATTAAAGACGGAACTCAATTTAAAAATTGTATTGCATAAATTCATTATAGCTGTAAAAACAGTTTTCTATCAAGATACTTTTTAGTTGGGCTTTGAATCTGAGTATTCCCATAGTTTTTAGTGAGTTAGGTAAGATATTGTAGAACTTCACTGCCCAGTATCCAGGTCCATCCTGGCATCTGCTAAGTCTCTTATAGGCCGTGACCAGTTTTTGCCTGTTTCTGGTATTGTGATTGTGGATATCTCCATGTGTTGCAAATGAGGACAGGTTTATCCTGGCATGAAGACAACACTCATATATGAACTGACAAGGAGCTGTGAGTATACCAAGCCGAATAAATGACTGGCGGCAGTCATCTCTGTAGGGTATCCCAGAAACCACTTCAAGGTTATTTCAAGTCAACATGTTTTTTTTTAAGGGTAAGGTATTTTTTCAGGGCAGAATCTTATTCTTTATAAAAAAGAAGTAACTTTTATTTGAAACTTTTTTTCATTCTCCTTCAAAATATTGAACTATTTTTTTTAACGATTGCAAATTCTTTTAAAATAATAATGTTAATGATGATCATGTTTTTATCATTTCACATAATTTCCGTAAATGTTCAAAATTATGGCCTTGGACTTCGATACATTTATCAATTCTTTTAATAAATGACTCATTAACATCGCATCAAAACGAGCATCAAAGCTTTGTTATCCATATTATCATTATTTATTATTTTATTATTCTATTCACTTATAATCTCCATAGTGAGTGAATTATTTGCCCTATATGGAGGACTATAACTAGGAGGCGAATCGACATACGAATATCCCTGAAATTCTGACCCTCTTTTTGCTTAGTTCATTTGAGGGCGCTGTTGCTAGTAGCGCGTTTATTCATTCATTTTCATGGTAACGCTTATTGCTTGTCAACAATTTGTCAAGATACGTTTATCACGTTTTCATTCATTTTTTCCAAACTTCCACTTCACATTCCACATGTAATGCATTCTCTATAAGGAAACAATTGAGGTTGAATCGTCGCAGCATCGTGTTTGAAGCCCATGGTCTGTTCAATGATGACTGTTGTCAATAAAGGATATGACGTCACTCAGTTACTCTATCAACTTATCCAATCAAACCAAAAAATATTAAAATTCTTGAAATTTCAGAATAATGTATAACAAAAAATATATTCATGATACCTATTATTATCATCAAGAGAGTTTTGATGCAACCCAGCTAATGAAAATTGTTGCATTTTAATAGAATATTCGTAACATTGTTTCAATTATGTTACCTAGGTAACATTTTTGTTTGATATGAAATCGCCAACGACTCTTCGCCATCTGGGGGTAACAATTGAAGCTGAATAACGATTTGAAACCTGGACCACTTTTATGCATTTCGATTACTCTCCTAGTTACAGTCCTACATAGTGCCCTATGAATGAACATTCACGTTAAGTTAACGTATACGTTGAGATTATTTACTAATGCAAATGTTCCATTTGCTAACAGCGTTACCATGGTGAAATGGATACGTTAAGTTAACGCAAGGTTTCTATATAAAAGTCAACCTGTTATATACTGATCTTGAAGTTCCGTTCAATCATAGCCCCCAATCATAGCCCCCATTGACATACCGACGTGTTGTTAGTGTTTTTATTTTTATTTTTTTCCCAACGGAATACATACAATTTAGTGCAATATTTTGGAGAAGGATGAAAAAAGTTTCAAATAAAAGTTAAATTTTTTATGAAGAATAAGATTCTGACCTGAAAAATATACCTTTCCATTTAAAAAATTATGTTCAACCTTAAATAACCTTAAAATCAAGGTCAAGGTTTAAAAAAATATCTTAGTTGTGTTTCCCCCTGGATACTAAAGAACTTTTGTTTGAAACATTTTTTTCTAAAGTACATAGCTTTTGGGATAATTCAATGTCTCAAGTTAAATGCCTCACCTTGTACACTGAACGCATTATAGGCTATATCGGTTGAATTTTGCTGAATAAACATCCACGCATCAATGGAACTATGGAACAAATAACATGAGAATAAAGAAGCCAACAATTTTTTTTTTCATAATGGACACGGTTTAGTAACGTGAGTAACATTCGATAAAATCTTTTCTTCGGCTCTTGAGCTCTTGACCCCTGAGCTATCTACTAACCCCAATAATGTAAGGTTATCATTCTCTCAACTCTGATTGGTCCATATCAAATGCTTCATAGTGGCGTGAATTGTGATAGTTATCGATACATTGCTTGTTGATGTTTAGGTTGATTTTAAAAAGTGATTGAAGCAGTTTTTTTAAACATCCATGTTTGTTTATGATAATTTCAAAATACAGGGTGTTTCCTAACTTCTTTGACAAAAGAAAGACGATAATGTAGAATACATTTTTTTTGATGTCGATTCGTTTACGAAATACAGGGTGTTAAAAAATAAAATCTGATGCATTTACTTTTTACTTTTAATAACACTGTGCATGAAAATGAAATTTTTTTTTGAACAAGGTCCGGTCAGTTGATTCGATACTCTCAATCCAGTGGTGATAGTCGTTTTTTCAGGTTAGGTTATTTAAGCAAGACATATTTCAAAAAAATATATGAAAATTATCATTGTTATTGACAATTTTTGTAACAAAAATCAACATTTTGAACAGTTTTTTTATTGAAGCCATGTTTGATCGATGTAATCATGAGTTTGATTATGATTGATGATGATGATTTAATTTTTGGGCAAAATAATAGCATATACAGGATGAGTATTTGTACTTGGAATGAATCCAGTAAAGCTTTTTTTCCAGAAATATGCTCGGACACGTCGATCAGTATTTTTAATTGCGCTCTTTTTGATGTACAAACATTTTACACAGGGTGTGCCAAATTTGATAGATGATGTCATCGATTTTTTTTTCAATGCAACCGTGATTTTTTATAACTATTTTTAATGAGTAAGTTACACATGCGTTTCAAATTTCAACCTTTTATTTTGTTTTTTTTCTTTTGGTCAATGACAACATCATAACGGACCAACATATTCTAGATCAATACGATACCAAACTTATATCCCATATAAAAATTCCATTGTTTGAACTGCTTTGTATGATATAGGGTTTTCTTGCTTGAATGGCCCAACCTTAAAAAACGACTATCACCACTGGATTCTGCGTACTGTAATTGTGACTAGCACAGTGTAATTAATGGCAAACAATTTTCCAGTGATATTAAAATTTGATACAAACTCACAGATCGTGGTTGGTCCATCAAAATCATCAGAGTTAATTTTGAAAAATTGCATGTTTTTACACAAGTTGACGCGTGAGATCAAGGTGGGATACGATACGACACAGTCATAATAATATGGTCCCCGATACACAATAACTAATTGTTACTGTCAATCTGTGGAGGTTTAGAGGTAGACGATATTCTTTTTATCACAATTGCACCATGAATGGTGCCAAAAATACTTTGAATTCGGAAATAAAAGTCACGAGCTCCAAAATAAGTCCTGAAAATATAATACAATTGTGATTCCCATAAACGATCAAAAATACTAAATCATAGTCAAGATATGCAGAAGGTTATAGAATGATGAGTTTGATTTTCTAATCAGAAATAGTAATAGGTAAGAAGTTCTAGGAATCAGTATTGCTTTCGAAGCGCCTGGCGCTTCGAAAGCGCTGAGCGTTTTGGAGAACGAAAATACGGGCCCAGTATACTGGTAAAGATGCTGGGTTAATCTCATTTAAATCATTCATTTTATTCCGTATACAATCTTTAAAATACATTGATGTTTTCAGTGTAGTGGCTGTATCCCGTTTTTGTCGCAGATAAGATGAATACACCCCTGTATTTTCCTTATTTGGAGAAGTCGGGGTTCAAAATTTTTACAGTCATACTGACCGATAAGCTCTACTATTAATGATATTTAACTAAAATTTGTTGTCTGAACCCCGCCTACTTCGTCTTCGCGTCAAAGATATCGAAAAAAGTGGTTCCAAATTATATTCTTACCTTGGATACCGAGTTTCAAGAGAAAAATCGAATTTTTATTTTTATATTTTCTTTAGATTAAATCGAGGATTCAATCTATCACCTAATGAAAATTATGTCTTTCCACAACCTTAAAAAAAGTGTTTTGAAGACGCCATGACAGAATTATATTGGAAAGCAGTCGAATTTCTAGTTTTTATGTGAATTATAGTGTTCCTAACGGGAAAATAGATTCGTAAATGAACAAAAATATTGAAAAAAAAATGTTTTTTCTCATGAAACTTAGAATCCCAGGTGAGAATGCAATCTAGAACAACGTTTCAATAACCTTTTTCGATATCTCCGACGCGAAGCAAAATATCTAGAATTGGCCCTCTCCGTTATTTCTGTTAGTTATCGTTTATCGTCAAAAGTGTGCCTCATCACTCAGTATGACTACTAAATTTCGAACCCCGACTTCTTCAATAATCAGGAAAAAACAGGGACGCATCCATTGGTATCATATCGTGGCTGTTCGCAGGACATTTGTTTGGCGCAATGGACAATTTGCACATTTTTTGGAAATATGAAGAATATAAGGGTTAGTAAGTACTGATGTCATTGATGTTTAAAAAATCAACCTACAACCTCTAATAGTGTAGTAATCACCGATTAAAGAGCGCCAATCAACATCCACTACGTCACAGAATACACTATCTATCTCCGTCTGACGTATTGACTGAGATGACTCTCTCTCTCGGGAGGGTAATATGGCCCCACCCCGTTTGCGAAATTTGAAATTCGCGTCTTCTTTTTCATGTATTTGATAAATTTTTGGGTATTTCGTAAAAAAAAATTCGCTGGTGACTTTCAATTAATGTCTAGAATACGTACCTATATAAAATTTCAACTCATTTGAAAATGTATGCAAATTGTCCGTTATTCTCCCGATATATTCGGAAAACCTCTCTTGTTTTTATCATTTTCTTTATTTGTAATAATTCTTCAGAGAATATTTGATGATAACAGTCGAGTTTAGGTACTGCTGGTTCGAGAAAAACTGGTATTACTCATAGAAATATTTAAAAAGCATTGTAATATTTGTTTTGACAATGGGCCCTAAGATTGAACATCCGCGTTAAGTTAACGTATACGTTGAGATTGTTTACTAATGCAAATGTTCCATTTGCTAACAGCGTTACCATGGTGAAATGGACATGTTAATGGCCGATTGCACCAACCTATTTAAATTGAGGTTGTGATTCGATACAGGCGACGATACAGGTGTTATTGTCGTTACTGACTTTTTATATCAATTATCAATTTTCAAAGACATTTATGATTTATTTTTGAAAATATATCGACGCCGTGTGTTAACTTATATAGGAGTTTGGCTACGACATTGTATAATTTTAATGTGATTGTGCCTGTTGTCTGCCATTTAAGACATACTCCAACTTCAATTCAGATTTGAGAAGTATATTTAAATTTTAATCACTATAGGCACATCATCCATCTGGTTGTACATACCAATCATATAAAGTAGATCCTAGTAGAATCCGTCTTAATCAAAACATCATTTTTGATATTTTGGCCTTTTAGCCGTGGCAGCATCGGTAATATTAATTACATTGAAGAATACTTTTAAGAGTCTCTCGAACCACCGATTTGTTCGGTGCTCGAACAGTCCACTGTCATAAGTAGTGAGAATGGATCACTTGAACTATTTGGAGTTTGGATGACACACTAGATTTACCAAAATACCTACCTCGAAAAATGTATGAGCGGCCAAATCACAGGAAATTGATCATAGGGTTTTTCAGGAGACTTTTATTGAGATAAGCAAACTGTTTTATATATCTTGACCCAGATGGAAGATCAACTCGAATATGATCATGACTGGTGAAGTACATAACTTTCAGGGTTTCTTTGTTTTGCATCCATTCCCGTGTGTTTAAAGAAAACCTGCCAAAAACGCAATAAATTAGCAGTGGTCGGATAAAACTTGTAAACAATATCACCAAAACTTGTAACCACCATTCTGTGAACAAAAACAAATGAGGTTATGACATAACGCATTGTTCTCGTCAGGTTTTCAACCTAAATAATGGAAAAGTTACTAGAAATGACTACAGTGACTATCAGCTATATGCACCGTACGTGAGCTTAGCCAATCTCGATTAATTTTCAAAGTTAGATTAAGCGGTGTTTTGTATGCACCAAAGAATTCGCTGCAAGGATCGTTAATCCCTGGTGAGACTTTTGACAACGTCACAAAATAACCTAGAAAAACATATCAATAACAATTTTGGAATTGATGTTGAGTGATTTGTTTTGAGTTTTGCTATTTGCTTGCAAGTTCTAATGAAAAATGAGCAACTATATGGATCAGTAACATCCGCAAGCCTTATATGACGTTTAGCAAACATTAACCAAGGGGTTTTTCTTGTAAATTCAATAATATTTAGTGTAGGTATCAACTTTTATTCTTGAATCATTCCTATATTTGCTTTTCCTCTTTTCTTGGGCTTAGATTTCATGATAGTGAGTGTTTATTATAAACAGTATACCTACCTAGTCTAATAGGCACAGCAAGAATAACAATCCCATCAACCTGATGATAAATAAAAACATCACTTTTTACAACACAAGAAAATATATTTTAGTAGAAACAAGTGGTTGATTAAATGATTTTCTAAGGAATGCCCCAAGGAATGCCCATTGATAAATTGACAATATTGTATAATTCTCAAACTCATTATCTACTTTGAAATTATTACAGATATGTACAACTCGATGTTCAAGCTTTGGAAAACGCATCGTTTGATAACTCAAGGAAACAGGAAAAACAAATATAATTAAAATAATTTCTTATATAGTTGATAAAAAAAACACAAACCTTCTATTGGGATATCTGTTATAAACTGGGACTTGGAAGTCAAGAAAATTGAATGAAAAAATCTCATTTGGGAAAACAAATAAAAAGTGATGAGACCATCAGTTTTAAAGGTTTTTATTTTAGTTTATCTTGTAGAGATGATTAGTATCTAAAGCTTGAATAAAGAAGTAAATCAACAAGTCTATTTGTTTAAAGCAGTCTGGGTTTACCCATAAACATAAAATTTTGAATTGAATTAGAATAAGACAAAACTTTGAGATAGGTAGCCATTAGATACCTCTAGAGGATATAGATAGGTAGTTACCAACTTTCAACACCAATCCAAATTAAGTCGATCGATTGAACGATAAAAAATCATATGCGGTAGATATCCGAGTGTGATAGGTACACTGTTTTTTTTTGTACCTACCCACAAAAACAGGTACCTATTCAATTCAATATTCTATTGAGCAATTCGCATTGTTAAGAGTGTATTGTGGAACAATAAATATTGCTTGATATTGAGATCTATTTGGATAGTACTCATTGACTACCTATTGGAATTGGAAAAGAATCCTACTCCAGTCGATGATTTTTTAAAAATCTAAATAATCCTCCGTTGATATTTCACTCTCATAGTTTTGTCTTTAGTCGCAAAACCTCAAAATCTGTAGGAAAAACATAAACAAATGAAAGACTAGGTTAGAATTCGTTGAAATTCTTCGATTAAGCCTAGAAAATGGGGCGATCAGAGTTAAGCGACCGATTCAGGCTTAAGCGCTGCGGTGCATCCAAAAATTGGAATATAATCGCGATAAAGACTTTATCCGGATTAGATTTCTACGGTGCATATGGGTGTATATAGAACACAGTGGCGACAATAGTGGACCCGGCGGCCATTTTTGGCCTTCCTTATTTTTTGACGTAAGATGTGACATGGTGTGTAATGCTCGGTATATATTTTGATTTATTTATATTTGCCTACGAGATTTAAGTACTTGCCCTAAAGAACTTTTTTAGCGTTAATCGTAAACTTTCACTGTCTATTTCCTCACGTGACTTCATGATACTACAACACACAAGATAAGCTCACGCGCATCTCTCCCGGTGACCGCCAATTTGAAATGCATAGGGTGTTCGGTGCCCATTGCTAGGTTATGTTTTTAACAGCTATTTTCCCATATCTTTCTTATGCAAGGTGACCCAAATGGTCACCATGCGCGAATCGGTTTCAATTTCGTCCAGCTAGTGAGCTTATCTTGTGTGTTTTAGTATCATGACGTGACTTGGTGTGTTGTTTGACAACGGATCAATATTACTTCCTTTTCCTGAAACGTAGATAAATTGGAAGTTTCGAAAGTCTCACTTTGACAAGACGAGAAATTGCGGCGGTCATTTTTGGCCTTATTTATCTTGTCATTGTCGTCACTGTCTTGTATATAGTCACTGTAGAAATGACTAAATTTGATCAACGTTGCCAAATCTAGGACACACTTGGTTAAGGGCCCTCAAAGAGTGTTGGTGCAAATGAAAACGAGGGCTGCTTAAAATTTAAGGCCCCCTCAGTTAAGTCTTTGTTAAGTGAAGGTTGGGTCAATCGGCCATAAGTTAACGTAAACGTTCAATCATAGGACCCAATATGAAATATCATATTTTTACCAGGCTGATACTTTTGAATATTTTTTTCAAATGGCTCCTCACATGAGTACAGGAACTAGAGCGAAAATATTGAATTGATCAATTATGTGTATCAAAATTTACAAATCTACCTGATTTAAATCAATTATTGACATACATACATCATAAGATACTCAAACTTTTCACTTGAATGACATGTCACTGTCGTATAGACCGTGGAAGTGTGACGTCACTGACAGCTATTTTGGATAAAAACAAACTTTTTGGCCATGTGGTTTATCGTGATTCACTAGCTTATTCTATCTAAAATAATTTTCTGAGCCTCAATAAGCATTTTAAAGCTCAAGTTGAAGAGTATAGAAGTATATTGTGCAATAGCTCATATTTGCGAATGTTGGTTACCATCCGATTAAGTGATATTTTTGAAAAATTCAAAGACGGATCATCTGTCTTCAAAAAAGGTAAAAAAAGTTTTGAAAGTGGGCATGTTTTCAAAATGGATTTTGATGGTACCTTAGGAATCCTGAGAGCAGAAGCATTGTCTTTTTGAAAGCTTAAAAGCACGTTCTCACTTCGTAAAAGCAATTTTAATTGAAAAGAAAAAGCGACTCTTTTCAAATGGGAAAATCAATACAGATTCGATAAGAGCTGATGTTTGTTTTTACCCAATTTCTAAATGTCATCTGACAGTGACGTCAACACTTCCACGGTCTTATAGACCGTGGAAGTGTTTTGTCAAAACAAATGTATGTATGTATGGAGAAGAGTTTGCATAATAAATGGTTGAGTAGAGTAGCCTAATGGGCTAGTCTTCGCCATGTTATGCACGCTACTGCTCCAAAATTATTTCGTTTGTAACGAGAAAGAGTTTGATCAATGAAGACCTTATTATTATTATTATCATTAAATATTACACTGCAATTTTTTGAACATTTTTTTGAGTAATACCAGTTTTTTCATGTATGATATAATATGAATTATGCTTAGAATTATTTCACGAGGAATCGAACAATAAACTCAAATATAGGGTGATCCATTGAGTAAAAATAGTGTTTTTGTTTTCTCTGTAATAGTGACGATTTTTCAAAATTTGTGTACACGTGAAAGAAAAGTCTTTTCTAGTACCTACACAACCATACTTTCAAATCTTTTGGGGGATCTGGTAAACTTGACGACCCACGGAATTTCACAGTTTTTCTTAACTTTATACAAAGCCTACATCAAATAGAGACGAAAGGAACATAAAAATCGACGGATCATTCAAATTTTCTCCTTAAATACGAAAATAAACCCAAAACATGTTGAACTGTTTCCGGCAATTTATAAACAAAAAATGCCATTATCCCCTGATGATTATTCCACTTGAAACACACACATACAGACCCATTAAAGGTACCTTGGGAAACCACAACCAGTAATTTTTGTAAAATAAATGAATATTTCAGGCTAGCAAAATAAATCGGTCTAAACACGAACGCATTGCTTTCATTTGTCTTGGGATTGATAATTACAATTAGACATTTAGACAATGCGATGACAGTAGCTATTGTACGTAAAAATAGCGCTACGCAACGTTGCCAATTGGTTTTGCCGACTATTACTACGGAACACGACATGATAACTAGTGTTGTACTAGTTCTTGTATGCAGTCTAGGGATAATTATTATTATACTGACATGTTAGTTTGTTCTTGTGATACGCAAAAATTTGATGTAAAGTGACATCATCACTGTATGGTACATTTCACTCTTGTGTTAGATTGGGTTAGTTTGGGTCAGTTTTGGTTAGTTTGGGTTAGTTTGTGTTTGGCAAAAAATGTTGATGTTGCCTTAGCGACATCATCTCTCTATATGGTTTCGGTTTCATTTCACTCTGGGGTAAGATTGGGTTAGTTTGGTTTAGTATGTATTTCTCTTACCGCGCGGTTTTCTAATATCCGTTCGCTTTCCACTTGATTGAATTATGTCGAAAGTTTTTTTGTGTGCTTTTTGTATTACTGTATTTGCAATTTTCAAAAATGTGTGAACATATGATAATGTCAGTAAAAATGAAGCTTGGCAACACTGTAAGTGAGGGGTCAGGTTATAGAGCATCCTCCACTACTGCGTTCCGTGAACGCTTGATTTCATTAAACTTTTAATAGTTTTTTTTTACAAAAGTGCTTCATCCGCAATTTTTTTTCTCTTTAACTGTTCTATACCAATTGAGCTTTCTACTAAGAAAAAATTTTTGCGAAATTCCGTGGGTTGTCAACTTTACCAGACCCTCTTTTGGGGCACTTTAAATAAAAAAGTCAAAGGGGGCGACATTATAGTGGACCACCCTGTAAATATCTCTAATGATAATGTAAGTATGCTGATACTAATGATCAAAATTGTTTTATTTATATTTCAACTGCATCTCTTTCCAGCAGACCACTAAAATTCGTGTTGAGAAAATGACCAGTACTCTAGCAGTCCGGTTGGCCTTCCATGTGTGTGTTCTCTTCACATGTCGTCTTTTTCTCAAGAGTTTATTGTCGCGCTAATCGTAGATCGCAACGGAATGCTTCTCGACCTCGGTCTTGCTTTCTTCAGACGTTTTTGCTCGAGATTGCACCGTGGTGAGTCGTACCGGATTTACGACTGACTAAACTGTGATTTAAGGCCTTTTTTTGATCTGTTGATTGTTTCTTCCGGTGCCTTACGATTTGTGTTACATGGTGCTTTGTTGGGTATTTTTGTTCAAAATTTCTATCAACTTCAAAAATGCATAGAGGTGCAGGTGAGATTTAACTTGAGTATATGCGAATTTTTCAATAGATGTGTCTTATGGAAGAAGTTCGAATTATAAATAGGTTTATTGCCTTTTGTTCTAAAGTAATGTATGAGGATGAGGTTGATTTATTATTTCACATCGTCCGATATAGCTGCAGTAGATATTATAATCTCACTTCTTCTCTTTTTGCTCACTGATGTCACTAGGCAAAAATTGACGGAAGCCTCATTTTAAAACAAGCAGTACCTAAGTTTATCAAAAATTAAAAGTGAAGAATACACCATGTTTCTAATCAACGTAAGAAAAGTTAACAGATAATGAAAGATATAATGCTTATCCGGTCGTTGATCCTACATTATGTTGTAAGAAGGAATGTCACAATCCAACCAACTCAATGTATATTGTATATAACTTACGCCAAACATATTAATTGGTTTCTGTTCCATTACCGAATATTCTGAAGTGACAGAATGTTTTTTAATGTATCCAATCAGTATCGTTGAACTGAAATGTAGTTATATCCTACTCATTACATCTCTATTCATATTCGACCTACTGTGATTGGTTTGAGAAAAGAAAAAAAGCATATTATTTGGCTTTGTCTATTCCCATGACTTTTTATAATCATCTTGAATACAATATAAATAATGTTGATCTCTAATTATACATTATTCAGTTTGTTTTATTTTGATTGGATTTAAAGAAAAAAAATCTCAGTTTATAGTACCCAAATAGGTCCATCTTTTCATTTGAAAAAAAAAGATGTCATCAATAGGAGGGCTCCAAAACGTGAAAGTTTATTATACATTTTTTTAATTTGAAAACGGATAGCGTTTCTGGATTGGTTGGGTCCAAAAACCCGTATAACGATAATTTTGTTATACAATGTTGTACAGGATGTTTAAAAAGTCAGGTCAAATATTTAAAAAAAAAACAATCAGTCTGTATAAACTCTAGCAAAGATGTTCCAAAATCCTTCTGTTCTGATAAGACTATCATATCTTTACACACATGATCGGCACATTTGCCATTTATTATCTGTTTTCGTTTCGATATTCTTCCATAATTCGCATATCTGCCAGAACTCATTTGGGAAAATAAAGCATATTGTTCAACAGGTGCGGGAGTGGCCAGTTCACTCCTAGTCATGGCTTGTACCGCTGTGTACTTGAGTAGACAACCAAGGGAAACTTCAACTAATCAAACAATCAAAATCACGTCTTATTTCACATCTCCAGAGCCAAATGTTGAATCTTTTATGTTGAACAAGCTGATCAATATATCAATGAATTCGCATGAAACATCCGATAACTTCACCACACCAATTCCAGTTAAAAGGTCTATTTTGGATTCAAATAGTTCACATACTGGAGACATCAATTATGATTCTTGGGAAACCTTCAATGATGATCTTGATAAAGAGAAATCATCTGAGATTACTGGCACAAATAATACGGTACTCAATGTAACTGTCGATACTGCAGTTTGGAAGGAATTGGATGGTAATCTCAGTCTTGCTTCATTGCTCGACATCAATCTTAGGAGGCTAAAAATAAAAGAGGTACTTTTTCGTAGCTTAATATATTTTGAATCTACTTATGCACCACTTCATTTCAACGTAGTCTCATATATTTCACATAATAATCTTATAGGTAAAGGACATTCCGATGATCCATATTATACATAATAATATAGTTTCACAAATCGATATCTAAAGATAATGGAAGTTCCACCAAAAAAGCGCATATCTTATCCTATTTATTAATTATTATTCAACGGGTGCATCTTTTTTGTCAGTATTATCTGCAACACTCTAAGGGAACTAAGGATAATTTATTTCATGAAATTGTTGTTTTTCATTTCAATATTATGCTAACGACAATATACGGTTTTCAGGTTTGATGAAACGTAGCTATAAACTTTATGAATCTTCGAGACTATTATAACCAATGATCTAAAAACTATTACATTGGAATAATGCACTGATAATTTGAAGTTTAGATAAATAAACGTTTTCCGTTTGTGTCTTACCTAGTTGTTTTCGAAGATAAATCAACATAGTAAAATCGATTGTGAATATATGTATCTTAATTTAGAAATGAGCAGTGCTCCAAGAAAATAACGTAGTGCTAGTTTCAAAAATATTTTCAATTTACCAAGCTTTTTTTGACATTATTTACTCCGTTTTAGATTTTTTCCAAGTTATTTTAATTTGGCCAGATAAATTACCTTTTCAGGTTTCTAAATTGAATAAGCAGAAGAAGTGGTTTTGTAACCCCTGGGCAAAATCATTTTTCAAAGCTTAAACATCGTCAATGTTAATTACAAACGAACAAATCAGTTTATTATAAAAAAACATTGTTCAGTAGTCCAAATATATTCATTGTGACTTACAGATGATGAAACATGCTTGGGACAACTACGTGCGATATGCATGGGGCAAAAACGAACTAAGACCAGTGTCAAAGAGGGGACACACGGGTAGTATATTTGGAAATCAACCTTTGGGAGCAACAATTCTGGATGGACTAGATAGTTTGTATATTATGGGCTTGAATGAGGAGTTTAAACAAGCAAGAGATTGGGTTGTCAAAGAACTTGATATTGACAATGTGGTAAGTAGAATCATACCTTTTTATTGTTTCAGTTATTGAAATTTCACTTGGGTCATAGATTTCCACATGATAAATAAATTGGTTCTGTTTTAGTTTTTTTTTATCGAAAATGCTGTGTTTTTCGATCAAACAATGGAACATGGATTTTCATGGTTTTTCATTAATATATTATCTAACACCAACTAGGCGAGACAAATTCAGGAAACTTAACAGTAACATAAAATTATAGGCTTTTCGCAAACCAGCAAGGCAAGGTTATTATATTTTCGTTGACGTTTTTAGTAGACCGATTGATAACGAGTGTTCAATAAAAAATACGATCAAGTAACCTCCGGATTTCTTTTTCTGTCATGAACGTAGGTCGTGGCTAGTTTGTATGGTTTGGCATCATGGCATCTGTGACGATTAGAAAGTGGATGTCATGTCATGATTGCGATGTTAGCCAAGACATACGTTTTTTGAAACAATTGCAATCCATAGGTGACTTGATCGTATTTTTTATTGAACACTCTTTATTATAATAATCTCATAAGGATTACGCAAATATCAAATATGGATTGCGTGAGCTCGTCGTCAAACACTCTGTATGTTTATACTCAACTTGACCAATAGTGATTCCTATATTTATTTTAATAGCGCAAATAATCTTGGAAGCTAACATTCAAGAATTTAGAAATCATGTGTTCAATTTTGTGCATAAATACCACTGATCTAAACCCATGGATAAGCATAATCCATGTGTCATCTGAAGCAAATGTGGCGAGGCATGGGCGAAAAAATGAGTTTCTGCGTCTGATTCACGGTCATTTTCCAGTAGAGTCTGGGAATGTTGATCATGCGTAGTAGAATTCAATCTATCGATCCGACCAGTTGTTTACCCTCGCGGTCAACTGAACCAATCCGGCGTATTCACCGACCATCTAGTGTTAGACCCGTAATAGGAAATGCGCCGATCCGATTGGGCAAGACTTGATTAGTCGTGACGTCACATTTTAAGTTGGCAACAACTATTAATCCCAATTACCAACTTGAAATCATATGATGTGTGTTTTGTTTTGTGTAATGTGTACATAATTCTATGCCTTTGAATGATTTGAACCAGAATTTGAACCTACATTATTTTGATTTTCGACTGAAAATACACCTCGGGCTTTTTCATGGTCGTAATCTAGTAATTATTGTGATAATCATTTATTGAAAGGTCATCAATGTTTCCACTTTGTTTGGTATCAATATTTTTTTGTCACTATTATTTGTTCCAGTCTTAGTCTTATGCTCTTGATAATGGCACGTAGGTAGCCGAAACGCGTAGAGGAGATTGATAATTAAAGAATTTCTGTAAGAGGCTTTTGAAGTCATAGAAAATGACTTGTACTGTATTTTGAAAGGGTTACAGAGTGACTTTTTTCATTTTCATGTAATATTTCACACTGTTCAGATTCAGGTTTTACTCGATTTATGAATTTAAAGTGTTTATTATACTTCTCAATATTTTCTTTATTGCAGCAATCGAATTTGCAGGTACAGTCTGTTCATGGCTTTTCTGCGGTTACGTCATAATTTACCGTCTCTCTCGTACACATTGAAAAAAAAATCACGTACGTCTGGACGAGGGTCTTTCGGATCAATTTCACAAATGTCACATGTGGAGCGATCAATCTACGACACACTGCCAAACGTCAAATACTGTGACGTGACCGCAAGAAAGCCATGAACAGACTGTAGTCAAGTCAAACTTTCATAAAATAATGTAAAAGCTTGGGTAAAAGCTTAATTTGCTAATTTAAAAATTCGATTTTTTTGTCCATTTTCTGAAGGGTGTAGCTTTGAAACAAATAAACGGATTTTGTAGAGTGTTTTAGCGTTTTGAAGATCGACTTTCGTACATAAGACCGACTTTTGTAGATATTTAGGCCTATACAAAGTGCATAAGAAAGTGAAAAAAAAAATCGAGATACTGCTACGCTGCAATTTCTCACTGAACTTATAGGTACCTACCTCGAGTGTATAGCTAAGGTTAGTACCTTGGGATGTATTTGGTATTTTTCGGATAACGCTTCTGCAACAAAAAATAATCATTTTTTAACTAGGTATTGGGATTTTTTTTTTAGATTTGCGAATTTAACTTAAATTAACTTCAAAATTTCAGGCTATACGATACTTTTAACACAAAAAAAATTATTTCACTGGAGCGGTAATATACAGGGTCCCCCAAAAATACGACAAACATTTTTTTTTTGTATGTATCACGAAATTGATAACTCATAATAAATCATTGGTAGGTAGGTAGGGGTGTCCTACCTACAAAACGTCTTTTTGATATAAAAGTCTACTCCATCAAGTTTATCAGTTATTGATTTCACCTCGGATTTCACAATACCAGAAAAAAATTGACTGAATAATTATAAGCATCTTCTGTATGTTTAAGTGACCCTGTATATATCCTCTCAAGTTAAATCATCCAAGAAATCATCTTTATCTTTTGAACTTAAAAAGTCCTGATATTTTGAAGTTAATTTAAGTTGAATACGCAAATCTTAAAAAAAAAAACATCGCAAAATACCTGCGAATTGGCATAAAATTGATTATCTTTTATTTCAGAAGGATTATCAGAAAAATACCAAATACATCCCGAGGTACCTACTTGTCTTGGCTATTTACCCTTGTGGTACCTAGTCTAGTGGTACAAATTTCGTAAATATTCATGATTTAGCAAAATGACAGTATCATGAAATTTTTTAAATTTGCATCACTTCGTTCCGCACCCTGTATAACATAGAAAACCTCATCTCTCAAAAAATCTATGAAAGTCAGTTTCTTTGGATTTTCTTGATTATATTATCTCAAAATTTGCCTAAGTCGAGGAATAATAATTATTGAATCACATGGAATTTCTTTTCAATCTTTTGTTGTCTTGATTTTTCAAGAATGTATGCATGGCTAATGGCGAAGCAGGTAAAAAATAGACAGGCTTATTACGGCAAGGAAAATAAGGATTTTTTGTGAAATTCTTGAAAACGTGTATGAAGATATGCATCAGGCAATCTTTTATGTCCACGTACAACCCCTGAGGCCATAGTTTTGATTAAGGTCAAGTAAATCTAAAGTTGAAAAAAGCACACTTATTTTCACTCTGCTAGTCTAGCAAATCAAAAAACAGCGCGTTTAACTTTGAGAAAACAGTTGGAAAATCATACATTTCAAAAGTTAAATTATGCAAACGAGTTGATTGAAGTAAACAATAGTAAAAATTAACCATAATCAATCTCTTGAATGTCAACCGGTCGAGCGCTGTAGAAAGAGCGCGAAAATTGAATTTGACCAATCAGAACGAGCGAAATCGTTAATGGGGTCTAACCAATGATCTAATAACTATAGATGAAACATTTCATTCATAAACTGTGAAAAGAATTTTTATTAAACAAAACCTCGAAAAAAGCCATGACGAAGTGGTGCTCTTGACGAAATTGTGAACCTAACGCTAGGAAAAAAATTTATGGGAACTTGTCATCTTATTTTTTAATATTCTATCAGAATCCGAGAGATCTCCCACATTTTCCCGGACACCCTGTATAATATACATTCACAATTTCGTCAAGAGCACCACTTCGTCATGGCTTTTATCGAGGTTTTGTTTAATAAAATTTTTTTTTTCTCGAAAATGGTTCATTTTATCGACAATGAACAAGAGTACCTTTTCTTTAGCTTAATGTTCAAGGTATCCAAATTTTTTTTTTTAACTCCTTATCATACAGGGTGTTAAAAATTTGAGCGTTAAAATGTACAATCTAGTCCGTCCCTGGTAAACTAAACAAGCTAATTATGTTTTAAGGGAAGTATTTTGAGAGGTCCTTACTACTGTTTATCATATTAAATTCTGAATTAAAATCTGATTTTAAATTTTCATTGAATTATATTGAGTCGTTTAAAAGTTATTCAAGAAAAACCGATTTCCAGTGGGGTCCTTTAGGGGGCCGTATCTCCGTAGGGAGGGCCGCTAGGAAAAAAATTTATGGGGACTTGTCATCTTATTTTTTAATGTTCTATCTGAATCCGAGAGATCTCCCACATTTTCCCGGACACCCTGTATAGGAGTTGTTGGTCTAACACTAGTTGGTCGGTGAATACGCGTCCCGTACTACTCATCGGTTCTTGTTTATTCGTGATCGACGCCATATTGCTTTATGCTTTGTTGTGTTGTGCTTATAGAACTCAATGTTTTGTAGTGTGGACTATTTTGCTTTGGATGTAGTGTTGTGTATGACTTTTTGACTATTTGTGAACTGACTTTTAAGTGCCTTTTTTTGGTGATATTCAGTGACCTGACCATCATGAGTTCGGTCCTGTCCACACGTCGTCATGATGACATTATTTTGCTGCAGTGCGCAATATCCAACTTGCCGGAAAATGTTCGGGATTTATAACGTTTTTCGGTCGTAATTTAGCCATTTCGAGTGCGGCGTGTGCTCATCCAGTTGTTTAGATCAGTGATAAATACCTAATTTGGTGGATGATGGTTTTCTAAGTCCAACAAATACACAATATCCAATTAATAATTAGCTATCATGATACTACAACAAACAAGATAAGCTCACGCGCATCTTTCCTGGTGACCGCCCATTTAAAATACATAGGGTGTTCGGTGCCCATTGCCAGGTAAAATTTTTAACAAATATTTTCCCATGTCTTTCCTAAGCATGGTGACCCCAATGGTCACCATGCGCGAATCGGTTTCAATTTCGTCCAGCTGGTGAGCTTATCTTCTGTGTTTTAGTATCATGATTAGCTATGAGTGGACCCTGAAATTCCAATCAAATCATAAATTTGATGACGCCGTTCACTACAGGGACAAATGTGGCTGTGATGTGATATTTGTTTTGAAATATTTCCTCAAATTAATATGTATAGGAAAAAATAAAAACCGTTCATAAATTTGCGGTTTTTTCAGATATCTCCAGCAGTAGGTATTCGGAATTTTTGAATTTTCATACGGTATTTTAATGAGTACCAAAAACCATAACTTTGCCGTATAAATACCGTTTCCAAGAAATCATCGATTTTGTAACACCCTCTATATTAACATGATATGTACTATCTTGTCATCAAATTCCTACTTGATTCAAAAATCCTATTCTTTGTTACGTGGTTTCAAATCTCAACTTCTAGTGATTAATCAGGGACGTATATGAACCTTTGACTATAAGATATGAACCTATATTCGCATGCATGATATCAATGATTCTGAACAATTCACGTGTCAACTCCAAAATCGTTAAAAGACTTTGATATCTTCCTTATTTAAAGTTGTCTTCTCTTGTCTTACTCAATATTGGGAATATTTTATCTTTTGATGTTCGATGGTGAAACTTCTCCAAATTGTATGAGTAACATAAGCATCATTCCAACAGGCACCTACAGTTTATTTGACGCTGCATTTTTTCTCAATTGTATATCAACATGTGTGGGACGAAATAATGTCGAAATTCATTATTTTTTTATACATTTATTGAGTTGTCATTGAATAAAAATAAATACAATGTACCGTATATGTTGAAACCCAACAAGTTTTTAACAAAAAATTAGTTGTTTTTTCTTTTGAACCTTTCAAAATAATGGTTCTTAGTCCATTTTAAAATGAAAACCAGTATGGCACTCAAGTCTAGTTCGCAATAGGCCAGTAATTTAGTCGATTGGCCAGTGATTTTGTAGATATACAGTGACCGGCTAAAATATGGAACAAACTAATTTTAAATTCAGGGTTTTTATTTTTTTGGTGAACCCTGTATAGATAAATCTACCATTAAAAAAACCGCATCCAAAAATAAAAATCGACTTATCCGAGCGTTTTCCAAAAAATCAAAACCCTGAATTTAAAATGAAAGTGTTCCTTATTTCAGCCGGTCACTGAAGTAATAGTTTCGCACATGTTTGTTACTAAACTCGCCACTTGACCAAATTACTGGCCTAATGCGAACAAACCTTCTAGGAATATGAAAGTTGTTTTTTTTATCCAATTATCTTATACAAAAAGACCCACATAATGATAAATATAAACTTTTTTCATGATTCAGTAAAATCTATGTATAAAAACCAAAATATATTTCAATAAAATGTGTGGTCATGTTTTATAAGGTTTTCATGAGATCAGTCATTAATTTTTGGCTCTTAGTCCGTGTTTACTTTCCATTGGGGATATTTCCGTGACAAAAATAGAAGAAGTTATCCGACTATACCACGTCACGTCACAAGTCCCAGTGTTATTCTATCATGCTTGCTCAACTGAAATAAGCGGTTAATTTGCTACAATTGAAGCGTCAAAACTGCGTTTTCTTCAATTTTTTGCTTATAGAATCTAAAATAATAAAGAAATAAAAAAATTGGTATCAGGATAGTTGTAGAAAATAAAGAAACAAAGAAAATTAGTTCTTAGCGATTTATATCGGTTGATTAGCAGCCGCTTTACAAAGAAATCGAAATAATTGATCGGATGCTTGGAATGTTTAGATATAAAATAGAAATAACTTCAAATTACCGAAATCCACTTAACTATGGCACATCGATATTACGAAACGTAACAGTAACAAAATATAAATTAAGGACAAATATCTGATTTGATGACGGTAATGACTTTTCTTCAGTTGTTGGATGTTGTTATGCGTGAAACGACCGTGACATTGACTGAACGAGAAGAAAAACAAACTGTATAATATACCGCATACCTTCCCGTTTTTTCTATTCGTTCATTTTCGCTCGAGTAGATTGAAGCTCTGGGCAAAGTCTATATATATATAGACTTTGCTCTGGGCTGATGGGCTCAAACGGGTACATTGTTTGACCGGCACAAAGTTAATTCTGAGCATTATTCAGAAATATTGATTAGTCGGGGACAGTCTTGAAAATATTCAATACTTCTTGCTTGAGTTTTTTTAACGTCTTTTTTTCTGTCTCATGCGATTGAAAAGTCTTTCACTGTTACTGGTAACCTCGACTAATTTTGGCATATTAGCATTTTAAAGAACTTGTAAAAATATTATTTATGGTTGAATGTTGAAATTATACTTGTATCACCCAGATTATCACTTCGGATTCGTAATAAACAAAGAAGAAATAATTGGAAAAAGTTCGTCAGCTAATGATCTCCAAGAAACAAGAAAGGATTACAGGATAAAATATTCAGCCTTGGTTTAATTTAAAAACAAGTTTCTAAATATTCAAACTTGTTTTTAAATTGTCAAAAATGTAGAAAAAAATAAAGTCATAATTGATCCGGCTCTTAAATTCGATGATTACCTCCGGAAATATTTTTTTTTTGTCATCAATTAATATAACAAAATCAAGCTGCAGTATGCAATAGCTATTTGTGTATTAAGAGCGCAAAGTGATACATTGCCGCTCTGAGCAAGGAGATGGCTACCTTGCGAGAGCGGCAATCTCACTTTGCACTCGAATTACACACAAGATTTTTTCTACAACCGCAGATTTTAGAAAAACATGAGTTGTATTGAAATAGATATTTTTATTTTCGATGACGATCTTCGGATACGCGTTGTTCATGAAACTGTTGACATAATCTGTTAAATGCTGTTCAGTAATTTAGATTGGGAGAAGTTGACAAAAGGGGTGACATCTAGTAACGCATTTTGAACTTGCATAGAGGTGAACAACAACAAATATTTGGTTATAATTAACCCTACTTGTATTTCTCAGTTTTAATTTCATTATCATTTCATAAAAGAAGTGTTCTCAGTGATACATCTTTAATCCATTATGTCGTTCAATCCCACTGTGCTGTCAAATGTCGCAGAAACTTTTGACATTTTTCTAATATGGTTTCCATATTCAGCGAGCGACAAAGTTACTTTGCCGCTCGGCGAGCGACAAAGTAGACTCCGCGGAAAAGTGACACTTAGCGCTTCCTTTTTGATGCGCAAACATGGTACTTTGCGCTCGGTTGTAGAAAAAATGGCTTTTTGTTGAAAATCTATTTTTATTTACAGATAACTTTGATACGATGTTAAAATACGACAAAAATAGTAATATTAAAAAAACATTAATTCCATCTGATAACTCTTGAATAAATTGTTGAAACTGGTAGATGATGTGAATCTTGACCACTTTTGATTCGTTTGCAGTATTTCACATTCATTGATTTTTGATAATTATTGTTTGACCTCTTTCACCTCTGCTCTGAAATCTTTATTGAATGACGTTTTTGCTGAACTTAAGCAATATTTGTTAGTAAAATAATTGCATTTATTATCAATGAGTGCTACTTTTTAGGTTGCCGACGTTTCCGTATTTGAAACTAACATCAGATTTATCGGTGGACTACTAACTTGCTATGCCCTCACTGGCGATGTAGTATTCAGAGATAAAGCTCAACAAATAGCTGACAAACTACTGCCCGCTTTCAACACACCCACTGGAATTCCTAATGCGTTAGTCAACTTCAAAACGGGGGTAAGTGATTTTCCCTTGATCTATGCATAGTTATATCTATATTTTTCTTTTCAGTCAAGCAAAAACTATGGTTGGGCGAGTGGAAGTTCCAGTATTCTCTCAGAGTTTGGAACTCTCCATTTGGAATTCGCATATTTGAGTGACATCACAGGAAAATCTATTTATAGAAATAAAGTCGATAAAATCAGACATTTACTGAATTCTATCGAAAAACCCAATGGACTTTACCCCAATTACTTAAATCCTAGAAGTGGGAAATGGGGGCAACGTAAGAACCTCAATTATTAGAGTCCGATGTTATAGTGTCTGGTTGGATAAAGGAAATCCTGCAACAGTAGGGTCCCATACATTCATAGCATTCCTTGAACTGCAACCGACATTTATTTGCAAGGATGATGTGAAACTTGTTTATAAAATTATGAATAATCTTTCAGATCACATGTCAATGGGCGCACTTGGAGACAGCTATTACGAGTATTTGCTCAAAGCTTGGCTGCAAAGTGGAAAAGAGGATACTGAAGCTAGAGAAATGTTCGACGAGGCAATGGATGCTGCTATGAAACACATGTTGCAAGTTTCACCTGGGGGTCTCACATATTTTGCTGAATTGAAGTTTGAGAGAATTGAACATAAAATGGATCACTTAGCCTGCTTTTCAGGTAAGAATTTTGTAGAAACTGATATGGTGTCCATTCTTGAAAATGACAGGAGCTTTGCAACTCAGTCAACTCTTAGATTTTTAGAAAAATATTCTTAATCAAATAAATATGTGCAATAAATCAAGTTCGCAGCTCTTGAGCTTAGGTACCTAGTTTTGTGAGGTTTAACCAGTGGAATCTGGGTTATTGGTTAATTGATTATTATTGCGATAATCTTTATACAGTGTGGTCACTTAAGTGTGCAACATATGGGATTTTTTTTTCATTAACTGCACAACCAAAATACAAATATTGTCAAAAGTTGGTGCATGTTCGCTAATCATATTAGGTGAACTTGGAATGGTTGCAAGTCAAACAGCATACAGGGTAGGCCAAAAAATATGAAAATTGTACAAGAGGAAAGTACCCTTATTTCACAAAATTCGGCAAAATGTTATGTAGAAAAGTTTTTTAGAATAAAAAGTTATGCCTAAATACAAAATCATGGCCTCCTAAGAAAAAAAAAATTTTTTTTTAGACATCTATTTATCTCCCTAAAAAAAAAATTCTTTTATATTCACCCTTAAAAGTTTCATGGATTATTCAAAAACAAATCAATTTCGCATAACTTCGTTCAAATTCAAGCATATTTAGAAAATGTACCTAGATTTTAAATTTTTTAGAGAAAAACAAGCTTCATGTTAGTTGCTACGATATTAAACACATCTTTAAAATATCGCAAACATTCTTTTTCACAAGGTAAAACATTATTAATGATAATATGCATATTAAAAAACTCGCATATAAAGTGATTTTTTTTTAGTGAATTTTGTGATTCCCTAAAAAATTTCAAATTTATGTTAATTTTCCAAATACGCTTTAATTTGAACTAAGTTATGCGAGATTGATTTGTTTTTGAATAATTTATGAAACTGTTTAGGGTGAATATAATATTTCTAAGGAGACCATGATTTGGTATTTAGGCATAACTTTTAATTCTTAACAACTTTTCTAAATAAAATTTTGCCGAATTTTTTAAAGTAAGGGTACTTTACTCCTGTACAATTTTCATATTTTTTGGCCTACCCTGTATGATGTTTGACCTGCAACCATTCTAAGTGCACCTAATATGATTATCGAACATGCACCAACTTTCGGCAATATCTGTATTTTGGTTCTGCAGTTAATAAAAATAAATCCCATATGTTGCACACTTAAGTGACCACACTGTATATAAGAATTACGTGTCACGTTGTTTGTCTCACTGGACTTCTAAATTACTGAACCGTAAATTTGATTGGCACACCTTGTGCAATTTGATTCAATTTGGAAGATGGGATAGCTTTCATCTCAATTTATTTGTCTATTATTTGACAGTCACAATTATCTGTTAGCTCCAAAGAATTCTAATAGATGGCGATATCTGTTGACTGGTTTGGGTAAGAATTCAATAGATGGCGCTATATTGATAACTTATGAATGAAGACATCTCAAAGAAGAAGTTCTCTATTTGGGTTTGGGATCAAAAAATTTAGAAAAAAATTGACTTGTTGAGGTGATGTTTGCATAGTTTTGTTGTTTTCCAAAGAATTTTCTTCATATTAGAGATGTAGATTTTAATTGGGAATTGATCTTTTTTTTTAAATGACATAGTGCGGTTATGTTGGCATAGTTTTGTCATTCTCCAAATGATTTTGGTCAAATTAGAGATGTAGGTTCTTTGGGATTTGATCAAGAATGAAAAAAAAATACATAGTGAGGTTATACCAGATTTTTTTGGGTATTTCGCCACACCCTATCAAAAAACAGACTAGTGTTTATATACCGGATCTTCTATAATACCTGAAACAAAGTCTATTAGTAAAAAATAGAATCTATCAATATCAAACGTTTCGAAAGCGAATCTGCTTCCGTTGTCAGTGGAACCTTAAAAAGAAATAATTAATTCAAATTCAAGAATATTGCTCGATTTTGTGTGATTTCGCAGTAAAATTGGCTTTTTTGTGTTTATGGCACAAAATGTCACTTTTTATTGTTCACTCATAGACTTTTTTTCAGGTAATATAGAAGATTCGGTATACGGTGTGTCCCAGATTCGTTTCTCTAGACAGGGATCTTGGCTCCTATTATACCTACATCAAAAGTTAAATGGAGAAAGTTTTAGAGGAAACTTAGTGCATTCGATATCCGGCTTCAGATTTGCGGTGATGACTTGATTTTGGAAATATCGGCGAAAAACCAAAAATGGCGGATTTTGTTTTTTGCCAGTAAAGCCGAAACGGCTAATTTGACAGCTTTGTAAATGTGACATTTTCGGGACACCTTTTTGAGACGAATAAAATGGCGTGTATGACATGTTGCAATCGTCTGTTGTTTTCCCGCAACCCGCCTCAACTTTCATTTTTCTCTTGGTTCTACATCAGTGTGGCCGCCATATTGGATTTTTCGATGTTTGGAAAGAGCGTATAATTTCCTGTCTAGTGATGTCTCACAAGTGCATAAAAGATTTGAGTATCATCAAAATATCACACTTCGTAGTTGGGATCTTATCTAAGGAGGCCATGATTTATTTGTCGCAAAATATGAATAACTACTGTATCAGCTTGAGGTCAACGCATTTAGTGTGCAGCAAATGTTTGAACGCATTGAATTTTCAATAGAACATGGACATGCATCGTGACATTTTTGAAAATAAGCGACTGTTTTTCGTACAACCCTTACAAGTTTATTTCTGTTTATAGTTGACCAAATTAATCGCGGTTTTTCTAAATTGTGTTTTATGAGGCTGCCGTTGTTCGGGATACATCTCCAAATACCTTGACCTTGCTGAGGTAATGCCGGCATTTCTATGTGACTGCAAGTACAGCGCTAACATGACTAGCTTTTCTTTATTTGAATAGAGAAATAGAGAATACCGGGCATTTTTAACAGGTTTCTTCAATTTGTTAGATTTATTAGGTCTGTTCTTAGAACAATCACAAACCAGTCAGAGCCAATCAGCATTCAGCATTTGCAGTTTGCAAACTATTCATGATTATTTTGACCAATCGATGAAGCGCTGATCGATTTGTGATTGTTCTACGAACATACCTATTATTTTAATTTTGAAAAGCGTAGGTACTCGTTATCAAAACACAACTGTCATACTGAATTAATGAACGACAGATCAGAGCCTCCTTAGATGAAAAAAAAAATGCTTATAAACCAATTTTCAGACCAATGAATCATGGCCTTCTTAGAAAAGAAGGCCATGACATATCTACGAAATGTGATATTTCGATAATACTTTAATCTCTTATGCACTTGTGACACATCGCTGGACTGGAAATTTTACGCTCTTTCCAAAAATCAGAAAATCCAATATGGCGGCCATAGGAAAAATGAAAGCATAATTTTGTTGTTTTCGAAAGGATCTTGTTCAAATTAAAATGGTCTTGTTCAAATTAAAATGGTCTTGTTCAAATTAAATATATTATGTAGGTTCTATTTGAGATTTGATCAAGAAATTAACAAAAAATGACATAGTAGTATCACAAGTAGGTCGGGTTGTCATTTGAATCAATTTACTGGGGTTGGCTAGGGCTGAGAGGGTAAGTGAAGGTCATTACAATAGAGTTGTTTTTCTCAGGCGGCGCATGCGCGTAGATCAAGCCAACTGGGATTGGTTGTTGTTACATCATTTTGGCTCTCCTTACCCATAAAAAACACGTTTTCAAGGTTTTTTTCATCTCTTCGCGTTTTATGCTCATTGATAGTTTTTGAATTACCACCCCGTATACAGGGTATGTCATTAATATGGGTAAGCAGATTGAATGAAATCCATGTGATGTAGAAAACATCTGATTCCTGAAAAAGCATGTTAAACGTTTACAGTTTTTTTTTCTCTAAGTACAGTGACAGTTCAAAATTTTAGGTTGAAGTCGTCTAGGCTGTCAAAGTCTCGCTTACGCTAAATTCAGTGTGGATGGTAGCATATGATTCCTGTTTGCCATGCGGGAATTTGACATTTCCACTTCGAAATTGAATTGAATGTACCTTAGGCATAACTTCAACCTTAAATTCTCAAATATGTCACAATGATTTTAATGTGTCACTTTCAGGAATCAGCTGAGATTCGTGAAGTACTTGGAAACGATCTATTGCGCCTTGACCGTTAAAGATATCCAAATTAACAAAATGGATTTGAAAGAATGCCCCAGTACTGTTTATGAAAATGTTTTTCAATATGCAGGGTGCTTTATTTCTGCAAAGCAGGCTTCAACATAGTTTTTTTTTAAATAGCAACCGCAGATATTTGTATTCGCACCTCTTCTAGAATCTCAAATCCTTTTTGTTTTCGCAATTCGCTTTGGCCCTCGAAAAGTTATTCAACTTTTTCTACAAATTTACGCGTTTGCTAGCATTGATTAAAGATAACACAAGGCACTTGGTTTTTGAGATATCAAGTTGAGACTTTGCCAGTGTTAGAGCAACTGCCTTGGGTATCATTTGGTGGCAATGCCGTCGATTTGCATTATGGTACCACTTTGCTGTAAACTTCAAAGCACCATAACTTGATTTTTTTAAATAGCGCCCCCTGTACTTTGTTACTTAGTCGCGTTCAGCTTGCCATTTCACCTATTTTACACCCCTCACCATTTTTTTTCAAAAGCTGATAGTTGGGAGTTAGTTCTGTTTTTCTGAAAACTCATACAAATCTTATCGAAAACAGACTGAACGTGCCATGAATATCAATTTTTTGAGATATTAACGTCAAAATGAGATTTATTTATTGTTTGATTTAATGCCTCTCAAAACTATCAGAAATCAAAGAAACTTGAATTAACGGAACAAGGGACTCAACAATTATTTATATTGCGGTTTAGCAAATAAATATCGAGAACATTCAAGTGCAAATCAAAAAAACTATTCAAAATGATAACGAGTTTGACATGGGGTATGCTAGAATGGATAATTTGAATACATTTTCAAATGACGTGAAATTTTATATACGTATTCTAGACAATATTTGAAAGCCATCAGCAAAAAAATCTTGCCTAAATACCCAAAAACATACTAAATAAATAAAAAAGAAAACGCAAATTACACTATATGATCGAAAACGAGGCGGAGCTAAATCACCATCCCTCGAGAGAGTTACTACAGTCAATACGCTAGACGGAGATAAATAATGCATTCTGTGAGGTAGTGGATGTTGATAAGCGCTCTTTAATCGGTGATTACTACAATAATAGAGGTCATGGGTTGATTTTTTAAACATCAATGGCATCAGTACTTACTAATCTTTTTTTCATATTTCCAAAACATGTGCAAATTGTCCATTGACTAATTTTCAAGGCACGTTCCGTTCATTATCAATGGAATTGGGAAGTTTTCAGAAAAACTAAAATATCTCCTGAACGATCAGCTTAAAAAAAAAAAAATGTGGGGTGTAAAATACGTAAAATGAAAATCTGAACGCGATTAAGTAACAGAATACAGGAGATGCTATTTGTAAAAATCAAGTTTTGGTGCTTTGAAGTTCTCCAATATTGAAGTGTCACAGCAAAGTGGTATCACGATGCCAATCGACGTCATTGCCACTAAAAGATACCCCAGGCAGTTGCTCAAACACTGGCAAAGTCTCAACTTGATATTTCAAAACCCAAGTGCCATGTGGTATCTTTAATGAATGCTTGCAAACGCAAAAATTTGTCTGAAAAAGTTGAATAACTTCTTAAGGATCAGAGAGAATTCCATAAACAAAATGGATTTGAGATGCCGAAGAAGGTGCGAATTCAAATATTTAAAGATATGCAGTGTTTGCTATTCAAAAAACTATTGTAAAGCTTGGTCAGCAGAAATGATACACCATTTATAATGAAAAACATTTTCACAAACTACACTGGGGGCATCCCTTATTCAAATCAATTTTGTTCATTTCGATATTTTCAACGGTTTAGGCGCAATTTAGCTTACCCATATCAATGACTCACCCTGTACTATAACTAGTTTATGGCAGTTATTATTGGAATTGTTTTATAATAGAAAAATATGTGTTACGTTGCGTTTTTGACATCGGATACCTGATGGAGTTAAGCATTATGCTTGAGCTTATCGTTTTGAATGGAAAAATAGTATATTATTCAACGAGTGGGAAATGGTAACTATTACTCACGAGGATGAAGTTTGCGTAATCATCTGAGTGAGTGATTGCCATTTCCCGCTAGTAGAATACTATACTTGTTCTATGATTATTTAATAATTGAAGCGAATTATGCAATATTTAATTTCATTTGCATGGTACAGAATCATTGACAACTGTACTCTAATGTGGGATAGAGTGAGGTTAGGTTGATAACACAATGTTTATAAAACCAATATGGAGGGTCAAATGGGCTGTTTCAAAATGATGGATTTGAAGGTATACGTATGTTGACAACTTGTCGAATTCTCTGATTGGCTCTTAAACAGTGGAGTAATGACATTAGATCATTCTCATTGGTTGAAAACAATGGAGTTATGAAAAAAAAGTCACTGGTATGAGTAACGAGTAACATTAACCAATAGAAAGTTTATTATTGAATAGTCATAGAAAAAAGATTTGTCTATGTTTATAGATTTTTGCGATTTCTGTAGATGATTTTGAACAATTTTTATATCCGTTCGAATGTCAGTCCTACAAACCATTTTTTTCTCTGTACCCACTGTATTATTATCAATATAAAATAAATAATATCTCCAATGAAGAGAATTAGTATCAAGTAACTTCAAAACTATTTTTGCATAAGCCAAATATTTTTATTAAGAATATAATTTTCTGATAAACATATTTAAAAAAGTTGACATGTACGGAACATTAGGTGTGTTTGTCATCCTCCACTAGTGCACACGAATATACTTTTTTCTGCACAGCTGCACTCAGTGTGGCTTTGATTGTAAAATGTTTGTTTGTTTTTCAGGTTTAAATATTTGCACTAAATGTACTAACGCATATGGTGAACTTCCCTTACACTGGTAGCCATAAGCCACTATCCTACACCGGAATATAAAACACACCTATCATGTGGGATTTTTGTTTTCATGAAAAAAGTTATTCTTCATAAAAAGCTCTAAAATTCAGCCATCAAATAATAAATTCTAGTCATATACGAGGTTGACCAAAAAACATGATTTTCGCTCAAGAGTAAGGAACCTTTATTTGTGACAAAATCGTAAATTATTATAAGTTGATAAGAAACTACGGTCAAATGTCCAATAACAACTATGTATTTACGATAAAAATTATGTCCTGTTATTTTTTGCGATTTTTTCAAGTCTGATGCAAACGGAACGCTTTTCTTATACATTTTTCAAAAAAAAGTTATTCTAACGCTATTTAAAGAGATAGGTACAAAAAAAAAGATCAAATGAAAGTTCCACTATTTTTCCTCAAGAAAGAACAAATCACTGCCCTATTCTATTTTGGATTTCTAGGGGGACGTCTTTTCATGTATAGGCGTACATTACAGGGTGATCCAAAAATGAGATATTGCGATACACTTTAGATTTTGAAATGGATTTTTTTTTCCAGATTTAGATAAAATTAAGGTCAGTTTATAAAATAATATCTATGACCATCTTTAACCGTTTTGGAGATATTTGGATTTTAAGACAAAATTTGACAGTGATGAGGCGTACTTTGACGCTTTGTACCTCGGAGACTATTAGACGTAAACCAATGACATTTTGGGTATTTAAAAAATACTGGTGATTCGAATGATCTCTATCATCCTAATAATCTACAGGGCCTTGACAAATTAAAAAAAAAACAAGAAATTTCAGTTTTTTCAAAAAAACTCAGGTTTTCAAATGGAATACCTGTTTTTTCGTTTCAGATGTTAATTCTAGACAAAATCTTTTTTTTATTGGTACTTAAATTTATAGTCTTCAAGTTATTTCATTTACATATTGAAAATTTAAATAAAATATAAATAATTTGAAACCTATCAATTTTAGCTTCAGAACAATGTAGTGCCAATCGAAAGAAAATTTTGTCTAGAATTATATCTGAAATGAAAAGACAGACATTCACTTGAGAACCCGAGGTTTTTTGAAAAAACTGATATCTTTTGTTTTTTATAATTTGTCAAGATCCTGTAGATTATTATGAAAAATGATCAAGATTATTTGAAGGACCAGCATTTTTATAGGTACCTCCAAAATCTCGTGTTTTACGTCTAATAGTCTCCGAGATACTTAAAATGCAAATGTCCCCAAAACGTTCGAAGATGGTCATAGATATTATTTAATAAACTGAAAGAGCTATACCTACCTGGAATGAAAAATGGGGGTTTCCATTTAAAAATCGCAGAGTAACGCAATATCTCATTTTTGAATCACCCTGTATTATACGACTATAGATGAAAAGACGTCCATCTAGAAATAAAATCGACGTGTCCGAGCATTTTTTCCAAAATATACCAAGAGAGTCACAAATACTGATGCGACCTTTTCGTTGGGCCACCCTGTATAGTTTGCCTATGTTTGGTTTAGCCGCTTTTGAGTTATTTCACTTTGAATAACTTGAATTGTATAGTTGCAATGCGGACGAATAATGATATATCTTATCGCTGCTGCGATGGATCACCAAGGAAAACAACAATGATCCTAGTGAATAAAGTTAAGCAATTGCTTTTACTATAACACTATCTCTGTCAGTTATTTGTAAAGGGTATAAGTCTATTTCAAGAGATTTGAGCAAAAGCAATTGCTTGTTTCGTTATTCATCAGACTCAATAATTGAAATTTTCCCATCTTCAAATATTATGTTTCCCTTGGTTTTCCATGGTTTCCCAATTAATGAATGCATCATTCGCCCACATTGAAACTATACATAAAGTTATTTTAAGTCAAATAACTGGAGAACGGCTTGTTCAAACATAAGCAAAGTATAAGATTTTGAAAAGAAGAAAATGAGGAGATCTTAAGACTGTGATAACATATGGGACATTCCATTAAAAAAAATAAACTTTCCTGATTTCCAGCAGTGATTTATTCTTTCGCTTCGTTGTTATAAAATCATCAAGAAAAATCATGAATCTTTCATTTTAACATATTTTTGTATCCCTTCCAATAGAGTTTCTAAAGATGTGTCAAATTATAAGGAAAAACCCTGTACTTTACTCTTGAGCGAAAATCAAGTTTTTTGACATGCCTCATAAATGACAAATTACATTTGTCATGTGATGGTTGCATTTTAGGTTCTGAATCAAGGTTAATTGGACCATGCCAAACTTTTATGAGGAATAACTTTTTTTCGTGAAACTAAGGAAAAAAAGTTTAACAAATGTATTATCCAACTTCCTGGGACACACTGTATACAAAATAGACTATTTTTTTTTGAATTACGAACGCCGTGCCGCTAGAATATTTTTTTTCAGCTGGATCCCGTGAATTTCAAACTGTGCGACGCCATGATTCGTGGACTTCTGAAAAACCGCCCAACTATTTTCAATAAATACTTTGATTTATCTACAAAAAAAATCTTTTCTAGGTGGAATGTTGGCTTTAGCCGCGAAAACGTTAAGAACTGAACGTTCTTCCAAATATATGGATGCTGCCAAACAAATAACTCACACGTGTCATGAGTCATATGACAGAACGTTCACGAAGCTAGGCCCTGAATCTTTCCGGTAAATTATTATTCAACTGACTTTTAGGCGGCTTTCACACCAAAGTATCACGCGCCATGGTTGTATACGTTTCAATGTTAGTAGTATGTTTACTTGTCGAATGCTACTTTCGTGTAAAGGCCGTCTTAATAATGCTCGTCACAGTTTTTGGCGACAATTTTTTTGAGACTGCGATATTTTTCCAGTTTTACCGAGGGATCAGAAGTAAGAGCATTAAAGAGCTCAGAGAAATACTACATTTTGCGACCTGAAACTATAGAGTCATATTTTTACCTGTATAGATTAACCAAAGATGAAAAATACCGAGATTGGGGCTGGCAAGCAGTACAGGTGAGTGAGAACTGAGCAATAAATAAAGTAGCATAATATACAATCATATTTTTTCGGAATGCCGCGTAAAAAATATACAGGGTGTACGGGAAAATGTGGGAGATCTCTCGGATTCAGATAGAACATTAAAAAATAAGATGACAAGTTCCCATAATTTTTTTTCCTAGCGGCCCTCCCTACGGAGATACGGCCCCCTTAAGACCCCACTGGAAATCGGTTTTTCTTGAATAACTTTTAAACGACTCAATATAATTCAATGAAAATTTAATATGATAAACAGTAGTAAGGACCTCTCAAAATACTTCCCTTAAAATATAATTAGCTTGTTTAGTTTACCAGGGACGGACTAGATTGTACATTTTAACGCTCAAATTTTTAACACCCTGTATGATAAGGAGTTAAAAAAAATAAATTTGGATACCTTGAACATTAAGCTAAAGAAAAGGTACTCTTGTTCATTGTCGATAAAATGAACCATTTTCGAGAAAAAACAATTTTTATTAAACAAAACCTCGAAAAAAGCCATGACGAAGTGGTGCTCTTGACGAAATTGTGAACCTAACGCTAGGAAAAAAATTTATGGGAACTTGTCATATTATTTTTTAATATTCTTTCAGAATCCGAGAGATCTCCCACATTTTCCCGGACACCCTGTATATCCAGAGATGCCTAGGTTTCTGTAAACCTATCCTAAAAATCATCGTAGTTCGAAATCGGTCTTGCTTTTCAGTTCGTTTGAATTGTTATTTCAGACGAGATTATAATATTATATGTTTTTCAATTTATCAGAAAAACTTCAAATCTTTAGCTCCAGTATATTTCATAAGAACAAACCACCAGTTTCGGTTATACAGGGTGTCCCAAAAATATACCGACAAACATTTTTTGTCCAGTAATGTCCGCAAATGAGCCGTTTGGGCTTTAGAAGAGAAAAACTGTTTTTGATACTTTCATTTTGCGCATTAATTGAATCGCTCCTGATAGTGCAGTCTATTTTTTTTTTGTTTTGACACCAGTTGTTTGTTGCTTCCAAACAATTTTGGTCGCAATTTTGTTTATTTTAAAGATGCAAAAACATTTCTTTATTTTAAACATTTTTTAATTTTTTTCCATCATATGTTAACTGGACATAAAATGTCTGTTTTGATGTCCCCTACCCCTTAAAGTTTGTCGGTATATTTTTGGGACCGTAAGTGCTACAGAGAAAAGTTGCCATATTTGATGCTCATTCGAAATCCATTGACCCTGTTTTAAAGCTTTCATTAATTTGCGGGATACAGTTTAAACTATTGTTCGGGTTCTTGTAAACATTAGGCATCCACGTATGTTTTACTTTTCAAAGGCGAATTTGGAAAATTATCCTCCGTTTGACTATTCTAAAGAGAAAAAATGCTGGATGAATCACTTTTTTGTAGAAAAAACACCATTTTAGGCACATTGTTTCATACGAACATTTTCCAAAAATCTCGATTTGTTCCAGTTGTGGGTCATTGAAATGGACAATTTCTGTTGATCTCATGTACTACAGTTCCTCCCGTAACCACTAAAGAAGTTAAAACATATAGTTAAGCAGGAAAAATAAATTTTAAAAATTTGATTCACAGAACATCCCGGTGAACTCGATATTATCAATAACAACTGTCAAGGTTGTCAAGACACTAGACAATACTCACTAAATAACGACCGAGAGTGAAAAATACGCGCTGTTACCAAGTTTTCATTTTTCATTTATTTTTCTTTTTCGTTTTGGCGCCATTTTATTGATGTACACACATCAAAATAATCTAGGGGACACTTGATAAAATACAAGAAAATGTATTAAAAATTTATTATTTAGTTGTAAATTGCTTACATTGTAAAAACTATATTTTATTGAGCAAATGGTAATAGAAATTTTCAAAAAACCCACTTGATTTAACTTCATTTAATTCAACTTAATCAAATTTCAAAAACTGAGAAAATAATGCACCATATTTTTTCTTGCTTGAAGGTTTGAAAACAAAATCTACATTGTTTTCAATATAATGTATGGCCACCTCGGTTAATAATCACTGCTCTACATCTTCGTGGCATACTCAGAATGAGATTGTCAATGTGATTTTGCGGAATTGCATTCCATCCGACAGAAAGGCACTCAAACAGTTTTTCTCGAGTATTAAACACTACATTTTGACGTAAAATCGATCTACCCAATGTGTCCCATAAATGCTCAATTGGGTTTAAATCTGGTGATTGAGATGGCCATGGTAAAACATCAATTCCATTTTCATCAAAAAATGTTCTCACCACCCTAGCAGTATGTGGGCGTGCATTGTCTTGCATCAGTTGAAATTGGGGACCAACTTGTTGTGCAAATGGTACAACAATAGGCCCAAGAATAATGTCTCGATAATCAATTGCATTCAGAAACCTATCCAAATAAACGAGCTCAGTTCTTCCTCCAAGAGTGATACCACCCCACACCATTACAGTTCCTCCTTGCTGCCTATGGACTTCCTGGGTAGCTGCCAAGCGCTCTGCGTTTCCAGATCGTATCCATACTCTTGTTCTGCGTGTATCAGGTGCTAGTCCAAATCGGGATTCATCAGTGAACAAAATAGGGGCCCAATCATGTCTTAACCAATTTTCATGTTCCTGTGCCCACTGAAGTCGGCTAGTGCGATTTCCTCTCGATAACACAGGAACCCTCACAGGTCTCCTGGCATTTAATCCAGATTCATGGAGCCTATTTCTGATGGTTTGACCGCTTACAAGCACATGATGCGTATCACGAAGCTGAATTGCCAGTTGTGTTGCAGTAACAGTCCGGTCTCGAAGTGCCCGTAGTCTTATAAAACGATCTTCAATTTCATTAGTTGCTCTTGTACGACCTGTATGGCGTTCATCCACACTTCCCGTTGCTTGATATCTCGACCACAGACGATTGATGACACTTTTGTTCGTATCGAGTATGTTGGCGACCACTCTTTGACTCAAACGCGCTTGAAGCATTCCCACTGCACGTAATTGCGTCTCGCGATCCAAATGATGTCTCTCTATTATTGTAACGTGTAAAATTAAACTGAATTTCAGACTACTATTGAAAAAAACCAATATGACACAATGCAATTTGCGACAAAAAATGTCCAATTTCTCAATCTGTTTATGTTTGTGGCTAAACTTCGAGTTGATAAACAAACAAACATACCTAAGATATCAGCCAGGTAACCATAGAAACGTAGAAATTACCAAGGCTTTGAAATTTTATTTATTTACCGAGAATTTAAGATTTTTGAAACTGTCCCCTAGATTATTTTGATGTGTGTATATTCAGATGCCCATCATGCCGCCATATCTAAAATATCGTTTAGAAAGTAACGCTTCTGCCCGAGAAAAAAGGTACGCTCCTGCCCAGCGTAGCCGGTGGATGTTCTCTTAAATATCGTTTAAAAAGTAACGCTCCTGCCCATATGGCTGCTCCTGTCCGAGTAAAAAGGTACGCTCCTGCCCAGCGTAGCCGGTGGATGTTCTCTTGAATATCGTTTAAAAAGTAACGCTCCTGCCCATATGGCTGCTCTTGCCCGAGTAAAAAGGTACGCTACTGCCCAGCGTAGCTGGTGGATGTTCTCTTAAATATCGTTTAAAAAGTAACGCTTCTGCCCATATGGCTGCTCCTGCCCGAGTAAAAAGGTACGCTCCTGCCCAGCGTAGCCGGTGGATGTTCTCTTGAATATTGTTTAAGAAGTAACGCTCCTGCCCATATGGTTGTTTTTTTTACTGTTTTATTATGTTTGTCATAGTTCATAGTATATTAAAATACAGGGTCCTTCATTAGTGCGTCGGGCAATCCTAGCGTGGTTATTTACAAAAGTAGAAAAAAAAGTTTTATACAAAAGTTGTAGAATGTGACTTTATGCATATTTTAAAAATATTTTCAAACATTCAGGGTGCGTCACAAAAGTATGGCACGAAAAAGTATGTTTTTTTTAAATGGAACCCCCTGTATATTGATTGATATTTCAATTCTTTCTTCAATTTGGAACAAAAATTGTGCTACAACTAATGTTCCTAAATTCAACCGTTATCGAGATATCGCGTTTTAAATATGGCATTTTTGCAACTTTGACATGCTATAAAACTCAAACTATTCAAGTTAGAGAAAAATGGATTGCACATTCCTATCTTAACTTTTCAAGAGCTATTCAAGGAGATTAAATCCATTATTGTGAAAAAATGTCAAAATGTGCCGAAAAAAGTTGAAAGTTGACGTTACCTTCTATCCAAATGACAGAAGAGCTCTTGAAAAGTTAAGATAGGAAAGTGCAAACCATTTTCCTCTAACTTGAATAGTTTGAGTTTTATAGCATGCCAAAGTTGCAAAAATGCCATTTTTAAAACGCGATATCTCGATAACGGTTGAATTTAGGAACATTAGTTGTAGCACAATTTTTGTTCCAAATTGAAGAAAGAATTGAAATATCAATTAATATACAGGGGGTTCCATTTAAAAAAATCATACTTTTTCGTGCCATACTTTTGTGACTCACCCTGTATGTTTGAAAATATTTTTAAAATATGCATAAAGTCACATTCTACAACTTTTGTATAAAACTTTTTTTTCTACTTTTGTAAATAACCACGCTAGGATTGCCCGACGCACTAATGAAGGACCCTGTATAGAGACAAAAACTATTGCATTCGTTTTTAAGAAGCTTGAGTAGGTTTGGCAACATTGCCTGTTTGTTCTAATATGTAGCTTGTATGGATTGTAACAATGTGACAAAGCTGTCATTTAAGGGAGTTTTTCTCACTGAATCCTGATAACATTTTAATTTGTCATGGGATTATTTTTTTTGTTAAAAGCTGTTCATCCAGCATTTTTTTTAGTTGAAATTGTTCTATAAACCCAAAACCATGCTCAAAAATTGGAAAACTCATAAATGTGTGGATGCCTAATCTTTACAAGGCCCTATTGTTCGAATGGTCCTAAACGATTTCGATGAATATTTCGGAAACTACTCATTTTTGAGGCACACTTCAAATTTGAAAGATTCATAATTTTGTTCGTTCTAAAACATGATGCCTTCAAATTGTGCATAAGGACTTTCGTATTCGGGCAACCACCAACCACCATCAACTTAATTTTTTTAAATACGGACCTAGATTTGTTGTCATTAATTTCAAAACCTTTCTGCATAACCTTTACAATGATTGGATTACACAAATACGATTGACGAGGTTTCGATCATGAAAAAGTCCTCATCAGGAATGGACAATTTGCACATTTTTTGGAAATATGAAAAATATAAGGATTAGTGAGTACTGATGCCATTGATGTTTGAAAAATCAACCTATTTCCTCTATTGATGTAGTAATCACCGATTGAAGAGCGCCAATCAACATCCACTATTTCACAGAATACATCTATCTTCGTCTGGCGTATTGACTGAGATGACTCTCTCTCTCTCTCGGGAGGGTAATATGGCCCCTCCTCGTTTTCGATCATACAGTGAAAATCACGTTTTCTTTTCTATTTATTTTGTATATTTTTGGGTGTTATGGAAAAAAAATCGCTGATGACTTTCTAATACGTATATAAAATTTCAAATCATTTGAAAATGAATGCAAATTGTCCATTATCGCAAGTACGCTTACGGCTTTGATTTCATCATACTTTAAAATTTCAAAGTGTTTGAAAACGTTCCGTTGTATACATATTCTATTTCAACTATTACTGATCACCTGATAAGTGATAATGGATTTCTCGATATGGGGACATAGTTTAAAGTTGAAAGTGATTGTGTTTTCCGTTCCACCGACCTGATGTCCTTAAATTATGCAAATGACGTTTGGTTCCCGGGCAACCATCATTAACTTGATTTTTGTAAATACGGACCTGGATTCCGTATTTGGCCATGTATTACTCGAGTATGCTTCCTCACCTACTGAAAATCCATCATCATGAATAGAAATTAAGTCCTTTGTACGGCCTCGTCTTTTCGATATTATATCTTTTACAAATTGAGATATTTTACGTTATTTAGACTAGGGGTCGCTTGATACGTTTTCAATGGTATTTGTGTAGTAAATTATTGACATATACAGTGTGGTCATTTAAGTGTGCTACATAATACAGGGTGTCCGGAAATTACGCGTCAGGATTTTGGTGGGCGATTCTACATGAAAAATTAATGCAACAAACTTCTATACAATTTTTTCAAAAACTTCAAAAATTTTTTCAAAGTACGAATTTTTAATTATTTAAGGTACGGTTAATGTTTAAAGTCGTTTTTCTCGGAAACCGTTAATTCTACGATGATGCAACACGAGCACCTTTTTAAAAAATATTTTGATGCTCTTTACTAATTTGACATCCAAATTTATAAAAAGATTAAAACAAAAAAGTTCTAAGTAATTTTCCTAAGGTGAAGGACAGCTTCAGCCTTTTGTCATTGACGACTAGCGTCAAATTAATAGGGTGAATACAAAGAAACACTAGTGACATGCATGCAAAATTTGGCGAAAATCATTACACTAGAAAAAAAGTTATTAAAAAAAATAAGAAAAAAAAAATATTTTTTAACACCCTGTATCTTCCTTAATTTTGAGTTTTTGAAAAAATTGTATAGAAGTTTGTTGCATTAATTTTTCATGTAGAATCGCCCACCAAAATCCTGACGCGTAATTTCCGGACACCCTGTATAGGATATTTTTTTATTAACTGCACAACCAAAATACAAATATTGCCGAAAGTTGGTGCATGTTCGATAATCATATTAGGTGCACTTAGAATGGTTTCAACTCAAACAGCATACAGGGTAGGCCAAAAAATATGAAAATTGTACACGAGTAAAGTACCCTTATTTCAGAAAATTCGGCAAAATGTTATACAGAAAAGTTGTTTAGAATTGAAAGGTATGCCTAAATACCAAATCATGTCCTCCTAAGAAAAAAAATATATTATATTATATTATTTCCCAAAAAAAAACAAAAACAAATCATTTAAAATGAAAAAAATTCACTTCAAATGAGAGTTTTTTGATATGCATATTATCATAAATGTTTTACCTTGTGAAAAACAATGTTTTCGATATTTTAAAGTTGTGTTTAATATCGTTGCAACAAACATGAAGCTTGTGATTCCCCAAAAAATTTTAAATGTAGGTAAATTTCCTAAATATGCTTAAATTTGAACTAGCTAATGTTATGCGAAATTGATTTGTTTTTGAATAATTGATGAAACTGTTTAGGGTGAATATAAAAGAAGATGTTTAAAAAAATATATATTGTTTTTTTCTTAGGAGGTCATGATTTGGTATTTAGACATAACTTTCAATTCTAAACAACATTTCTTCATAACATTTTGCCGAATTTTCTGAAATAAGGGTACTTTACTCTTGTACAATTTTCGAATTTTTTGGCCTACCCTGTATGCTTTTTGACTTGCAACCATACTAAGTGCACCTTATATGATTAGCGAACATGCACCAACTTTCGGCAATATTTGTATTTTGGTTGTGCAGTTAATAAAAAAAAAATCCCATATGTTGCACACTTAAGTGACCACACTGTATATTACCCATTTTGAAGACATCATATTCTAGAATGGAAAAAAATTATAAAACTTTCAAGTTTGGACTGTGTCTTGAGAATGAATAGTTTCTGGCATATTTAACGAAATTAATTTTGACCATTTTCAGATTCTACTCGGTATCTCGACAACTGAAAAAAAATACGATACACTCAATGGAACTTCAATGAGCATGGTCTCTTGAGTCGACTTTATTAAAGATTAAATCTGATAAGAAACACTGGAAACAACCTTTTTACTGCACTGCAACATAGCAATAAACCAACTAACTGACAGATAATTCAAATTCCAATCTGTTCGTCCACGTTTCTCCACATTGCTACAAACAGCAATGCAGGGATCGATATCGCCAAAAGAACCACAACCAGTAATACGCCATGATGTTCACTCCTTTGTTGCGCGCCAGTGTTCGGAACGGGGTTCGCAACGGCGCTCGCGACGGGGTTTGCTGCTTTGTTGCAAGTGGGGACGCACCTTAAGAGATTTTTTCCAATCGAAATTAATCTGGTTTCAAGAAAGGAACATCAAATTTGGCAAAAACCAGTGGCGTACAGTTTATTTTGCTTAACTTCAAGGCTCGCCGGAACAAAGTGCTTTTAAAAACAATTTTGCATATCATGTAAATGTGGCCTCAAACTTATACATTCGCGTGTATCAAAAATCGATCGTTTTTGATACAATAACTTGATGTTTAATAAAGTAGAATGAAAACGACATGCGGATCCATGTTTTTATAAACTATTTTTCATTTTCCTCACAGCTTTCTGTAACACCTTGTATAATATTATTCACGACTACAGAACTCATTTTGAACAAGTCTTAATGTGGGAGAACGCAGCTAATCACACAAATCCAACCAAAAGATTCCAATAATCACATTGAACAGCTTTTTGATCCAAGATATGAGTAGACCGGAAACTATTGTCTGTTATTCCCTTCAGTTTTTTTTGCAATCAATTTGATGAGATTTTTGAAAGTTAGGATTTAAAGTGAAAAACATAGATGATGTTCGTGAGAAGCAACGAAATCAATTTTAGGCAAAGTTTTTTGAATAGAAGTACACATAGAGGAGCGGCGAGAGTACCTACATTTCCTAAAATTAATCTCGTCGCTTGTCCCGAACCTCCTCTTTGCACTTTGTGTATACCATAGTATACATAGTATAATAAATAACAAGTAGCGACAGCTCCATATATCTGTGGTCAAATTTCGTTCTGTCTCAATGACAGAAATTCGCCTCATTTATACCCTGCTAACATTTTGGAATGTAAAACTGTTTTCTAAATCAAGACTTTGAAATTTCGCATAAATCTTTGGACATACCCACTATGCAGGGTAATCGTATTGTATTACTTGATTGATAATTCACCTATGTATCAGTATCATTGAAGTCATGGAATCGGCTACAGTATGGTTTTATTTTACATTTCATAAGATTAGCAGTGTATAAATGAGGCGAATTTCTGTCATTGAGACTGACGAAATTAGACCACTTTTAGGTTTATGGAGCTGTCGCTACTTGTTGTTTATTATACTATGGTGTATACCTTTATACTTTTATACGTCGCATTACGCAATATTTTTCGTTATACCAGATCTATATTGGAATTGTGCTGATTTTTTTACGATTTTGTTTTCTAGAACTAGTAATATCTTTGGGTATTATCTGACAAGTTCTACATTAAAAAATTAATCTTTAATCAATTCCATGAACTAAAATACCAATCAATTATTACAAAAAAAATAGTATTACGTTACGATTAGAGTTTATCATCCAAAAGTGTACTTTGATCAGTGTTTATACTATACCAAATTTCATTCGAATTAAAAATACAGAAAAAATGTCTGTCAACTTAGTACTTGGAAATGGCATCGTGTTGGAGGTGTGTAGTGTAACTGTTTCTATTTTTGGCTAATGTTACCCCCATGCAGCAAAGTTTACACGGTGAGTCAGTTAAATGGGAAAGCTAAACTGCGCCTAAACCAGCTAAGATATCGAAATGGATTTGAATACACGATGCCGCAGTGCAGTTTGTGAAAATATTGTTCAATATAGAGGTTGTATCATTTTTGCAGGTCAGGCATCAATATAGTTTTTTCAAATGGCAACCATCGTTTATCTTCAAATATATTTGAATTTCCACCATTTCCGGCATCTCAAATCCGTTTAGTTTTTGCAATTATTCGCTTCAACCGCTCAAAAGTTATTCCACTTTTTCTAAAAATTGTTGCATTTGCAACCATTGATTAAAAATACCACAGAACATTTGGTTTTGGAGATATCAAGCTGAGACTATGCCAGTGTTTAAGCAACTGCCTTGGGTATCTTTTGGTGGCAATGCCGTCGACTTGCATTATGGATTGTGATGGTACCACTCTGCTGTGAAACTTCAATTCTGGTTAACTTCACCAAGCACCATAACTTGATTTTTTTTTAAATCACACCCCTGAAAAACTCAACAAACCCTATCGAAAACACTCTGATCGTGCCATGAAAATCAATTTTTTGACATATCAACGTCAAAGTGACCATCATTTTGAACAGTTTTTATGATTTACAATTGAATGTTCTCGCTATTTATTTATTATACATACCTCAATATAAATAACTGTTTAGTTCTTTGTTCGGTCAATTCAAATCTCTTTGATTTTCAGTAGTTCTTGAAGGCATACAATAAATGTCATTTTGACGTTGTTTTCGATGAGATTTGTATGAGTTATCAAGATAAGTTCCGAAGTTCGATTAGTCCACATCTCGACATATCGTCGGCCTAAGATGCAATTGGCCTATCTCCAAAATTAAAAAATGTTCAGGAGAGACAAAAAACCCCTTGAAAGCTCAAAACATAATAAGTCCAAAATATTTTTCCAAATTATTTCTTTGTTTTATAACTGGTTTTTAAAAAACAAACGACTTGGTGAAAAATACGTTTTATTTATAAAAAAACAGGAGTTAGGACGTTTGCGACCTACATTTTGTAGAGCCCTTTGGAGATAGGTAACTATATCCCTTTCTTACTATCGGCCCATTTTTATGCAAAACATAATAATACAAAAAATATCTCAATTTTAAAGTAAGAAAGAGTAAGCATTGAATCACAAATGAGTTGAATTATCATAAAACGAATGGAAATCCTTTTAGGAATAGACGATTTAAGTTCCATTAAATGTTGAAACTTTTCGCGCTTGATCGGTATAGGAGACGGGTACATCAACGGTAACTCCTCTAACTTCCAAATTCTCTTATCTTTTTTTGTAAACCTACAAGGTAAAGGTTCCCATTCTTCTGTATGCCGAATTTTAAAGTTGATTCCATTTTCATTATATCGAAGTGCTCTGATGTTAGTGACAGTCGGATCGCCTGATGTTCTGCCCGGTCGTATCGAACTAATGTACCGAACTTCTTCAAAGTTTTTAAAGTAGTTATGATCTAGGTACTCTACCTTATAGGGTTTCGGATTTATGCGAGCAGTTTCACAAACACTGATGTAGTCTGCTGGAACATTTATTATTCTATTTTTCAATCTTCGTTCTATGGTGGAGTGCATTGAATCTCACTCCATTTGCGTATGCCCCTTCTCTAAGAACTTCTGCTCTATAGTATTTCTGGTGTCTTGAGCCAGGTTAATAAGTGCGTTGGAAAGAATTGCGTTCCTGTTTTGTCCCGTACATCCATCACTGTATAAAATTATCTTTGTGAAAGTATCTATCTGAGGAATAATATTGGTCATCAAAAACTTGTAAATAATCGTAGCAAAAGTTGAGCAGTTAATCCAGCATTGCCTTCATGCCATAAAAAGCAATATCCATCCAGAGACTGAATGTCCATAATTGTAAAATTATGGACAATCAACTTTGTTTTTTAGTAAAGAGCACTGACATTGGATTTTGGGCTCAATAAGACTGATTGCAAATCCATCGTGAAAACTTTCACATTTTTTGTCACTTTATCAGTTTCTTTTGCTTTTCGTGCCTCTTCTTTCTTTTGTTGATGTTCTTGATAGATGGCTTCGTCAATATTACCCGTTTTGAACCCCACGCATGTGTCATACTCATCCTTTTTGAAAAGAGAGCTAAATTGAAATCATCAAAAGTATTATTGAATGATGCAGTTGATACAGGTCTTGATTCGTTTTGTATGCACCAATCGTTTTTGTAAAATCGATACAACTCCATTTTTGTTTGCCAATTTCTTTCAAGATACAATTTCTTCGACGATTTTCGGCAATAATAGGATTCCAGTTAAGGTAAAGTGTTGAAAAAATTGGCTAAACTTTCTTTCTCCTTATTGATTCTCACCGTTCTGGGATTAATTCTTCCGTCGTTGACGCTTTCGTCATTGTCGGCCATTACAGTTGAAGCGCTGCTACCTTCTGCTTCACCCAACGCCCCACAGTTCTAGGTGAAATAGCAAGTGTGTTGCAAAACATCGTTTTACAAACACGCACTTTCGATGATGTGTCCAAAAAATAAACATAGGAGAATTCCCTTCTGGATTCGTTTTCTGTTTTTCTGTCCCTAGCTCTAGCAATAGTTTTTTTTTCAACAAGTGTTGTTAAAAAAAGTTGCTTCTCGTTCCAAGAATAATTTCAAAATTTGGTAAAAATATCTCTTCTTTGCTGGTCAGTTATTTCACTACATTTCCTTGCTGATTTACCATTGCACTTGCATCTAGGTTCCATAATCTTCGAACTTCTTGGAACGTCATAATTCCATTCTCCTGCAAGCCTTTTCTTTCCAAAATATTCTTTTCCCTCCTGTCTTAAAATCTTATTTTTATTCTTCCTCCACTGTTTTTGCTCTACGTGGCGCCTTTTTCTACGTGTTCTTTTTTCGGTCTCGACCAAAGTAGCACCTGTCGGTGCGGCGTTTTCAAGTCCTTCTGGATCCTCATTTTCTTCGCTTGAAATCGTTTCACCTTCACTAGGATGATAGGATTCATCTGAAGATGTTTGTTCCAATATTTCCGGAATAGAGTCGTGGATATTTTCGAAAGAGATTGCTTTAGGAACAGAGTCTTCTTGTTCGTTTGATACGAGAACTTGTTGATGAGCTGGTGGAAACTCCTGCTGATCTTCTGGAACCATTTCATCAGAGCACAATCAATTCAAGTTATCAACTTCAAGATCAGCTATATTCATTAACTCTTCATCAGTAAGTAAGTCGTCATGAGTTAATATGTCACCAGACTTGGACATCAAGGCATCTACAAGCGAAGTTTTATTAACAGAGAATGGAGAAAGGGATCCTTGAGTAGCAACTTCATCAACTGGAAGGTGATTGTGTCTGTTTGCAAGGTTTGAATCATTTTCAATGATGACGTTTTTTTGGAATTCTAAACTAGCCAATGAAATAATTTTTGATGCACGGGATTGTGGATCCATTCTGAAATAGATTGGGTTTCAGTAAAAACTTCGAAAATACTTAGAATTGAATCGCCTACTTTTGAGTTTTCACAAAATAAAAAGGCCTATCTCCGACTAAATAGAATCGGAAATTGGCTTAACTCCAATACGAGACTTTCAAATAATTTTTATGCATAAAAAAAAATACATCCGAACAATACATTTATGCTTCTTTGTCAATTTAGTTTCATGAAACTAAAATTATTCAATTAAATAATAGAACTTACCTCTAATATCGGTTTTTGCACTTTCAATCAGGGAAGCGTTACTGCCACAATACAAATTATGCGAGTTAAGCCAACTGCGTATTGTTTTAAAATAAGCGGGAGATAGGCAATTTTCGCCTTGTAGTTTTTCGCGGGAATTTTGACATTCCGGTTTTTAGGCGTTTTCCATTAGGTCCGGTTAATTTTAATGAATGTGACCAACTTAAAACGTCATTTTGAGCAAAAAGTGGAGTTAGGCCATTTGCATCTTAAGCCGACGATATTCCTTTTGTCCAACACAACTCAGCGGTGACAGTAGCTGGACAAACTTTGACAGTTTTGCACAGCACACAAAACTGTCAAAATTTACCCAGCCGCTGTGACCTCTGAGCCTTCGCTGAGCTGTGTTGGACATAAGCATTATGAGATGTATGCTCAGGTTTTTTTTTGTAACAAACGATTCCATTTGCAATTCTTCTGTCACGTGACCGAACATCTCATATGTCAAGATGTGGACTATTCGAACTTTAGAGAAACAAAATTGTCTCCCAAACTATCAACTATTGAAAAAAAAATAGCAGATGAAAAATACGTAAAAAACCAGCTGAACGCGACTAAGTTACAAAGTACTATTTAAAAAAATCATGTTATTGTGCTTCGAAGTTTACCAACATTGATGTGTCGCCATACCATACCATACCATACCATAATGCAAATCGAAGGCATTGCCACCAAAAGATACCCAAGGCAGTTGCTTAAACACTGCAAAGTCTCAACTTGATATCTCAAAAACCAAGTGCTCTGTGGTATCTTTAATTATTAATGGGTACAAATGCATCAATTTTTAGAAAAAAGCAGTGGAATGAATTTTGAACGGTTGAAGCGAATTGCAAAAACTTAACGGATTTGAGATGCTCGAAAAGATGCAAATTCAAATATTCAAAGATCAACAGGCGTTGCCATTTAAATAAACTTTGTTGAAGCCTGCTCTGCAAAAATGATACACTCTGTATAATGAAAAATATTTTCACAAACTGCACTGGAGCATCCTGTATGCAAATCGATTCTGCTTATTTCGATATTTTTAACGGTCTAGGCGTAATTTAGCTTTACCCCTTTAAATGACTCACCCTGTAAGTATATTTTTCATATATTTTACAGTCTTATGACTGGTTTTCTTAAAAATAATAATACCATTCTTTCCAGGCTTTAGAAAAGCATTGTAGAGTACCTGGAGGGTACACTGGCATCAAAAATGTCTACTCGGAAGAACCACAACAAGACGATGTTCAGCAAAGTTTCTTCTTAGCTGAAACATTGAAGGTAAAATATATTTTTGCATAGTGAAATTGGTCATAAATGAGAATTTGTGAATATTAAGCTTTTTTGGGGTATAGTGCCTTCGGGGCACGTTTTCCCTTGTAGTAGGTGCATTGACTCATGAGGGTTTTTGTTAAATTTTCAGTACTTATATCTCCTATTCTCTGACGATAATTTCTTCCCATTGGACCAGTGGGTTTACAACACTGAGGCCCATCCTTTGCCCATCAAGGGCGTGAATCCTTTCTACCGAGAGACAGTTTAATGTTAAGTGATAGTGAAACAAGTGAGTCTAATAGACAGCCTTGATAGCTATGAAATGAGTGAGAATATTGAATGGGCGACGCATTATGTGATGTATGAAATAGTTTTATAGAAATGAAAATCAAATTATTCTTTCTGTGCAATAAAAGCTGAGTAATCGTTAATAACGCAAACTTCAGCGGTTCGCTACATTCCGTTTCAACATGGAATATCATTCAGATATTAAACTGTACGTGTCTGCGATATTTTATGCAACAACATGTTTGAGTTTGTTTAATGAAGATAGCATGAGTGAATTCTATTCTCAAGCTCCAATATTTTTTAAGTTATTGAAAACTAATATTTTGCTCTATTTATTTTTGTATTTTTAAATAGTGGTTGAATAGACCGGAGACCTTGAGTATCATTTGTATAAATGGGAGTAACCTTTTGAAATAATTACGATTTCTAGCTTAATTATTACTTTCCGCTCATAACCCACTGTTACGTGAATAATTTGGTTTTCATTTGTATACTATGTATAGAAAAAATTATGTATATATTTTCATCACGCTGATGGATTGAACTTTTAGGTATGAATTAATTTATTTAACGGAGCACGCGGTTTTAGATATTATTTAAGTATTTTTATTAGTACGAGATTATTATTATTACCAGTTTCTTATCAACAACACCAGATGATTTTGTAGCGATTATGAAACGAGCATTGTAGAAGTGGTTACTTGTCTTGGTAATCTGTATGAAATTCTATTCCTTCGAAATTTTTTTTCTCATATGCAGATTGAAGAATGTGAAGACAACTGTTTATCCTTGATTAAAACGATGACTTTTCATGTACTCTAAACTAATCCAAAGCAACTTATTTTTAAATTCGTTTGTTCTATTCTAAGAAATATGACAAACGATTACATCTCTGTGATTTCAAATGCATGTTTAGTTTAATTCTGAAAGTGGAAAAAACGATTTAAAAAGTAACAATCGTAATTTTAATTGGACGAAAAGTAAGATACCTATTGCAGTTTATGATTGAACTGTATCAGTAAATGAACCTCATCCTAATCTGTGGGACTGCTGGTCCGAAGATTATGAAAACAATTTCTTTGGGCGAAAGCTGTGGGACTTTGTTCTTTACCTTCATATTTTCAAGACACCATCTCACAGCACAAATGTTTGTATCTGAAGGCACTCTAGTCCATCGTGCTCCAGAACCGCTTGAATTGTTTCTTTTTTTATATTGTTCTGTTTGGGAGATATTGGGCCCTATGATTGAACATTCACGTTAAGTTAACGTTTACGTTGCGTTGAGATTGTTTACTAATGCAAATGTTCCATTTCCTAACAGCGTTACCATGATGAAATGGACATGTTATGTTGACTTAAACGTTCAATCATAGCCCCCATTATAACTTTTGATTTGATTTAATTGTGATTTCCACTTCAGATATAAATTGATTGTGGAAACAGCGCATTCAAAAACACGGTGTCTCATGAAAGAAAAAATTCTTGACTCGAGTGTTTAACATTCTGTGAGATTAATTTCTCGTGAAACAAAAATGTCATGAGGGTTTAGTCTCCTTGAGGACATCTGCCTTTAGAACGGTGAATCAATCCATTTGTCAATTTTGACAAATGTTTAATTGTCAAAAACTATGTGGGCCACCGGAATTTACTGTTTCTGTAACGGTTCTTTGATGCCGAGTAAGAACAAAGGTGTTACTCAAACTTTTTTGATATTATTTAAAAGGTATGAACTTTATCTACTCATTTGATTTGTTTGATTTTTTTCACTTCAGTATATTATGTAGTTCTTACCGTAATTTTTTATGAAACACTTTTAAATGTATGGAAGAATATGATTCAATTTAAGCTTCATCGTTTGAAAAACTATTTTTTAAATGTATTATTGATTGATTCACTTCAATTTTTTAGTCCAAAAAACTATATATAGACATATAGAGTAAGACTGATAATTATATGTTACTCAGAATCTGTACAGAAGTTCTGTGACTGGTCTTATGAAGTTTGGATATAATTTGTTGTGATATCTCTTTATCAAGTTGGTTGAAGCATTGAATCGAAACGAGACCATTTTTTCCCAAAAATTGTATATTATCACAATAATTATTGCCCTCTTGATGTGAAACAAGGCAAAATCAAACATTTTTATATTCAATCCAAAGTTGTTCCACATTCAATTGAAGTTAGCTTTAAGGTTACTTTCATGTTCATGATTAAAAATGAATCTTAATTTATAATTATAGAAAATGTTGTATATAGAATTGTTGTTATTTTGTAAGTAATTAATCAAATTCGGGGTCTGGTGACTTATAGGTCTCTCCAAAAATGCCTCTTGTTTTGTGAAAAAGAAAGTCCTTCAAATAAAAACGTTCAAGCACGAGAAGTTCGGATTATTCACATTTTTTATCCAACGCGGTTTCAGCTTGTCAGTTTAAGGCCAAGCAATCACGGTCCGTATTCCCCGACTTCGTCACAGGCGTGATAGTCAAAACGGATCATGTTTGTGTTGAAACGGACGTATTAGCCCCTAGAATTAGTGGCCGGCTTAAACTTCCGTATGAGTACAAAATTTCGTATAAACATGTATCCGGAAATGCTTCGTTACAGAGCTACAGGGTGTCGAAATTTCATTTTCATTTTTGTTTTTTTCTGAATAATATTTGAACCAATGTCGATCTTTTGATGGAAATTGGTGATTGGGGGTTTCTTATCATGCGAAATTCGTATTTGAATGAATTCATGACAACGGATTTTTAACTCATCAGAACCGAATTCCGTTGCGAGGTGCCCTGGAAATGCACTTCAGTATAGAATTGGTCGCACCTATTATACATTGTTCGCATTCATAAGACGGAACCGTTTTGGAACTGTCACCGCACTTTCTTATAAATGAAGCGCTTCTTCAGAGCAGTCTCATAAGACTCAACAGTCAACACTCAACTGTCAATTGCCAATTGAGCGCTCCGGGAGCGTAGCGCGTTGTGGCGGTAACTGTTCCGTCTTATGAACGCGACCATTGAATTTTTTACGGAACTAGTGGGGCTATTTGCTCCAAGAGTATATTATGAACTTTGTACTCACTTTATGATATTACATTTTATGTACACTATTTTATTGCTGTAAAATATTTGTATATGAATTTGTTAATGATGTAAATTTACTTGACATAAAATAGTACAATTAAAATTTTTAATGTCCGAATCTTTTTCGTTGACTTATATTTTGAATATGTATTTGTTACATATTGGAATTTTAACAGTGAATTAAAATGAAAATTCCAGAGAGATCTTTTATTTGTTATTTTTACGTTCCCCGCTTTCTATACAGAGTGCCACAGAGTGCATGCATGGGGATCTCAGTTATTATATACGGGTCGGTTAGATGGATGCAAATTTGCGCATTTTTATGCTCAAGAAAATGCCATTTTGACATTTAAAAAATTTCCTCTACTTCCGAGGATATTTGAAAAAAATACCGAAATTTCACAAAAACGTTATTATTATTTCTTGAGTTTATTTAAGAAGATATTTTAAAATGAATTGATCTTTCTCATTGCATACGTACGTGATTTTTTTATTTTATTTTTAGTTATCTTTTGACGTCCTTAATGCATTGAGGTATCGCAACCGTCGAAAAAAATACTCATCTGAAAAATAATACCAGAGAAAATTAGTTAGGCAACCTTTTCAATTTGATACCACCATCTTGTAGAGGAGAAAAAGTGGCAATGACAAAGTGTAATTTATTTTTAAATCTCTTCTCACACAAACGCAGGAAATAATAAAAAACGTTTTTGTGAAATCTCGGTTTTTTCCGAATATCTTCGGAAGTAGTCTGAATTATTTAAATTTCAAAATGGCATTTTGTTGAGCATAAAAATGCGCAACTTTGCGTCCATCTACCCGACACTGTATCTCTTATAATAACTGAGATCCCCAAGGATTTCTGATTCAGGTGATGCCACTATTGCTCAACCCAAGATGGCAACTGCAAAAGGATGGATAATATGTGAAAAAATAAGTATATTTTGTTTATTTCAAGTACGGCCTAATTAGTTTTTTGTCCATATTAAGACTGCTGTAACTTTTTCAGGAAGCGCTTCAACTGCAACACCTGATTCGCTTTGGATCTCAAATGCCAATTCACCATGTATTTTAATAATTTTATTATTGATAAATGGGAAATCTTCAAGTCAGAATAATTATCTACCTCAAAAAATAAGCTGAAACCGTCTATGGTTGGTATGGTGAAACGGTTGGTATTCTCTGAAATCTCTTCTCGCTTGTTCATGTGATGTCTCCAGTATTGGTTGTTGATGGATAGTAGGATTCAAAAATGTGTCCATTATGTTTTCTGGGACTATAATAATGAGCATCTACCATTTTTTAGCAATAAACATCATTTGACATTTATCCGCCATTGACGTTTCTTTTCTTACTGAAACACAAAACTGCGATTCCATGGGTGTATACGTTGTAAAGGATTTTGTTATTGATGATTAGGATCGAGACGATGTAGATTTGATTATTTGAATAACCTGCATTCTTTATAGGTACCCTAAAAATTGCAGTGTTTTATGTCTTAAGTCACTGATGGGATACAAAACGTCGAAGTACACCGCTTAACTGTCAATTTTTTTTCGATTGCAATATTTCTATAACGGTCAAAGATGGCCAAAGGTATTGTTTAACAAGCTGCCCTTAATTTTCAAAAAAGATACTTAAGAGCCTACATCACTAGCTGATCAGTTGAAAATCGGATTTCGGGTCTAAGAAGCGCTTAACCTGACTGGTTATGAGCAATGGCAACATGGCACCGTTCGATGTAAAAGGGCTATATTATTATTCATGCTCTTGACCACAGCTGATTACCTACAGTGATAATAATCGTTATTATTTTGTAATCTATCTGTCAGGGTCAGATTAGATGATTTTCATACAAAACAAAATCTATTGGTTTTGTCATAATTTTTTTTTTCTACCATGACAAAATGCATGGCAGGTCGTGACAGGAAAACAGTTATTTCTAATAGTGACTATTATTGAAAAGGTAGACCTGTTTTACAAATACTATGTGAATGTTGATATTTTATAACCTACAGTTGTTTTGTACAGGGTGTTTCATTATCTCTAATGATAATTTAGTCAACTGTAACTTTTTTGTCTCTGAAGGTATCAAAACCATCAAACAACGAATACAAACCATATCGTATAGTTTTATCCTGTAAGTTTTTTTCTGTTTGACAAATAAAATAAAAAACCAAGGCTTTTCCGAGATATCAACCTAACTTATATTACTTCAAATAGATTGCCCTGTATATCATTAATATGTCGATTCCTCTCAAAAATCTCAGTATATTTTATAAAGAATATCATATTATACCTACCATCAACAGTTCGTAAGAAAATGACGTCGAAATTAACATTTTGCGAAAATTAAATAGTTCACATACCCCGGCAATCATATTATTGTATATAGACTAGTAATAAACAAACTTTCTGATGGTCAAATTATTTTTAAAGGCCATATTTCAAAATGTAAACAATTTTCATTGTTCATGGCACACTTTCTTCTCAATATAAGAATACTTCTAATTTTTTCTCTGTTGCATGTTTCGACGTCATTTTCTCACAAACCGCGCGTTGAAGATAGGATAGGTATATGTTATGCCAAATATGCTCTATAAAATATACTTAGAACTTTACAATATGGGAATATGGTTTTTTTTTTGTTTCGATGCCTTCAAAAACAAGAAAGTTACAGTTGATCAAATGGTTAACAAAGATAATGAAACACCCTGTACGTAATACACTGCTCCAAAAAACCAACGCAACACACAGTCGATCTCTAAAAAATGAGCTATCAAGCTAAACAAGAAAATAAAGCAATGAAAAAGTACAAGGCTTCAAGGTTTTGACAATAAAAAGATTCTATTTTTATTTCTAAATGAATCAATAACTGAAAAAGTTTATTTTAAAGAAACTCTTTTCCTCATTGATTCAAATACTATTGGGTCTCTTAGAGATAATGCATTAGTTTTATTAGTTATTTATAAATAATTCTACAGGATCTTTTGCACTTTCAGAGCAAAAATGTTCATATACTAAGTAGTAAGCATGCAGTAAAACGTGAATTTAATGAAGTTAAAATTTAAAATACTTCGTGGGATTTACAGCTAATAACAGCTTTTTTCAAAATCAAAACATTATCATTATCAAAGTCTTATCCTTGTTTCAATTTCTTGTCCAGCTTCTCCTTTTTACACGCTTTATATTAGCTCCACTTGTATTTTTGTACCGGAATCTTGGAATTCGATTTTTACCGATTTCAAATGCCCCCAGATTGATTCGGAACTTTGCACACTTGTCAAGAAGACGAAAAGGATATGTCGATTATATAACGTCTATTGACAATCTTTTGTATCGATTCAAAAGTTTATATTTCGTAAGTCCTGAGGAAACTAGGATATCATTTTCAAAAATTCAAAATGTAAAGGAAACAATCTTGATCGCATATATGAAGATTAACACCTACATGTATTATTCATGTATATATTATATTCCTACATAATTGTATTCATAAACAAAAGCCGTCCTTGAAATACCAAAATTCATTGAATTAATAAAACAGTGTAGTGAAAATTAGAAATATCATAATACTGGGTCATTTATTTTATTTTGACAGCTTGAAGAACTCGTCAAAAAAAAGTTGATATACCAAAAAATCAACTATTTGAAAGTTGTAAGATAAAAATGTTTAAATTTAAATAAATAAATAATAATCTTACTGCCCACAGAATTTGATATTTCCGAATACTGCCATGTAAAAACTTGGCGTAATTTGTTTATTTTACTGATAATGAATATTTCTAATTTTTAAATAATGATTATTTATAAACGTAGCTATAATTTTATTTACTTTGAAACTTTTATATAGCTAGGTGATTTTTGGAATATCGACTACTTTTGACGAGTTCTACTAACTGTTGAAATAAATGACTTAACTTTGAAAACAACCTGTACCTATTAATGTGTGCTTGATATTTCAACAATTTAAAATAAAAAAAAAAAATTGTAAAATTTTACAAAATGAAAATTTCCGTTAAGTGAAAAACTTAAAAGCTATGGCAAAAATTACATCACCCAAACGAAAGGGTATTAAAAAATCGATTTGTAAAAGATGCGGTATCACCCACGTACCTGATAAATTCGAAAAATCCGGAAGATATCCGGTACCTGAATATTGCGTGTTGCCAAACTGACTCCAGTACGAAAGAAACATGTACGGAAAAGTTGTGGGGAAAATAATAAGCAATTAGGCAAAGTATATGAAATTAAATAATTTTGATGAAAACTTTTTCATTAGTTAAAAAAAAACTTTAATCTCATAAAAAATGACTCCAAAATTTTGCTTCAATACGTTGCGTACTTTTTCTGCAATTTTTTGAAACAGATATTTTGCATCGAGCGGGTGATGTAGGCTCTTAATGTGGAATGGACATGGTTGTTGCAATTTAAAATAAGAAAGGTATAACCGGAAGCGGTAGAGAACAAAATAGCTTATGATCGAGAACCTTTGTATGTAAATTTTTATAAGCGTATTATTTTTACCTTCCCATACAAGGCTTATCATTGTCCCTTCAAAAGACGCTGCATTTTAATTGTTCAGATGTTCAGTAGGCTGTGAAATATAGTTGGTTATTGTCAGAATTATTCAAGAACTCTTTTCGGGACTTGAGTAATACTGTGTTTTTGTAAAAAACAAATTTAACGTGTAGAACGTTTAAGCAAAGTTTACTTAATATAATGTAAGTTGGGTAACTCGATGTCGGCCCTTTGAAAACCCCAGATCAAAGGCGTGCCAGCATCGCAAAAAAACAGCAGGGGATGCAAGGGTAATAAAGCACAAAATATTAGTATAGCTGAGATCTTTTGGGCATCTAAAAAATGATACGCCACCTTTAATACGAACTTCGAAACCGTCCCACGAACAAACAACGTTACTCAACACTAAAAAACTTTAGTGTCTTTCAAATTAATAGAAATTAATAAGATCAAGTTAACTCCACGCTCCACTGCGCAATACACTGTCACGGTCGATTGGCGCCGTCTCACTGGTTTCAGTGAAATGACAAGGCGGGGTAAGGGGATGAGTGTTTTGACGATTCGCGCGAGTGACCCAACTTCTATTTATTAAATAAACTTTGGTAAGCATTCGTCTTTGTCGATTGACACTATTCTCGGAGTAACTGTTGAAAAACCATCAGTCAACAAATAATCAATAATCGAAATGATAACTCTTACTAGGTGTGATGTGGTGATGTGAAAACCACGAAAAGCAAGAATTGATTTCTTAAAATCTCCGATCTGAGCAACTTAGGCAGGAATCTTTTTATGTAGTTTGATGGGAAACATAATATTGTTTTTTTAAGGTTTATAGGTTCAAGGTTTGCTTTTTTGATTTTTGTAGTCTATGAATCATTGGTTCTTTGATCTTTTGAAGCTTTGGTTTCATGGTTCTTTGAATCTTTCGTTTTTTGCGATGGGTTTTTGATTGGTCTGTTTCTTGGATCTTTGATGCTTTGATTCTTTATGTCTAAGTTCTTTGGTTCCAGCTGTTTAAGATAAGGAAGTTTGACTTCAGGTATGCGCACATAGTACACACAAGTCTTTTTCTGTATCCCTTTAGTTTTGAAGCAATACTAATATTCTACTTCTAAGAGTGTGGAGCTGCTCTATAGAGTGAAATTAAAAATATAACCATAAATATGAATGTTTATCAACATCAACCACAGACAAAACAAATATCAAATGATATGATACATTCAAACATTACTCGCTCCCCTGATTATTCGGCACTTCACTCTGGATATTGGCACTACATGGACTTGGATCGTAAGGATTTGATGCTACGTGAGTTCTGAAATATTCTGAGCCAAATTCCTGGAATAGAAATTATGAAAAAATATAGAAACAATAGTTTCCAGATAGAAAATAATCTCTTGTAGACACTCATTTATTGGCAAACAGTGAATTGATTTGAATTATATTCATCTTCGCCGGTGAAAAAGAGGAACAGTACATAACTTGAAAATAAATAGTTTTTGGGTTATGAAAAGATTTGAATCAATAATTCCAAGACTGACACAATTAAAGATTAACTAGCCAGAGCTTTGAATAATATAAAATAAAAATAATATTTCCTTATATGATGGAGAAAATTAAGCCGGTCTATATGATTACCTGATACATTGTCCTCGTGACCAGAGAATTATTGAAGTTTTCAGTCCTAGAAAAGTTCCGAGCACCATACCATGAAGCTAAGCTGGGCGTTGGCATGACGGCGACATCCACGAACGATTTGAATGGCCTCACTGATATCAAATCAGTAAGTATTCGTTCCTTCATACCGCAAATATTTGCCAAACCTCCCGTGATGATGACATTATCTGCCAGTTTGAGTTGGATATCATTGTCGAAGAGTGATAGAACATAAGCTGAAAGGGAAACATTTGGTTAGTAATGTGTTGAGAAAAGCGTGGAAAAGGTGAGAGAGTGTGGCATATTTATATTATAATAGTATATTGTGCAACAAGCATGGAATGATACCCATTTCCTACGAGTATGAAGGTTTGTAGCACGAGCCGAAGGCGAGTGCAGCAATTCATACGAGTAGGAAATGGTCAATCCAGGCGAGTTGTACACTATACTTTTTCTACGACTCTTAATTATTATCACTATTGTGTAATTAATATCGATTTCTACTTTTTGTTTTTGGCGGAGGTGCCAGATCGTTTCATTTTCATTCAGTTTGCACTCGTTTCCATGGCAACAGTTAGGGAATGGTTCCATTTCCGTACAGTTGTACAATGTTCTACGTTTCCTAACCCATATCGATTGCACAATGGTGATATTACCGTACAGTCGTAGAAAAAAGGTTTTACGATAAGAATTCTGTTATTATGATACGGAATCGTAAGCATGATGATGAGGCATTGAGTTCTATAAGGCTTTAGAGAAGGAAAGCTTCAAAAATAATGGCACCATCATCCAATTCTGGACGTATGTCTGAGAAATTCACTGTATCGCTATCCTTGTCGAGTTATATCCATCTGCGTCGCCGACCTGCTTTGGACGCGGTTGCCGATTTGGGCAAATAATCATCTTCAATATTTTCATTATAGAAATTCCTCTGTTAACGAAATTGATCGATAAGACATGATACAATGAGAATCAAGAAGGAATTAGAATTGTTCATTTTTCGAGTAGGTGCATCAAGGTTCACTTTTCTATATTACCGCATAATGAGAGACACATTTAAAACCATGATTTCGTGTGAATAAACCAATGTTGAACAACGCTGATAGTGTCTAATGATGATATTCTTTCAAATAATAAATAATGTGATACATTTTCATGCTATACAAAGATTAATTACAAACATTCGTTAAATAATGATTTTTGCTGCATTGAATATAGGATATACATAGTAGATATGAGTCCAAGTATACGGCATCGCTGCTCCTGAAAAGCACCTTTTTTCAGGTATCGATTTTGAAGGAAGTGCGGCGATGCCAATCGAATAACGACTGGAAAAGTTTTATTTTGGTGGTTGTGAAGTGTTATAATTGTGACTTTATTTGTGCAAAATGGTTAGAGTGTGCTTTCTGTATCAAAGTCTGGACCATTCAGATCCAGAAATCAGTTAAATCACCTTTCACAGGTACCAAGTGTCAAATTTCCATTGAGCATTGACTGGAGAGGACTCCAGTGGTGTATGCATCATATTTCATTTATGAAGATGAGAATTTTTCAATTTTTGGGAAGTTTCGAGATTTGTTTTTATTCGTAAATAAGAACAACAAAATTAAACAGATTTGGAAAAATAATAATTGTGAGCGTAAGGATTCCTAAATGGTAGTTTTTAATGCAATAAGAACCGATTATGTAACTTGACAATTATTATTGATACCTAGTTCTCCAACAAGAAATGAAATCCATATCACTTGAATATTCCATTATTTCATACACAGTCTAGATGAGTTACTTATTGGATACTTCCACAACTTTCTCCTATTTTCGTTTTTTTTATCACAATCTTAAAGCTGAAGTCTCAAGTAGAAATGCTTACTTTTTCAATTATTATTGCAAGACCTGCGGAAATGGAAGAATGAAAAATAATACTCAAAATAGAAGACGATTATGTTCTATATGTTGTTCATCTTACAAACTCTCTTGATTTTGATAAAGATCAATTTTTCAAAATTATTAGGGTTTTTGAGTGCTCTAAAATGTTTTTTTATTGTACAGGCTTTTCTTTTTATATGTATATTGATACCCCCTTTATGTTTTTTATTTTACGTTTCTGAAAAAACTGTCTCAAATAAGTCGATTTAAAAAAATATTTTACATTGAGGATTTATCACGAGACCAGTAAAAAAAGTGACATCTCTTTTATAGGCCGGACAAGGAGCACAACACAAAGACAATTTTATTTAGAAACGAGTAGGCCGTTGAAAGTGTTACTTTTTTATTTCTGTGTAACTATCGACATAATGGGGAATTTGAATTTGCATGAAAATTAAATCGACTTTCTTTATTGCAAACTATAGAAAATCGCGAAAAAATCAATACATTTTTTTTTATTTCGTTCAAATATGATTTTTTCAAAAGTAGGTAATTCAAGTTTCAAGTTCTGTATACAGGGTGTTACAAATTCGATGGGATAGCATTGCTAATTCCTAAACCATAAGAGATACAGCGTCGGTTAAATGGAGGCAAAGTTGCGCATTTTGGCACTCAATAATATGCCGCTGAGAAACTTAAAAAATTCGGAGCACTTCCGGAGATATCCGGAAAAAATCGATTTTTTCAAAATTCTTTTTTATTTCCTCCTGAGTTAGTTTGAAGGAATTATTGAAAACGAGTGGCACATTTTCATGGCCACTTTTTCTCCTCTTGAAGGTAGAGTGGTCGGAATTTATATCCGACGTTTCGATTTTCCGCAACCATCATCAACTTAATTTTTTCAAATACAAACCCAACTTTTTTTATTCATTTTTGGATAGCTCCTGACTTCCTGAACATCATGATGTGTCACACTTGTCATTCCAAAATATGCAGAATTATAATCCGAGATTTTTCAAAATCAAACCTCTTGATCTCTTTGTAATGCAATGCGCGTATCGTAGTCATGGTAACAATAACAACTTGTCACGCCTGTGGATAGTTTTGGAGCTTGAATAATAAAACTCCAGCTTAAAAACAGTTTCTCGACTAGTTTTTGATCATCAAAACTATACTTTACTATATACTATATACTATACTAAACTTTTATTATTGTGTTTAGACCACAATGATAAAAGAGGCCAGTTTTGTTTTTGTTTACCTTACGTTGAAATGACAAAATGTGCCCGATTTCACTTTCTGGTCATACTCTACAGACTTTCTAGGCATTGTTCTCAGAGCTAGGTTTTCTCCTGAGAAATTGAGGAATAAACTCACTTCTAATTTCCCAACGTCACAAAACGGTGTTTGAAACAATAGCGTCAGAGAAACTGGCCCTAACTTTGCGGCCAGACGTTGCCACATAACAAAACGTAAACCTCAATACAAATTGCAGATCGCAATCAAGTCAGACATTATTGTTACGTCTGTCTAATGATATAGCTATCCGCTATTCCGGAACAGACGGGTTCAGACTGGGTTTTTATGAGCAGGCAAACATAGAATAATGTTTAAGGGGGAATAGAACGGACTCTTCCGTATTAACAATTGGAGCAACAAACTGCGGAAGATGGAGCTAGTAGTTCATGTGACGTCACAAGAATTGGCAAGTTCGATAATTAATTTTCATTTCATGAGAGAAGTCTGCGAATTTTGTAATGTTTTCTTTCATTCTAACTAGAACTAGCTTAAAATGCCATTATTAATTATTTATTGGCATTATTTTGTATGGAGTTCTAGTTGTCATGAACGAAAAATTTCAAAAATTGCAGATCTCTTTCATAATTAATTGATGAAGTGGCCAAATAAAAGTTCATGAAACCATTCATTCTTTTTTTAATTCGGAAGTTTATCTCGAGAAATAATATCAATCCAGCTAATTGCCATGGAAAACGAATACACAGAGTCAGCAGGAAAAATGGATCTTCGATCATCACTGTTTTCAAGTTTTTATTTGATTTATCTTTTTTTCTACAACTAAGTACTTTGGTTTCAATATATGTTTCAATATGCCGCCAACTCTTTTGATACATTTTCTGCGGAATTCTGAAATAAGTAAAATCGGAAATTTTATCATCTTCTGAAAATCCCTGTGCATTAATAATTAATGCTTGAATAAATACATCTCGAGTAGTCATGTAAGCCTTTGAGGCGTAAGACAAATTTCTGAGCTATCCTTCTCATTATTAGCCCCAACAGACTGGAAATATGTCAAATTGTCAACCAAGAGGCTCTTTGAGTAGTTGGTGTAAGCATTTTGGGGGAGATTGACATTCCTTGCACCTGTTTGCCTGATTTTTCGATAGAAAAGTTCTGGACCCCTATTTTCGAAAGTGTGATCACCGGTGAACCATAATATTGGTTTTGTACAGCACGTTCACCCGATGATCACTTCGCCTGAATCGAAAATAGGGCCCCTGGGGATCCTGATTGAAAGTTTGGTTGGAGCATAATATTATGGTTAAATCCCAAAGACAGCATCATGTTCCATAAATCTCCAATATTTTCAATTATTGTTTTGATCAAAATTTTTTTGCTTGTTTCTTTTCTTTTTTTTCACAAAAAAATATGATCCTAATTTTATAACTGCCTCTCCAGAATTTTAAGTGATGATGATTTTGTGACCAGTCCTGAAATCGGTTCCTGGAGAAGTCTTAAATGATCTTCCATTCAAGCTATCGAATAAAAATAAATGATTAAGAAATAATTGAATAGGGTAGTAAGTTTAGGTATCCAAGCCACTCTTTTCTATCCTGACCAACTCATTACCAGTGTCAACAGTAATTAGGTAGGTACCTGAAACAAAAATGACTAATTGGATATGAAATCCAAAAATGCAACACACTTACACTAGACAATAATGATTGTCTTCAAAGATGAAATTAATTAAGGTTAATACAGGGTGTTACTTAATAGTCAGTTTTCGTTGCTCCTGGAAATTTCACCGGTTGCGGTTACGAAAGTCGTAGCGATAGCCGCTATTTGACAGATAAAAATATAGTTTTCGGTGAAGGCAAGAGACAAATCCGCTCAACGTTACGTTTAACCTCGACCCTAACCAGAGCCAATGGCAAATGACATGGCAGTCTTGTTTTGTTTATGTGTATGTGTTATTTTTTCAAAATGATTGATGATATGGTATTATTGGACTCCAGTGACGAATCAGATGCTGATTTTGAAGATGCCATTTTATTAGAAGTATTGAAAAACAACGTCATCCAATATAGAGGAGACATTTAGATCATCTGACACTTTCCGGAAATCGTTGCTTTTTTCTTTTTCCTCAAACTTTTTCAATACATAATATGTAATATGTTCTTAACTCCCCTCAAAGAAAGCTTTTTACTAGTGACCTCAAAAATATTGGAAACAATCACACTCAATATAGATACATCCCCATAATATGGATTATTTGCCAGTATTTCAGTGAGTAAGATCTTCATCGGTAAACTAAACTCGGTTTCGCCTGATTGTTTTTGAAAAACTTGCTGCTTCTTGATTTGGATTCATTGCGTAAATTGTCTTGGTCTTGAATCCAGCGAAAGTATAAACAAAAACAATGAGATCAAAACCTCAAAACATTGACAATCAAATGTCAAATAACATATTCTCTTCCACTGCGCATGTGTTTCGCCACGTTAACCGCTATGACTATCATCCGTTAACAACCGGCATTTATCGGTATCGATATACGATAAATGACATCCAAATGTCAAAGTTGTCAATTAGCGTTAGTCGGAGCTGCATTTTTTGAGCAACGAAAACTGTCTAATGATAGGTCGTGATTCAAAAGACACATTCCCGAACCAAATTCAAGAAGAAAAGGTCCCATACAAAATAAATGTGTTCTGAATAGTCTGATTTTCGAAATATAGGGTGTTAAGGGTATAGAAAAAAATCGAATTTATCATTATAAAAAAAAGTGCGCTACTGAATTTTTCTGAAAATTTTTGATTTTTTTTCAGATGAAGCAGCTGAAAATACAACTTGTTTGTCTCTTTCCAGCAAAGTTGAGTTGATTTTATTTTACCCTAAAATTTTCCGACATGCCACAGAGTGGTTTCCATTTTTTTCGTCGAAAACGAAGAAATATACCCACGAAAAACGACCAAGATACAAAAAAATTGAATTTTTGCTGCTTCATCCAAAAAAAAAAAATAAGATTATCAAAAAATGTCAGTGGCGCACATTTTTTTGTCAATATTATTCGAGAAACTGCCCCTCGGGGCTCCACTGGAACTCATAATAACCATCTAGCATGATACTGAAACACACAACATAAGCTCACCAGCTGGAGCGTCTCATCACAATGAAAAATACTGCCAAAATTCAAAAAAATTGGCAAAAGGATCTTGGAGAAATGAATCCGTTTTTTCCCACACCTTTAACACCCTGTCTCACGAAAAATAGATTATTTAAGATAAATGTTTAAAGGGCCTTTTCTTCTTGAATTTGGTTCAGGAATGCGTCCTTAGAATAACGGCCTATCGTTAAGTAACACCCTTTCAGTACAACAATCACATACATGAAGTATTCATTTTAAAACTTTTTGAATAAATAACTTACTTACCAGAAAAAGCTAACACATCTATGGCAGTCGCCGCGCCGTTGAATTGTGGAACACTTGGGCGCATAATTCTGATAAATTCCTTCTATCACACTACCATTCTATTGATTTCTAAAAACTATTTAAATTCAAAGGGTGACAACTAATCTGTGATGCCAACGTCATTGTACGTCAGATTGACAATTTAATTTCGATCGATGCGCCACCTTAACGACTTGGTGAGAAACATTTGTTGTTCTACAGCATTTCCCGTGCAATACCTTTAAAAGCTCCTGATTTGATCCACGGGGACTTGAGGCAGACATCTCAAACTGTTCTTCTTCTGCAACCTCTTCTGGTACCTTACTCGTACATTCGAGGGGATATAACCTTTGCACAGGTCTCAATAATACACCTCTACTCGTCTTGACTCGTACTAATCGCGTTTGACCGTCTTTACCAGGCATCAACTCCGTGACGCGTCCGATTGGCCAGTCCATCCTTCTAACGTTGTCGTTTCCGACTAAAACTATATCTCCATAGTTAATAGCATCATGGGGTCTCTCTCCATACAGAAGCTTCAATTCACCCAAATATTCCAAACGAAATCGATTACGCAAATTGTTCCTCAGTCTTTGTTTATTACGTAAATTCCGCGTCAATGAAGTTTTCTCGACAGCGTCACAATCAGGCATTCCAATTTCTGCTTGATCGCGTAAAAACATAGCCGGAGTCAAGACTTGTAACCATTCACATCACTCGAAACGTAAGTCAATGGTCTGGAATTCACGACAACTTCGCAGTCACATAACATCGTTAGATCAAGAAACTCACGTAACAACCACAAAACACTGTTATGTGGTAACAACTTGACTAGTCCTACCAATGATCTAATAACTATAGATGAAACATAGCGAGATAAACATGAGGACAACATTCGAACTGTGCACTCGGGTGCAGAGTTTCTCCCACCACGTTGTTTGCCAAACTCACTCTATTAAAAGTATTACTACGCAGCAAAAACATTAAAACATTGTTTGGAATCATTGATGAAACCATTTTATGTATGAATTTAATCAAATATAAGTTGATGGTAACCTTTTTGTTAAAATTGTAACACCTCTTCAAGATTTGTTTCGGTATTTAGGATTTAGAAAAACCAGTATTCACTTCTGAAAATTGAAAAAGCTGAAGTACGGCAACACACTGAAATTGGGTCTGCCCCTATCGATCGGATTTTGCTTAAACGTTTCATTCATATTTCGTCTCATTGGCGTCTCTTGTTTTTTGAGTGGGGTTTGGTGTTGATTTTGTCAATGTTTATTGTGTTTTTATTCTGGTTTAGTTTGTAGTGCTTCATTATTTACTTAAATGGTATATTGAAATGACTTGCAAGTGTCAAGCTTGCAATAAATAAGAATTTGAGAATTCTCTAAAATAGTTATGCCACTGGCAGCCTCGCGTGTAGTAAGCGAAGCACATTCTAGTGAGGTGCAAACGTATCCCCACTCAGTGCCCCGCTCAACTCCTACTCACGTCTTTTCTATGTTGGCCACACAATTTTTCACAGTTTATGAATGAAATGTTTCATCTATAGTTATTAGATCATTGAGTCCTACCAATCGCTCGAAGAATCCACCCCACCATGAAGCAGTAGGTGGATTGAAATGCCAAGTTACACGCTGTATAGACGTGTTATTTGGACCCAGTTCAATTCGTCAAAAGCAGTGTTAGTTCCTTTGAAATTGGTACCATTGTCACTGTATATCACCTTCGGGCGTCCTCTGCGCGCCACAAATCGTCGTAGAACTTGTAAAAAACTTGCAGAGGATAACGATGAAATTAATTCAAGGTGAACTGCTCTATACAGGGTCCTTCATTAGTGCGTCGGGCAATCCTAGCGTGGTTATTTACAAAAGTAGAAAAAAAAGTTTTATACAAAAGTTGTAGAATGTGACTTTATGCATATTTTAAAAATATTTTCAAACATACAGGGTGCGTCACAAAAGTATGGCACGAAAAAGTATGATTTTTTTAAATGGAACCCCCTGTATATTAATTGATATTTCAATTCTTTTTTCAATTTGGAACAAAAATTGTGCTACAACTAATGTTCCTAAATTCAACCGTTATCGAGATATCGCGTTTTAAAAATGGCATTTTTGCAACTTTGACATGCTATAAAACTCAAACTATTCAAGTTAGAGGAAAATGGTTTGCACTTTCCAGTCTTAACTTTTCAAGAGCTCTTCTGTCATTTAGATAGAAGGTAACGTCAACTGTCAACTTTTTTCGGCACATTTTGACATTTTTTCACAATAATGGCTTTAATCTCCTTGAATAGCTCTTGAAAAGTTAAGATAGGAATGTGCAATCCATTTTTCTCTAACTTGAATAGTTTGAGTTTTATAGCATGTCAAAGTTGCAAAAATGCCATTTTTAAAACGCGATATCTCGATAACGGTTGAATTTAGGAACATTAGTTGTATCACAATTTTTGTTCCAAATTGAAGAAAGAATTGAAATATCAATCAATATACAGGGGGTTCCATTTAAAAAAATCATACTTTTTCGTGCCATACTTTGGTGACGCACCCTGTATGTTTGAAAATATTTTTAAAATATGCATAAAGTCACATTCTACAACTTTTGTATAAAACTTTTTTTTCTACTTTTGTAAATAACCACGCTAGGATTGCCCGACGCACTAATGAAGGACCCTGTATACAGCACATGTGAATAAGCAAATCCAAGATTTTCCACCACTCTTGAGGTATAGCGGACCAGCGAAGTCCACTCCAGTAATTTCAAAAGGAACCACATCTTTGACTCAATCCTTCGACAAAGGTGGTGGATCCACAGCAAAATGTTCAGATTCATAACTTCTACAAGTCGAACACTTCAAAAGTACAGATCTAATGACACGTCTGCCTCCCAGTATCCAATAATTCTCACGCATCTGTGCAAGTAGACCTTGAGCGCCCACATGGCACAATCCTTCATGAGTTTCCATAATCAATGCAGCTACAGTAGGATGTTATGCTGGTAAGACGGGAACCTGAAACCATTACTGTCGTCTCGATCGGAAACTCTAGATTTCAATCGAATAAGTCCAAACTCATCATAAAAGGGACTAAGGCAAGAGATTGTGTTATGTTCAATACCGTGCAAACTTTCAATCTGCACTAACTTGAAGATGAATGTCTCAGCAGCATTCAACTCTTCTACTGACAATTCACCATATTTTTTGTCATGGTTTTTTGCATTGAAAATAAATCTCAAAGTCTAGCCGATCATCTTCAAAGTCTTGCTAAATTTACTGAAATATGACAAATGCCAAAAATCAGTAATTTGAACATTAAAAAGGGCCGATACTATAGTCTTCTTACGTTCCTTGTTAATCTCTTCCTTATCAATGATCAAATTTTCCGACGGCCAGTCTCGCAAGTCATGATAAAGCCAATCAGGCCCCTTCCACCATCTTGATTTAAAGAGCTGTCTAGGATTACACCCACGTGATGGAAGATCAGCAGGGTTATGAATTCCGGTATGTGTCGCCACTGCTCTACTGAAGTTAAACTACGGATTTCATCCACCCTGTTCCACACAAATGTCGCCCACTAATCCTGACGCCGAATCCATGATACAACTGTGGAAGAGTCACTCCAGAAATAACTCAAAAACGTCCCTTCTATGGCACCAGCAACTCGCTTATAGAGTCTTTGACGCTATTGTTGCTCCCATCAACTCTAAACGAGGAATCGTCATTTTCTTGATTGCCGATACTCTTGATTTTGCGGCTAAAAGATGAATCGAGACTTCATGGTTTTTAACTATTCGACCAAATACTGCAGCAGCATATTAATAAGCATCTTCAGAAGCATCTGGAAAAGTATGAATGCTAAATTCTTGTATAGTTGAAAAATCTACAGAAAACCAACGAGGAACTCTAATTTTCAACAAATACGATAACTCATGTAGCCAGTTTTTGAAAAGAGTTTCAGTCTCGTCATCAACTGATTGATCCCAGGAAACCTGTTCCTTCCACAATTGCTGCAATATTAACTTGAGTATCAAAGTAGCTGGAGCCGTAAAACCAATTGGATCGAAAATTTTCTGGGCCATGGATAGAATCGTTAGCTTCGTCATCGGTAAGTTTCCAGGCTCAACGTCAAGCAGTTTTTGATTTATGGCTAATAAATCTTCTTTCGGAAACCATGTTAAACCAAGTACAGAGACGTTGACATCATTTCTCTCTGGTCGACCTGAAAACTCCCACCCTCGTAGATCAAATTGTCCTTCAGCCATTGCCAAGGCAGATTCTTTGATGAACTTCTGCATACTTTCATTTATCTGGTAAGCTGGTGATACAATTATCCACATAAAAACTTCTAAACAATAGTTCAATCGAATCATTAGAGTAGTAAACAGTATTAGAAAGTGAAAATTTGTTCAAACATTTTGATAAGTGGTATTCAATGGTCATGCCCAGTAGAAATGGACTACAGGTCACACCAAAAACTACACGTCTATGACGAAAAACAACTTCTTCGCTTTTCCATTAACCCATAATAATTTCAAAAAATCTTTATCTTTTCTATCTACACTTATCTGCAAGAATGCCTTTTTTATGTCCGATATTACACCAATTTTGAATTCTCGGAATCTAAGCAATAAGGTAGGTATTAGTTCCATCGTTTAAACCTTTTTCTAAGCAATGGTTCAACGAAGGCATATTTTTATCACAAGCCGATGCATCAAAAACCGGTTTTACTGCAGTTGTAGAATCCTCTTTCAACACAGGTTGATGAGGCAAGTAATGACCATACCTTTCATCAAATTCAACTCGTTCGGAATTCCCATTCTATAAATACGTTATTATATCGCTCAAACAGACCATCCTTCTCTAATTTGTGTAGAGCTCGATACAATCGTTTTCTGGCAACATTGTAATTTGTAGGTAGCGGTGGATGACCATCTTACCAGGGTAATACAACTTCATATCTTCCTTTCTCATTAATAGCGGTTGTTTGAAGAAACAACTCATTTGCAGCAACAGCAGCTTCTTCTTCACATTTTCTTTCAATGGGTTCCTGTATACCCAATACATCCAATTGCCACAACTCTGTAATTGAAGGGTTCACAAATAAAGACATGGCAGTCATATTCGCAGATGACATTCTTGATGGACCAGTTACCCTACTCATTATGGTCCATCCCATGCAGGTTTCCATTGCCATCAATCCACAGTCAAGTTTGATACTTCTTTCAGTACACAAGATTTTGGCAACATCTGCCCCCAAGAAAAGTTCAATTGGCCCATCCTTCAGATCAGATACATGTACGTTTATATTTCTCAACTCCTGCATCAAAGGACCATCAAAAGGTGGACAAATACTGTTACATATAGAGGACTGGTCCAAGACTTCACTTTTGTAAACATGACTGTTTTTTCATTTTGACCAAACACCTCAATATCATAGCAATAATAGTGCTCTCTGGTGAACTCTGCTCCTCCAAAAAGTCCATGAGTAAGGGTTTCTACTCTTTTCGGTTTGGGACCCAGTTCCAATATAGTAGTCTGTTAAACATAAGACCTTTGTGATCCAGTGTCCACCAATGCTCTGACTGATTTTTTGCCTACTGTGTTTCCCACTTGTTTGGTTCTTTGACAAATCTGGACACATAATGGATACATGTGATTGACTGCAGATGAAGCACCTCATGAGAAATTAACACTTCTTGGAATGATGACCAACTCGTTAACAATGAAAACATGCCTTTTCCTCTTTCACAACATTTCTTCTTTCATCCAATGACATTTTCTGAGCTTTAAAACATACATCGTTTCCATGAAATCCTTGACAAAAAATACATTTGGCCCTCACAGATTCTTTATCAGTATTGACCATTTCTGCAGCCGTATAAAAATGAGGTGAAGGTTCAGAATGTTTGTTGAGTTTGTTCTTGGGACCATCCGTGAGCTGTTTGATCTTCAATATTTTACTAAAGTTTTCCTCCAAACCAAAACCTTCATTTGCCAAACTGATTCTCTGCTCACTCTCCACTTCTGCTCGCAGAAAAGTCATCAGGTTCCGCAGCTTTAGTTCTAACGTAGTATCTACATGTGGAGATTGATTAAAGCTATTGACGTCAGCTGTGCAAATTGAAGAACGTTGCCAAATTCTCAGTTAATCTTGAGGGAGACTAGACTCAATCAGTGGGTAAAGCATAGCCGCAAATTCATCAGATTTTATGCCTAACGTATCCAGCGCCCTCAACTGTGATTCAATTTGGTCATACAAAGTAGAAATATCTAATTTTTGATGTGCCATGGTGTTCCTTAAGATTAACTTTAATAACTCCCGTACATAGACCTCAATTTGTAGATCCTCTCTACCAAACCTGGACTGCATACAATCTACAATTTTCGCATAGTTATCCCCCATGATTGGAAAGCTCTCGACTAATTGACGAACATTACTACCTTGACGGGTGGCTTGGATCAAATATTCAATTTTATCTGTATTATCTTAAATCAGGGTCCTCATGTATTTTCTTAAATTGTGCCCAAAAATATAACCAGTCTTTGATACTGCCATCATAAATTTTAAATTTAATTTGAGGAAGCTCAAATTTACGCTTACCCATTACTGAAGATGTACTACTCTCAACGGCAGTATGCTCTGACCAACGTTTAGACTCACGATGATCTCCTACCTTAGGATTCAACATATTTTGAGATTTCACTCGAAAGTCAGTGAATTTCTTGACGTAATCGTCACTATCTTCCATGTCAAGAATAAGCTCCACCTCTGTGGCACATTCTAGAAGTCCATCAAACACTTCTCTATTGCACTTTTGTAATGTAGGCACTCCCATGCTACTTGAACATCGTTCATTACTGGATTTTCCGCATTCAACAGTACACCAAGATCATTAGCACTTCTTGTGAAGCACATCCTGAGCACCTTTCTATGTTTTTTCTTTGCTTCCAGCTCACTAGTCATGTTTGAAAACTCTCGTTAAAAACTTGGATCAACTCACTAAAAATCAGTCCTCTCACGGTCGCCAAAAATGTTACGTCTGTCCAATGATATAGCTAACCGCTATTCCGGAACAGACGGGTTCAGACTGGGTTTTTATGAGCAGGCAAATCCAATTTGGAAATCCAAGAAAAAGTTTTAATATTAGAAACAATGACTAACAAGACTATTTTTTACAATTTGACACACACTTCTAAAGGTAAACAGTGACAGTACAATCATGGATACTGAGTTCAAAAACATTACAATCAAATTAATAATACATAGTTTCCAACAATTATTATTATTATTTATTTGTCTTTTGGACTTGTACTATTGTACCTAACACTTGCGGAAAATACCACTTTCCGCACGCATTCTATTTCAGAGTGTTCCGCACTTGGTGCGGAAAAAAAGGCGCGTTTGTTGTTTTCTTAAACCGGTGTTGGCGGATTCCGCGAGCGGTGTCAGTGGAAATTTTCCGGAGAGTATTATTATGGCAAAAGCATATTGTATGAGTATTTTCATTCAATCTCGAAGTCATGTTATATTTGATGGTTAAGGTAAGGTAGGCAAACATATTATAAAAAGGTGAAAATCATCAACGTGTTGAGAAATGTCAAGGTCATTGTCATTGTTGAATGTCATTCATTAATTCAATTCATGTTGTACTGAAACCAAGATATTCAACACAGATCGTTCATACAATCAAACAGCCATTTATAATTCTCATAAAACTTGATATTAAAATACCTTGTGGTATTCCTGAATTAATTTTAAAGATGGAGTAAGTCGGCCCAGTTCAACCACTATCTGTTTTCCATCAAATCCAAGTGTGTGAAACGGTTTTGTCTGTAAACTCCAGATACAGTTATGATTGTCACTAACATATTCGCACGATACCGATTACCGACTCACTCATTATCCTCAAACTCAATCGAAGTCGATAATATGTCAGAAATCCAAATGGAGATAATATGTTATTAGAATCCTAAAAGTGCACAATGACATATCGATCAGCTCACCAGTTTATTGTTTATCTTTGTCAATTGAATGAACCGGCTAGGATCGAGAAATCGATATTTGCATGCCACAATGAACAGTGCTTTTAAGCTCCGTAAGAAACTGTATTGACCAGCTAAAATAGCCTGGCTTTCTTTTTATAGGAGATGCTTACTCACACCGGCAGGCGAGATAGAAAATGAAATAAAACAAGGAGATACGAGATGTTCATATGATTTCGTCAAGTCACTACGTTATTTTGTTATTATTCGAATTATTATTATCATGAGTTTTGGGAGGACTGGGATAATCCATAGTTGATATTATGAAAAATGTGCCTCGATCATGTTTCTAGGGTAGGCATTGCTTTTTTGCTTCTATTGGTTGCACGCCACTGGTATACACAAACAGGACATGAACAAAAGGTTGTCGTTTTCCCCATTGCTATTGTCACGCGCTTTGGATTTTTATTAACGACTAGCTGACTCGGCAAATTCCATAGTGCCTCATAGTCAATAAGTTTTTTTGCTAAATGAATTTGTTTCATGATTTTTCTTTTTTTTTTATTTTCCGATGTTTTAGTCATTATTCTGTTATTCGGGAGCAGACATAAAAAACATAAGAATGGTCCCAGCGATTCTTCAGTTAGGATAATATGTTAAATATCTGACAACATTTCTGGAGTATTTTTTTTTTATGTTTGAGCTCTCGTTACAACACTTCGAATCCCAAATGCCATTTGAACAAAATCCTTTGGAAAATAACAAAATTAGGCAAACATAACCACACTTGGTCAATTTTTGTTAAATTTATTGATCAAACTCCTAATTATCAGAACCCACTGTATTGGCCATCGACCTAGAATTCTGGAAAACTTTGGCACTACGTCAATTATCATTCTCATTTTTGAAGAAATCTTGAAAAATGGGTAATTTTTACCAAGTTCTAGAATTTATATCTGGACCATTCTTTGTTCATTTATTTTGAAATTTTCAGGAAATACATATTGTTTACTCTTCGAATGGTGCTAGCCATTTTTTTTTTCATCAAAACCCACACGCATTTTTTTTTTCTTGAACGTGAAAAAAGGGCACCAAATAATTGGATTGAAGTTTTTAAATGCACAATCAGTTCTTTGGTTACTGATGTAGGGTCAAAGTTTTCTCAAATACTAGGCCGATGATCCACTTATGGCCAATACTATACTCACATAATATCTTATTTGAACAAAATCATTTGGAAAAAATCCAAACTATGCAAACATAACCTCACTATGTATTTTTTGTTTTTTGATTTGATCAAATCCCAAATAGAACCTTCATAATCTAATTTGAACAAAATCTTTTGATCAAAACCCAAATAGAACCTACATATCCTATTCGGAGGAAATCGTTTTGAAAATAATAAAACTATGCAAACATAACCTCACAATGTCATTTTTTTGAATTTTTTTGATCAAATCCCAAATAAAACCTACATATTAGATATCTAATTTGAACAAAATTTTTTGGAAAACATCATCACTATGCAAACATCCTCGTCAAGTTAATTTTTTCAGAATTTCTTGACCAAATCCCAAATCCAAATAGAACCTACTTCTCTTAACGGATATCCTAGCCTGAATATTTATGTGCAGTGGTTGTTTTGAATAGCCACTGCCATCTCGCAAATCAGCGCGAAAGAAAAGTTGTGTTTTCAGGTTTTTGCGCAAATTTTTTTCTCTTTATAACATCACTCTTCAGATTTCAAGTAACATTTCAAAAAAATATCAAACAAATTTCTTAAGCCGTTCTCAAGTGATGGAGTGACCAAGAAGAACGGAATTCAAAATTATATATATTAGATAAAAGCGTGTATAGAATCAGCATTAGCACTGTTTTAGTTTTATCTTTACGTTCACCGAATGCACCTATTTTAACATTATGGCAACGTTGCTTGGTCATTTCTAACCTTTTATTCTGTTTTAGTATTAATTTTTGTATGTACGTAGAATAAACTGAAAATGAATCCGGACTTTGTAACTCTCATTTACTGGTAGTTATTCTAACGGACACACACAACATGGGAAAAAACAGAAATTGAAAATGGCCGCCACTGCTATGCTGTAGAAAGAAGACTTTTTCATTTCTAAAGTCTATGATTCGATTTGACATTAATAACATTGAATTTACTCATTGACATTGGTTTGTTTTGTCACGAAAATGTGAAATTTCGAAAGAAAAATTGTGTTTTCAGGTTTTTTCGAGAAATTTTCCAACTTTTCTCGCCATAAAAACAATCCCAAGACTGTAAGGAACAATTTACAAAAAAAATGACTCAAATTGCCCCAGCCGTTCTCAAGTTATGGATCTTCCAGAAAAAATCGGTACTCATTTTTATATATTAAAGACTAGAGTTGCCGATATAATACATGAGGCGGCTAAGATGAAGTCGCAGTGGGCTGGTCACTTGGCTAGACTGGATAAAGATGGATGGGCACACAGAATAACAGTCTGGAGACCTAGACAGACCAAGCGTAGCATAGGACGCCCACAGAAAAGATGGGTGGACGACATAAGGAAGGTGGCAGGCAAGAACTGGCTGAGTACGGTGGGGAACAGAGAGACATGGAGGCAGATGAGAGAGACCTATATCCAGGAATGGACAGCTGTGAGTTGAGAAAGAAGATGATTTGATTTGACATTCCTAATGTCCAACACAGCTCAGCGGTGTCAGCAGCTGGACAAATTTTGACAGTTTTGCACACAAAACTGCCAAAATCTACCCAGCTGCTGTGACCGCTGAGCTGTGTTGGACATAAGCATTAATAACTGAATTTATACTCATTGACATTGACATTACCCAGTTTGTTTTGTCACGGAAATGTGAAGTCCCGAGGGAAAAGTTGTGTTTTCAGGTTTTTTCGGGGAATTTTCCAGCTTTTCTCGCCATAAAAACAATCTCAAGACTGTAAATTTAAAAAAAAATGACTCAAATTACCCCAGCCGTTCTTAATTTATGGATCTTCCAGAAGAAATCGGTACTCATTTTTATATATTAAAAGATGTTGACGTGGTTGGAAAATTATATTTTCTGTAACTCGGGCGCCACGCTCTTGTTTATTGTGGTCAACGGCGCCTATCGTGTAGCCTTTAGACAGTCGAGAAAGTTTCCAGGCCTGCAGTGATGGTATAAGTTGCGCACTGTGATAATGACCATTCAAAAGTTTCAAATCACTGATTTCCAAGCCAGAAAATAAACGAAAACTGACTCCAAATGGAGGCGGTGAAATAATGTCTTCAAGATAATTCCATTTGAATGGTTAAAGGTAGAAGAGAGGTATGCGTGATGATTTTGAAACGAAAGAAAACACGGTGAAATGTCTAGCGAAGTTCTGAGTATCGTTCCCGATCAATGAAAACTTTCAACAATAAAAACGCAGTATGAAGAGTTAACTAAAATGTATCTCTTCCTGTATATTCGGTTCCCTTGATCAAACAAATCTCGGAAATAAGTAGAAAGGATCAGACCCACTTCTACCTAGACAAGCTTGGAAGAAAGCAATATGCCCCAGCAGTAGGAAAAAGAGGTCTCAAAAATGCAATGAAATCAGGTGGGGGAGGAAAGAATTTCGGTAAAACAGCCCTGCTGTGCCCGATGACATACGCAACCCTAAAAATAGAACCGCCCGCGCCCTCGGGAAATTCACTGGGATCTTGGAAAACAGTATGGTGGTTAAAACGCGGTAGACTTGAGCAAATTTCGAACACAAAATCGGCTTTTTGTCCTACCTCGTGATATTCAGTTAGAAAACAGTAAGAGACGGTGGTACGGAACGGAGTTTTTGTGAGGCTGACAAGCAAGGTGCTTGTAGCAACGGCGGCTTTAAAATAGGGTCAAATGGTCATTGACCTCCCAAATTATCACTAAGATCTCATGTTGATCTACTTTAATAATATTCTCCGATAAAAACCTCAATAGGCCCCTTGCATGTCTTTCAATTTTCACCTGAAACCTTTTAAAAACCTTCTTAAATGTAAGAGATATTCCTTTCCAATATTTTTTCCTAATAAAATCTTCGAATTATTGTGAAATTGTTAAATTGAACTTCACTCGGGACCTTTAAATTTCACGTGACACAGAAACACTATGCTATTGGTCCTAAGCCGGTGACGTCAAACCGGACTTGAATCCATTGTCTACAGTTATCAGCTGGCGTGAATGAGTGAGTATTTTACTGGTTTAAATGGTTTGTGTATCATGATCTTTCATATATTGTTATCCTACTAACCTTTTAGCTCCAACTCTCCAATGTTGAGCACATGTAACGAAATCATTTTTGCCAAAAAATCCCACATCAATAAATTCATCAAAGGCGATTCTTCAATTTTGCCTTTACAAACCCTTCAGACAATATCGATAATAATTTTATCATAATACTGTTTGGACAAGAGGATTGACAGAGACGAAACTACACTAAAAAATCACGAAAATGTATCGAAATTCAAAAAAGTTGCGTGTAAGTGACAGCACACATAACATTTGTAGGTTAAATGTCATGTCTAGGCAGGGACGGATTTTAATCAAGGTTGAGCCACAATGTTGCCGTTTCTCTGTTTGTAGTGTCGGTTTGGATGGCAAAGGATTGAGATTTCAATTTTATCAATATTGTATAGGATTGTTAAGGTGAGTGGAGGAGGTTGTTTGTCCATTTTGATATCTCAATTTTTGAGTCTTGTATCTCATCGGAATCCAGAATCATCACATAAAATAGCTTAGTTTCGTGGTTTGATTTTGTTATTAATCATAAATCTAAGATGGATAATAGCTATAATTGTTATTGTGCAGTGTGCTGTGTGTCAAAAGTCAAAAGACATTTTCAACTAAAGGGAACCTAGTGTACACTAACTTGCACAAAAAATGCGTACATTGAAATGGTGAAATTGCTTAGGTTTTAGCAGTGTATGAAGGTGACAAGTAAACGTCAAGTTTTGAGAGTTGCAATAATAATCCACTTTTGTGAAAACACAAATTCTCACACGCTTCAGTGAAGACCTATGGTCGGTGAGAACAACTAAAAATAACTAAATGACTAAATAGCCAGATCTACATCCGATGGAGAATGTGTGGGGACCATTGGTAAAAATTATTTACCAAAGAAACCGGAGGCCTCAGTTCAGGATCAGGCAGTACTATTAGATGCCATTCTTAATGCGTGGAATGAGCTCGCCAATGATGTTCAATATTGTCAAAATTTATCAAAATCCATGGTTCGACGACTTTAAGAAGTTTTGGCCAGAAATGGTTCTGCTACCGGATTTTAAGGAAACTAATCTACATTTTTCTAAGCGAACTGAGTGAATAAATTCAAAGTCGTACCCACAATATATCGTTTTCATTGGAAAAAATAAATAAAAAGTTCAAGTGCATGGCATGTAAATATTTTGATAGCCTATCACACTGCTAAAACAAAAAAATGATTTCACTGTATGTGTACGCATTTTTTGTGCAAGTTGGTGTACATGGAACAGTGTGGTCAATTTATCTTGTCCACGTTTCAAACCTGTCTGGCTCGTCAAATCTAATGTCTTATCGAAGCGAAGAACCAAAGAACATGTTGTAGGGCTACCTGGTAAGTTTTTATTTTGATATCGAAATTAATGATATACAGGGATTCAAAAAGGTTATTTACATAACCGACTTTTTATTCAAATGGAAAGGGGAGTCGAGTGATACCTCATTTTGAAGGACTTTACATCCTCATTACACCCTGAAAGTTTGAGGTCGCTGTTTCGTTCCAATTTTTCAATTTTGGGCCAGTATTATTTTCCGAAATGACACTCAATTGACGTTTTGACATTCTCAGCTGTCACTACTGTGTTGAGAAATGCAGAACGTACCCAAATATTTTGTTTTGTTAGTTGAATCATAGTATAATAAACAACAAGTAGCGACAGCTCCATATATCACTGGTCAAATATCGTTCTGTCTCAATGACAGAAATTCGCCTCATTTATACCCTGCTAACATTTTGGAATGTAAAACTGTTTTCTAAATCAAGACTTTGAAACTTCGCATTAATCTTTAGACCTACTGCATAGTGGGTAATCGTATTGTATAACTTGATTGATAATTCACCTATGTATCAGTATCATTGAAGTCATGGAATCGGCTACAGTATGGTTTTATTTTACATTTCATAAGGTTAGCAGTGTATAAATTAGGTGAATTTCTGTCATTGAGACAGACGAAATTTGACCACCTTTAGGTATATGGAGCTGTCGCTACTTGTTGTTTATTATACTATGGTTGAATCATCAAGGACACGAAGTACTATTCACATGAATATATTATATGATTTTCGTTTCAATTAAAGTTGAACAACATTTCAATCCCCAATACATGAGAACGGTCTGCATTTTTCAACCAGTATAGCAAATGAGAATGTTGCATTGTTATCAGTTATCACTTGAAACGCCGATATCTGGGAAACAATGAATAATTAAGGCATAATAATACCTTTAATGGAAAAAAATATGTGAATTTTTTTTTATTGACTTGACTGAATGTTACACCCAATATCCATTTTGTCAAATGAATAAAATAAAGATTGTCCATTATTTGTAACCAATAATGTGTGAATCACGCACATCAAATTTTTTCATTTCGATTTTGACGACTGCTTCAAAATGAAGGTGAGTTTCATTTTTTATGAAAAGAAGAAAAAAAAGAGTTTGTTTATCTCACAGAAAAACAAACTTAAGAGCAGGGTATTTTATTATATCAAATTCACAGTTTCAAGTCATTTACACATCAATAGTTGAATAATCTAAATACAAAAAGGAAAAAATAATGTGTAGCATCGTACACGTGGCAGAAGTGGAACTTCTTCCCTCACTATTCAATTCTCTATTCAAAAATCTTTTGGAAAACGATGCGAACATAACCTAATCAGATACCCAATCGAACCTACATACCTAATTTGATTAAAATCGTTTGGAAAATAACAAAACTATGTAAACATAACCTCACAAAGTTATTTTTTCCAAAATTTCTAGATCAAATTCAAAACTAGAACCTACATACCTAATTTGAACAAAATCCTTTTAAAATAAAAAAACTATGCTCTCTTTAACGAAATCTGAAGGCGTTACCGCTACATCCTTACATTTTTTGCAGTTCACTCCCCATTGCCAACAAAATATCAGAACGCCGCAAAAGAAGTTTCGCTTCAAAAATAGATGCCAAGACAACATAAATCGAGAAAAAAAGTTCGCATTAACAAATTGAATTGCTTTTTTTTATTCAATTGATTTCAATTATTAAAAAATCATTGTTTAATATACATTTTTTCCTCTCATTTTTCTAAAAAAGGCTGGCGTTCTATGGCTAATAACCAGCTTTCTCTTTGTTTATCTTCGTTTGGTAGGTTTTTCTAGGAGTGAAATTTGTTGTATTTTCACAATCTGGCACGATACAATAATGATAAACCATTATAAAACTCGACTCAAAATCATAGACAAACCACAAAACACATACCAATAATAATCACCAGTTTCCAAGAGAAACATAATGAACAAAAACTGTACAAGGAAAAATCAGGCCCTGGACGACACGCCAAACGTCAGCAATCCGCTGATGAAAAAACCTTCCACTCAATCGGAACGCAACTTAGGGCGATAGCGTCACTCGCCGTTTTCGCGGGTATTTGGCCACTTTGAACTTTAGTTATTTATTGCGACGTTAATATTTTTCCTATGCAAAAAAAATTTTGTAGGGATACTTTTCAAGTTTGATTGATCATTTTGATGCAATCAAAAAAATACGTGCAAGGAGCCTATTAATACATCCTTCAATGCGCGCAAGTTATAATACCAACACATCTTGAGCGTCTTCCCACCAACACATCTTAAAAAGCGTCGCACAGATTATTTGGGTCAAAATTCAGCTTTGACGAAAAATCGCTTGCATATTTAAATGCAATATCATCACGCATAAGCGGCTGGATGCATCGGAGAGAGAAGAAGTGGTAAGCGTAAAATCAGCGTGTAAGAATGAGAAAACATGTCAGAATTGGCATTGACCAAGACACCTCCCACTGGTTTATTTGCGACCTATGCTCTCGTTTTAGAACGTCCTCCTTCTTCGTCACGCGATAGGTGTGTTTGTTATGCTCCACTGGTGCACACTTTTTTACACTGCAACACTCAGTGTGACTTTGTGTAATGTTTGTCTGTTTTTTAGCATAGAATATCTTTGCTGAACGTACTAACGCGTTTGTTGAATTTCCTATACACTGGTAGCCATTAGTTACAGAAATCGATCTGCATTTATTACACTATCCTGCACCGAAATAACAAACACACCTATTATGAGGGGTTGTCGAGTTGGCAAGTCAGCTGATAGAAGTGATAGATTGCTATTGATTTTATTTTGCCGGCGAATTGTTTACTAACATCGGTAATCGGTCGCGAATTAACATTTTGTCCCATTCTTGAGCAGTGTGTGAAATTTTTGATTTAAAAGGAGATAGTTTGACATTTAAAAAAAAGCACCGAATTGAAAATGCTTGGACAAGCTTTTCGACTCAGGACAAATATAAAACAGTGAATAGGCCATTTCAGAAACCTGTCAACATAACGTCAAAATTGACAGCTTGTTCCAGGACCCGTATTCTGTGTACCTGTGGAATTCTAGCAACACGTCGCTTTCCCATCATTTTACACAGAGAGCGACGTGTTGCTATGGAATTCCACAGTACACGGAATCCCGCCCCAGAAACAATACAGACAGGGTGTTACTTGATGGTATGTCATAATTTTAAGGGGGAGTTCCTGGATACATTCCAAGTCGAAAAAGTCATATAAACTTGGGTCTTAAAATGCTTGGTTCGTAAGATACATGGTGTTAAAAATTTATTTTATTTTCAGTTTTTAATACATTTTCCAAGGACTATTTGAGATATTGAACTGAATTTTGCCCCACGATATTATGGTATAGGAACCCACTTTTTTATTTTTATTTTTTTTTTTTTTTTTTTATACACAAGTTTATATGACCTTTTCGTATGTAAATATAACTTTCTTCAGCTCTGATAATAATATGGTTTGCATTGCAACACAGTGATTACAAAACCCGGTGTTCAAATTTTTGAGAGCATCATTCAAACTTTTATAAGATTTTAACTGTCTATGCATAGTGAAATAGCTTGTGGTAGACACCAAATGACTAATAATGTCTAGTTAGTTATTTTTGAAAAGCCCTGAGGGCTTGCATCAAAGTCTGAATCACTTTAACTAAAAGGGTCTATGTTGTTTACAATCGAAATTTTTTGCTTGTACTAAATCAAAATTTCTGGGCTTCCTGCTTCTAACTTCGCGAGATAATCGATCATTTCACAGCTTTTGAGGATCAGAATCTTAACAAAACCATATTGCACACTTGCATTTCGAAAAATGTCTCAGAAAGTGAAGGAAATAAATGAAAATTAGAGGTTAATGTTTGTTCACGGTACAATCAGCTGACTTCAAGGTTATGTTCTGAAATGGCCTATAGAAATTTTAAATTTGAGTTTTTTCTTTCTTATTTTTATTGTGTATAGTTAATTTCATGACTGAACTTTGTATAATGAGGAATGATTCTACACTTCATATTATGAATAGGTAAGTTTTTAACAATTTTAAAAATTGGCGAGTCCTTATACTGGGGCTTTTTACTTTTTTGCGCTCAGTACGATTTATTTCAATTATGTATTATTTGCTTTCTCTCGATTTTTTCTACATATTTAAACATGAGATATTGCATTTAATGTTAGAGGTTGGGTGGCTCTTGACATTTTTTTTTCGTCTCCGAATTGTTGCGTTGATCCACCCCACACAACTTATCATTTTGACCTCCCAATTCAATTAACCTCGAGCCGCCACTGGCTTGTAGCAAAGGGCAGCTTGAACTATCATCAAAGAAGAGAAACAACGTTTGTTCTGGGGAATATTTTGAGTAGAACCACCTATTCAAAATAGAATTTTTGATTCATGTTAATTCTGTTTCTGAATGTTCCATACAGCTTGTATAAAATAACGGATCATTCCATTTATTATGACATTGGTTTTCTGTGACATTAGGAGCGTTCCGTAATTTCGTTAAAATAGAATAGTGACCTGGAAAAAGAAAGGAGAAGGATTGGTTGCGAGGTAACGAAAAATAACAGTAGAAGAGGATGGGGGTTTTGCGATTGATTGAGGGAACACATTTTTGGGGTAATTGTAGATTTTGAAGGGATGGATCATAAAGATAGGGGTTTCTTTATGGGATGGATTGAAGGTGAATAATTGTGAATTGTGTGTATAATCAGATATTTGCAGGTCAGTAAAATGAAATTTATAATAATGTTGATTATCCAATTTGTACTGATGGTTTTGATTTATTGTTCTGTAATTGTATTCACTGTATTTAATCAAACTGTTTTATGCTGCGTGAACAACTTTGATTTTAATTAAAATCAAGACAGAGAAATTGCTCTCTTTCCGTACTGGAATTTTTGGTACCACAATTATTGCTGCTTTATGCTTTATGCATGCTTTATATTGACTGGACTGATTTACTAGAGTTGGGTTGTCTCCCGTAATTAAAAATATTGTTTCAATTTATCAACTATAATTGGGTTGCCTCCCGTACGGGACCTCATTATTTTCAACAAACAATCTAGAGATATTGACTCAAATTGCCTGGGTTGCCTCCCGTACGAGACCTCAGAGATTCCCTGTTTTTGATCCCATGTATATTTGCTTGAGCGTGGAACTTCAAGTTTCGATACGGAAAACGAGTATTTTATTGATTGCATTAAAAATACAAAACAGTTGTACAGCATGGTTCGGTTTTTGGAATGGTCATTGTGGGTTTCTCTGCCGTGCTCTTTCCCCGCATGAATTCCAGGCTGAGTACGGCACTATTTTTTTTACCATATTTTCAATAAAGTAGGGTTTCTTACAAATGTGTGTTTAATTTAATAGTCCCACCTTCTAACTCAAACTTCCCAAATTATTGTTTTGTCGGGCGCATTCGAGGTAAGTAGCTTTATGCAAATCACAACGTAGGTGTCTCTTCTTTTGATCAAACTTACCTCATTCAATTTTGTTGAACGGACCCGGGGTTGTTATACTACAATTTAAATGGTAGTTTGAGATGCTGTGATAGTGAAATGGTTTATAGAAGAAACGCTGGACATTTTGGTAGTCCAGCAAAAGAAAATTGGAGAATTCTGTTGTTGTGGTCAATTTCTATTTTTCTCTTATCCAAAAACCCAAAGAAACACACTCACCTATCACTTCCGATAACCCAGCTTCTTGACATCCTTGCATATAAGGCTTGAATAATAATTCTGGACCTCTGTACATTTCAACTCCTATATGAAGTTGATGTGCTTCGCCTGGTTGTGAACTTTCTCCCAACTCAGACGGCTCATAGGTTCTAAGAATCTCGTCAAACTCCAGTAATTTCTCGTTTTCTGCTTCGCTATCCGAGTCACCTCCTATAACATACCTCACAATAGTAGTTATAATAAACGTTAGTATATTAGGGGATGTTGATTTCACCGACGAATAGTATATTATTTAACGAGCGTATAATGTAGGCTCTATTACACAAGCCGCAGGCAAGTCTAATATAGCCTACATTATACGCGAGTCAAATACTATGCTTTATCTACGACTATTCATTTTATCAAGAAATATAGGTAATATTTTGCAGATTTTCCAAAAAAATTGTAATTTGCAACACATTTAAAATTAGAAATGTTCGCCATAAAGAATCCCTTATAGAAATTTTTCGTGAATGAGCAATGGCGATATTATGTTAGGGATCAGCAGTCCACCAACCCCACGGCGCTCAAGTCGCCGTTGATGACAAGATTTTGTCACGTCAGTCACGTGAATGTCAATTTGAGTTTGGCAGTGTCAGTCAGACATATTTCATAATTTTTAGAAAAATACTATTAGCTATCATCATTGTGTCTGTAAAAAAGTACTGACGCATACCTGAATGCACTAGAAGTGAGCATATTCAAAAGGCATCTATTTCCTGAATCAGAACCTGGATTACTTCGGCAGAAGGTGAGAAGCATAAACCATTCAAAACTTGCCGATGGACAATCAAAAAATTCACAATTTAAACCAAGTTTACGAAGAACATTTTCGTAGGGATTCAATTACAGGGTACCAAGAGAGGCTTGAAAAGAACTGCTGTTCGAACTTGTATCTACCTAGTAAGTTCCTGTTCCTAACCTATATTTTATGAATGTTAGAACAAAAATAGTTTTATATTTTTGAATGAGTTCTCCAGAATTATTAAGGCTAGAAAAAGGCTTTTTTTTCGAACTTGTTATGATCATAATAGGTAATAATTGGATGATTTATACTTTTGTATTTTTTTTTTTTTTTGTAAAATTGTAATGAATGTTTGTAAGAATGAATAATTATACCTATGTTTGTATTATTTGAAAATTATTTCAGGGGGGTTCGTTTCCTCAGGAATCATTTTGTGAACTATTTTGTGCTTACAAATATCTTTTTGATGTTTATTTGGAATAAATTGTTTTTCTTTCATACGTAAGATACAAATTAATTCCTCATATCCATTGAAAAGATTTTTACAAGTACAAAATGGGTCCACTACCTATAAAATTCATCCCTATAATATCCCCCATTCAAATATGGCGCCATTAGTACCGAGTCCATCCACTCCACTGGTGGCGCTAACAATAATCCAACGTCACTATTGTCAGACGGCGCTCTATAGTGGTTTCTTTATGATTCTCACAATCAATAAATCAACGTCAAATATACTATTTGCCAAAACCGATTATTTTAGTTGCCCTAGTACCTACAATTCAAGCAAGGTCGATTCTATTTTGTAACGCGGTCATATTATGGAATAATGCGTCTATTAATAAATAGTCGTAGATAAAGATTTTAATGTCCCCAATTATTGTGACTTTGACAAGAAGACTGAAAAACTTTCAAGTATTATACTGACGAAGGATGCTGATAGGCAAATTTGGAGCCGAAAGTTTCATATCTCGAAATTTGTGAAATTCATTAAACTTTATCGGAAACCAAATTACAAAAATCGATGATTTTCATAATGTACAGGATGTTCACAGATAGATTGATCCGCGCATAATTTTTTTAATTTGATGTTTGGGAAAAAAATGTTTCAAATGAAAGTTTAATGGTTCAAAATGAATTTTGTGAAAACAACGTTTTCACATATACAGGGTGTTTCAGAACTTCTGGACGTGGTACAACTTTCTTATTTCAAATTACAACCCTATTTTTTTGTCTGATTTTTGCATTCTCTGGAAAATTCTTAACATTTTCCGTATAGGTAGCATACCCTATACACAAATTCAGCCAATAAGAAGATGAAAACGTCAGAAATTTGGTATTTTTTCGAGCATGTTTCAAAATGTATGGTATTATTCCGAAACCTTGGAAACGAAGTAAATGTTAATAGACGTCAATTTATCAGGAAAGGTTTCAACATGTTATAATGCTTATGTCCAACACAGCTCAGCGATGGCTCAGCGGTCACAGCAGCTGGGTAAATTTTGACAGTTTTGTGTGCAAAACTGTCAAAGTTTGTCCAGCTGCTACCACCGCTGAGTTGTGTTGGACAAAAGGATTGTGAAGAGGGAAAAGTTGAAATACTCTCTTCATACATACAGGGTGACCCAGTTTTATCCTAAAATATTTCAATTCAAGATTCTACCTCGGATTCTACTAAGTAATTGAAATGAACAATTTTTATTCTATGAAAACCTTTCAAATATTGAGTTTTTTTTCAGAAGCTTTTTTAAAAATGAATATACCTAACTCCTATTGTTTCAGTGGATTTTGTCATGGTTCGATGGGCTATTTCATCGTCTTTCAGAATAAAAATAATAATAATAATAATAGTCGTTTATTGAGCAACATGGCTTCACAACATTGACAAATTGGGTGAACGATAAAAGAATACAACAATAAATAGAGAAGGCATACAAAATAAGAACATTATAAAATATTAATTAAAAATGACCGTGAATAATGATGGTTTCCTCATCCTATTAAATATCGACAACATGAAGTCTTAACATACTCTTAAATTGATTTATATTTACACAGTTCTTGATGTCTTTCGGAAGTCGATTGAATTCAAGTAATGCTCCATACAAAATTGATCGAAATAACTGGTTAGTTCCAGCCTTCCTCACCAGTGCAAAATCATCACAATTCCTAGTACTATGATTATGAATATCCTTAAAGAACTGAACTTTATCACATAAATATTTGGGCAATAACTTATTTCTAATCTTGAATATAAAAACACAAACATTGTATAAATTTTTTTGTTGCATCACAAAGAACCTGCTTGGATATTCCAGTATCGCCACCACCTACATTTTTGAGGCTCCTCAGGTGTCGTTTCATCTCATCCATTGATATTTCCGTGAACTGCCTAAGTTCACTCTCAATTTGGATTCCATCTATACTTTTTCAACTTCAAATTGGGACTAAACAACTTCAATTTGGGAATTAACAACATCGAATTGGGAATGATCAATTTCAAATTGGGACTTGTCAACTTTGATTTGGGAATAAACAAATTCAAATTGGGAATAGACGAATTCAATATCCTAAGTCCCTAACGTTAATGAAAGACTGCTTGATGCTAGTGAACAAGGGGACCTTGACAGTTATAAAATAAGATGTCAATATGTTTTTGGACCAGCATTAATATAATTTTTTAATATTTAATTAACGAAAATTCTAATTTTTAACCCGACAATAATATTATCGTAAAAAACAAAAATGTAGCCCATATTCAACGCCTAATACCTCTTTTTTTGTTTGCCCGGGAAGAAAAATCCCTCTAGATACTTACGATCTTCGACCATATACGCTTGCTCAAGCTTCGACCATATACGCAAGCGTATATGGTCGAGGCTTACGATCCCCTTGCACAGTACCGTCGTGCTGCAAGGATCAAGTGAGGGGACGTGGGGATTCCACTGAATAAGTAGGTACCCTCGACATGAGAAAAGGTCTTGTTAGACTATGACTAAAGTCAATGACTATGAGTGACCTGCACGAAACTAAGTTGGTTTGTCGTTGATCCTGATTTGTCTCTCATATATGCAAGCTGATATGCAAATTTGAATCTGTTTTTCTTTTGATCTTGTCTTGTTACTACTATCAAAGCTCAAGGATGGTTCAACGTTGAGCTCGTTTCAAACATGCACCTAGTATACTGTATTTGAACTCAGTCCAACGTTGAACCATCCTTGAGCTATGATAGTAGTAACAAGACAAGATCAAAAGAAAAACAGATTTAAATTTGTATATCAGCCATGTTTTGGGCATCAAGGAATAAAGCAATTAAAGCATTATTGATGATAGTAAAATGTTCGTCATGCGTGCATAGGTATGATAAGGATTTTTCTTCGTTGAATATGGGCTATATATCTATTTTTCATGTTGATATTATTTTCGGGTTAAAAATAAGAATGTTTGTTAATAAAATATTATAAACTGATATTAATCTGTTCTAAAAATATATTGAGATCTTATTTTATCACTGTTAATGTCCCCTTCTTCACTAGCATCTAGCAGTTTTTCATTAATGTTAGGGACTTATATTGAATGCGTCTATTCCCAATTTGAATTTGTTTATTCCCAAATCAAAGTTGACTAGTACCAATTTGAAATTGATTATTCCCAATTTGATTTTCTAATTCCCAAAACGAAGTTGTTAAGTCCCAATTTGAAGTGGAAAAGGAATAGAAAACCTGAGGTCCCTTTATGAGCTCGGGGAATACTTTCTAGTATCTCATCAATACTTCCAATAAAAAAATCATTGAAGTGATTAGCGATTTCTAACTCATCATGTAGAATAATATTTCCAATTTTTTTTAGTTTTGGCGGTTGATGATTTTTTTTTGGTAATAGGGTTTTCAGATTTTTCCATAATTTTTTGGGATTGGTCTTGTTGCTATCAAAGATATCCTGATAAAATTTATTTTTTTCCAATCTGATTTTAGCAACGACGGCATTACGCATCTGCTTTAAGTGGTTCCAGCTTTCCTCTGTCCTTTGTAGTACCGCTCTTTTATATAAACAGTCTCTAGTCCTCATCATTCCCTTGATCTCTTCGGTTATCCATTTTTTGTGGTTGTTATTCCGATTTGCGATTAATTCAATCCTAGGGCACATAATATTGTCTATGATATTTCTGACATCATATACAAAGTTGTGGGCTAAGACATTTACATCTGATATGTTATAGTTCCAAGGGGTTTGACTGATGGCGTTTTGAAATTTTTCAGCATCATAGCAACGAAAGGATCTTTGGGTTCTCACTTCATTCTTGGAGTCACTATTGTTATCCAACATTACAGAAACTATAGAGTGGTCACTGATCTTTGGCGTTAAATGTACCTCATGTGAAAGAGTTTTGTTGTTGGTTATCACATAATCAATAAGAGTTTGACTTTTTGAGACTATTCGAGTTGGTGAGGTTACAATTTGGTTAAATCCATTCAAGTAAACAGCTTGTAATAGCTTGGTGCCATAAAAACAGGTTTTTATTAAGTCAAAATTGAAGTCACCAACTATAATGTTGACACCATTAAATTCAGAGACATTGTCCAGATATTCTTTGAAATATTCCACAAACCTTGCATTGTCTTTCTTGGGGGGGTGATACAACACTGTACACAAATACTTGGCACCTGACAAAGAGAACCGGAACGACAGCAACCACACATAATTGTCCACACACTGTACAGTCTTCATGGTATAGCTTATTCCATTTTTTATAAAGGCCATCACTCCACCTGTTCTTCAATTGTTGGTTACGCACTGCTCCAGTTGGTATCCATCTATTCCAATCTCCTTCATTGTGACACTTTCAGACACATGACTCTCAGATAAAAGAAGAATCTCAGGCTTCCAGTCACTCACCAACAGATTGATATGATCTTTATTGTTCAAGTATCCCTGGCAATTGAGATACACTAGTTTTGATGTTGAGACGCTTTCCAAATTTAATTGCTATTGCAAATAACGATTGTTTTGAAGTTGCTCTATTCTTTTGAACGACTCGCACTTGTTGAAATCCCACACAGCATGGTCGGTCTCAAGACTCAGGCCAAATTTACCAGTTTGAACATTTTAAAAAATCACGAGTACACTCAGCGACATCATGACTCACTACATTTTCCACAAACTTTTGACTTCTTACAATCCTTGGAGAGGTGACCATAACGACAGCATTTGAAACATCGTGCTATTCCATATTCGTTGTACACTGCGCATCTATTCCAGCCAATATTGATTTTATCTTTGGAAATTAAAGCATTGTATGTTTCCGTATCGACTTCCAGTACCAAACTAGATCGGTTTTTTACAACTGCCGACCTCCTCATGATCGTTATTTTTCGCTCCGGTACATCAAGATTATTTTGCTTTCTTATTTTGTCAACTAGATTCCCATCACTGTTATCATGTTCAGTTTCATTAAGACCAACCACTTTCAGCCTACGGTTCAATTTCTTCGGTCTCTCAACACTGAATTCGGCTCCCAATCTGTTCTGAATTTCCGCTTGAATAGTTGAAATTTCTTTTTCATCTCCACAACTCAAAATAAATCCTCCGGTTTTTGTTGGCTTCCCCATGGAAATTCCAGCACCTATGACCGTTGGATTGACTTTTTTCTGGAGTAAGTCTTTAATTTGGTTTGCATCCGCCTTTTGTTTATAACCTGATTTTTGTTTGATCACCAACACTTTATTATTTTTTGCCACTGTAGCATAGCTTGTTGAAGTGTTTGATTTGAAAGTAACTGTGGGAAAAATTGCAGATTGTGGTGAAGAATAATGATTAGTTTTTTGGTCCTTGAGCTCAGATATTTCTTTTTCTAGATTTTGATTTTGAACTATCAAAGTATAGACCTTATTATTCAACTCATTAATCTTTTCACACAAAAATTGAAGCAAGTTGTGAGTGTCTTCAGTGCTACTCTCACTTCCAAGATCTTCAGTTTTAAGCCTCTTTCTCGATGAACCAGGATCTTTTATTTCACATGATTTGCATTTCCATGTTGTCCTCTTCATATGAAATCCTCTCAACTCAACACATTCCCACTTGGCATGAAAAAACTTTTTACATACTGTACATTCCAAAATTGTCTTAGGATCAATGGAATCATCAGATTTAATATTGCATATAAAGCATGCTCCATCTAATTCTCCGTCCTCGTTCGGCGATGTACATTCATTCCCTTCCATTACTCCAAATAGATGGAACTCGTTGGCGATAGCCGGGCAGTTTTTTGCTAAACTTGTTGATCACAAACAAGATAAAATTATTGTTTTCACTGTTTTCTTGATGATTTGAACAATTCTCATTAACTAAACATACTCCATCACTACTGTACTGTCCGTATAAACATAACATGCAAAAATCGCGAAAATAACTGTCCAATATCTGATAATCACAAGAATAATTTAAAGAACTACCAAATATGCGACCATTCAGCACGACGCGACGCGAGCTAACCCCAAAAAAATTTCCATAGAACCAAAATTGTTCATTTTAATTAGTAGAATCTAAACTTTAAATATTGTCGGATAAAATTGTGTTACCCTGTAGGTACGTTGTTCAAATCTTTTTTGAAAGGTTGACATCTATTAACCAAATATTTGGTTCTAATGGTGTAAACAGTTGCGGACTAAGCTGGTCCAGTCTTGGTTCGGTACTCGCCAGACGGTATACCGAACTAAATTTGCTTCGATCTGGATCAAAATTATGAGGTTATGTTGATTGTTATTATTGTGAATTGTGTTTGTTCTGAGTTTCTAAGGCAATCTGAGCGTACTTACTTATGTTATTTTTGGTTACGAAATGTGTTGATAAATAATTTCGACTTGTTTTTGACATTTGACGAATTGCGCGCGTACACATTTAGTTCATGCGTTGCAAGACGGTGTAAACGGGCGAGAAGCAAGCATTGGTCTAACCGTACTATCCCCACCCACTTGGTCCTATCGAAGCGAACTGAACGAGTTATCGGTGTAAACTAGGCTAGTGGACCATAACAGACGTACAAGCACTAGACAGACTGACAAGAAAAATCCTCACGGATAATGGAGCCCTACATCCAAACTCGGCTGTTGAGAAATTGTACCTACCTAGTACAACAAGGAGGAAGAGGCCTTATCAATATAGAATTAACACACAACATTCAAATACACAGCTTACAAAGATACTTCAACTTAAAGGCAACCCAGTCATCATTACACGCGTCCATCAAACAAGCAGACAAAAGATACAAACCACTCAGCACACACACACGACTACAGCAGATAGACAAGAAAACATTCTTCACAAACATCACACAGACATGGAACAGCAAAAAACTACATGGCAGATTCCAGAACGACCTTGATAAACAACATCAGCTGTCAACCAAATGGATCGAACTCGGACACCTGTATGGTGAAACAGAAGGATTCATGTACTCCATACAGGACCAGGTTGTACCGACAAGAAATTACCAAAAATATATCACAAAAACTAACATACAAAATGATAACTGAAGAATGTATAAATCAATTCCCGAAACGATACAACACATAACATCAGGATGTCCTAGCTTAGCACAGACAGAATACCTAAACAGGCACAATCTGACAGCCAAGATCCTCCATAAATACCTACTCCACAAACATAACATAAAAACAATAGAAGAGCCGTACTACAAATGCACACCAGACCAAGTCAACGAGAACCAAAATTATAAAATATACTGGGACCGAGGAATCATAACTGATAAAACCACTATAAACAATATACCAGACATAACACTAATAGACAAAATCAACAAAATCACAACGTTAATCGATATTGCACACCCTCTGGATCACAACATACAGAAGACAATAACAGAGAAAATACGAAAATACACGGACCTAGCTGAGGAAATAAAATCATTGTGGAAAATGAAAGAAGTCCTCATTCTCCCCGTAGTCTCTCAGTCACTGGCCTCATACCACCGGAGTTACCCGCAGGATTCAAGAAACACAATATACCACTACAACTAATAACGGACACGCAAAAATCAGTGATCCTAGAAACATGTCGGATAGTAAGGAAAATCGTGAAATAGTCAACAAGGTGTGAGTTTTGCGAAAGCCCTCATTACATAGAAAATGTGAGACTAACCAATGAGAACAATAATAATAATAATAATAGTCTTCAACAGTTTTCCATTAATAAGACAATATGACCTAAATAAGATAGCATTGAAAATTAATACTACTCTACTGTGTTTTTACAGTTCCTAAAAAATAATGGGTATGAAAAGGGAGAGAAAAAAAAGAATCTTATATTTATAATTATTACAAGTTACAATGGAAATTCCGCTTTAACATTTGAATTAATGAGTGCCAACTGGTTACTTGATAAAAATCGATGTCGCCACAGGTGGTATTGTAAAGGCTCATTGCGTTATCCAGGGGGTCTTAACAAGAAAATTTGTTGTACGGTTTGGTAAATGGAAAGTTCGTGGATTCCTGGTGGTTCTAGAGGGGACGTTGATTTGTATTTGCATCAGTAATTCAGCGCAGTCAACTTGGGATTGAAAGATTTTTATAAGAAAACCGACGGTCAAATATTGTCTTCTCAAACAAAGAAAAGGAAGATGAAATTTCTCCAAAAGTACTGATTGGTCCGTACCTCTCTCCGGATAAATTCCATCTGTTTTGAAGGCTAAGAATTTCACAAACTTTCTCTGAACATTTTCGAGCTGATCGGTGTATTTAGCAAAAATAGAATTCCATATTGAGGCGCAGTATTCAAGTTTTGATCTCACGTAGCTGAAGTAGAGTATTTTGAGTGCTTGGATGTTGCTGAATTCTTTAGCATTGCGAAAAATAAATCCTAAAGTTTTTGTTGCCTCAGAACAGACCCTCTCAATATAAATGTCAAAAGAAAGTTTCATATCAAATGTGACGCCAAGATTTTTATATGTAGTACACCTATTTATCGTTGTGTTACCTAGCTTATAGTTGAAATGTATTGTTTTTTTTTTTTTGAGAAAGACATGACGAAACACTTGCTAATATTCAAAGGAAGTTTGTTAGTTTCACACCAGTTTTTAATTGACGTCAGGTCCTCCTGCAGAGCTCGACAGTCAGCTTCATCGTGTATTATTCTAAATAGCTTCATATCATCTGCAAATAACAGAGCTTTGCTTGATACCTTATCACATATTATTATGTCATTGATAAATAAGGAGAATATTAGTGGCGCTAAATTACTCCCCTCCTGGGGGTGCTCCACTTGTGGCCAAAAATCTCGAAGAATTGTAGCCACGAATTTCAACATATTGATGTCTATGTTTCAGATAGGAGTCGAAAAATGATACTAGTTTATTACTCAGTCCCATGGCGTCAAGTTTATCCAGTAATATGCTGTGGTCCACTCTGTCGAAAGCTTTCGAGAAGTCGGTAAATAGCAGGTCGATTTGACTACAGTTTTCCAGTGCTGTCCCAGCATATTGGGTGAAACAAGCCAGATTGGTAGCGGTGCTTCGTTTTGAAAAGAATCCATGTTGATTTTGCTGAATAATATGCTAGACTTGTTAAAAGATACACTCATATATTGCTGTCTCAAAGATTTTTGCGAAGACGGATATGATGGATATGGGCCTATAGTTCGATATATCATTTACGCTGCCCTTCTTGAAAACTGGAGTTATTCTTGCTTCTTGTAGGGCTCTATTATCCGTGAGGATTTTGCTTGTCAGTCTGTCTAGTGCTTGTACGTCTGTTATTGTCCACTAGCCTAGTTTACACCGATAACTCGTTTAGTTCGCTTCGATAGGACCAAGTGGGTGGGGATAGTACGGTTAGACCAATGCTTGCTTCTCGCCCGTTTACACCGTCTTGCAACGCATGAACTAAATGTGTACGCGCGCAATTCGTCAAATGTCAAAAACAAGTCGAAATTATTTATCAACACAATTCGTAACCAAAAATAACATAAGTAAGTACGCTCAGATTGCCTTAGAAACTCAGAACCAACACAATTCACAATAATAACAATCAATATAACCTCATAATTTTGATCCAGATCGAAGCAAATTTAGTTCGGTATACCTGCTGGCGAGTACCAAACCAAGACTGGACCAGCTTAGTCCGCAACTGTTTACACAATTCGAACTAAATATTTGGTTCTGATATAGTTCGAATTTAGTACTTCGTCCGCGAACCAAGTTGTCGGTGTAAACTAGGCTACTGTATGACTCCGAATGAGTACGTTAATATCGGTATTGCCCAGGTATTTATGGCTTTGATTTTATTTTTTGCATCAAGTTGTGTATGCATGACTTTTCCTAATCTGTTCTTGCATTTGTTTTCTATGGTCTCTTTAATTTCTTTCGTTTTATGTGTGCGTGTTTCATTTACTCCCAAGTATTTGTATGTTTCGTTGTTGGGTAGTGTAGGGAATGATATGTTGTTCGTTTTTGTTATTTTCCTTTTTTCGCTATAATTGATGCGCATTTATCTAGTCCGAAGTTCATTCGTATGTCTTTAGAGAACGTGGCAGTGGTTTCTAATAGCGAGGATAGTTGATTTTCGTCCGGAGAATATAACTTTAGATCGTCCTTGTAGAACAGGTGTGATGTTTTGTAATCTTTTGGTGGACTGTATCCAATATTTGATGACTTTAAAAGGCTGCTTAGTGGGTTAAGTGCGCGGATAAACCATTTTGGGCTCCATGTGTATCCTTGGAATATTCCTCTTCTGATCTTTATTTTATTAGTTTCAAGATCTATTTGGGGTAGAGTGAGTATTAATTTTGTTTCCCAATTTTCCATAGTTTGTTTCAGGAACCGTATGATGTTCAGATTATTTTATAAATTTTCAAAATACGAAGCAACCATGAATGAGGGATGGGGTCATAAGCTTTTTGATAGTCTATCCAGGCAACTGCTATGTTTCTGCCGTTTGCTTCTGCTTGCCTCGTTATCACCCTGTCTATTATCAGTTGCTCTTTGCAGCCTTTCGCTCCTTTTGTACATCCTTTCTGTTCTTCATGTTCGGTTTTTTGCTCTGTGATATGTTTTGTTACTTTGTTACTGTTCACTATCATTTTTGTGATAATTTTGTAAATAGTGTTCAGGCATATAATGGGTCTGTAGTTTTTGGGGTCGTCTGTGTTCTCGTTTTTAGGTTTGAGATATGTTATGCCATGTGTTAAGGATGGTGGGACTTCTGCTTTGTGAGTGATTACATGTTGGATTATTTGTGCCATTTTTCCATGTAGTTACGTCAGATGTTTCCAAAAATAATTAATTATAAACTTTATCTGGCCCTGGTGCCTTCCAGTTTGGCAGCTTCTTTAGTATGAGTTTCAATTCATCCGTCGTTATTTCATATGGTAGCATTGGCTCTACCGTCTCTGTTCTCTTTTGGTCTGTTTTGATCCACTTACCATTCTCGTGTTCCACTGGTTCTGACCATAGTTACTTCCAGTATTTTTCGACTTCTACCTGTTTTGGCGCTTTAATCTTTTGCCTCCTCGTTTGTTTGTTCCAAATTTTTGTAAAAATGCTTTTCGTTTGATGTGACGTTTATGTTGTCTTGTTTCCTTTCATAAGAGATCATCTCTTACCTCTTTAATTTTTTACTTGATGCCATTAGTTTTTGTTTCAGTGTATCTATTGCTTCTGTTATTTGTCCTGTTCTTGTACCTGGGTTCGTATTTATGTTGAATTTTTTGTAAAGTCAGTCATGTTTTTGTTTTGGGGCTACCAATGAATTATTCATTTGTGTAAGATCACTAAGAATTTTACTTATTTTGTGTTCTAATCGTTTTTGCCATGGAGGCTTTTTGTTTGAATTTGTTTTTACTTTTTTATTATCTGGTTTATTTTTGTTGATTATTCCTAAGGTTTCTGTGATTGATATGGCCGTGATATACGTTATGTCTATATTATTATTATTATTATTATTATTATTAAACTTCCATTTGAAACATTTTTTTCCCAAACATCAAGTTGAACAGTTAATGGGGGGGTCCATTTATATTCTCTGAGAACACCCCGTCAGTTTACGTGTCCTGGCGATTTTTTTGAAAAAACTGTTTAGTGCCCCTTTTTCAAGTTTAAAAAAAGAACACTTCCCAAAACTTATTTCTGTGTGATTTTTGATAAAAATGGCTAGCACCAATCAAAAGAAGGGCAGAAATTATGTGCTTTCTGAAAATTTCACAATAATTGAACAAAGGATGGTCCAGTTATAAAATCTTGAACCTGGCAAAAATGACTCATTTTTGGGACATTTTTGATAAGTTCAAGATGTTTTAACTAGACTTCACTTATTTGTTCAATTATTGTGAAATTTTCAGGAAGTACATAGCTTTTGCCCCTTTTTCGAATGATTCCAGCCACTTTTATCAAAAATTAGTCAGAAAAAAGTTTGGGAGTGTCTTTTTTTAAAACGTGAATGGCTGCTTTGAGACAAACATGGCTACAAAATGCCGTCATCATATTAAGATAACGCCATTTTATGAAAGGAACAAAGTTGTTATGATGTGACATTTAGGTTGAATTATTGGTTCCAATAAACATAGGTAATATGAGAAAACCATTTTACAAAATTTCGGATTTTCCCGGATATTTTTGGAAGTGTTTAATATTTGCCAGAGCTTTTGAACGACATGATGTTGAGACTTTCCTAATCCACGTTTTGTCTCTAGGAAAAACTGTTTTAAAATACTTAATGCATCTATCAATAATATTTGTTTTTTTATACCATGCGGCTCAAAAAGGTCCCGCTCCTTCTAACTTTTGAACCGTTTGATATAATATGCGAACGAAATTTGTACACACCATATGTGAGGACGTTCTGCATTTTTTTGACAAAGGGCAGATGATTATGACAGCTGGGCGCCATTTTGAATGAAAAAATCAAATGGAAAGGCAAGCCGAGTAATACCTTATTGTGAAGACCCTTTGACACTTATTACAACTACCGAGTTTCAAGCCTCTGCTATCATTCCTGTTGATATGACAGCGCGTCAATTTTATTTATTTTTTTCATTTTTGTCACTCAATCAATACTCACCCGCAAGAGTTGACTTCTACAAACTAAGAGGGTATGATGAGGTACAGAACATTTTCAAAATGAGCTATTATACAATCTTTTTGACGAGGATAAATTTCACCAAACAAAAAAAAATGGGTTGAAAACAATCCTCGTCAAAAAGATTGAGTAATAGCTCATTTCGAATATCTTCTGTACCTCATCATATCCTCTTAGTTTGGAGAAGTCAACTCTTGCGGGTAAGTATTAATCAAGTCACAAAAATGAAAGTTGCAGCTGTAATCAGGGTCGAAGGGCCTTCAAAATAAGGTACCACTCCACCCCCCCTTTCTATTTGATTTTTTCATTCAAGATGGCGCCCAGCGGTCATTTTGACATTTTCAGCTGTCTCTTCTCTGTCAAAAAATACAGAACGTCCTCACATATAGTGTAAATTTCGTTCGCATATATCAAACGGTTCAAGAGTTAGAAGTGGGGCCTATTAGAGCCGCACTGTATAATGGGCACACAACGTCAGAAGTCTTGGACCCCCTGCAATTTTACAAATTATGCTATTGAAGAATTGAACACAAGAAATCCAATCATGACGGAATCATAAAAGAAGATTTTTAAATATGTGATTCCCAAATTGATGTTCTATACATGAAGTAGCATACACATACATTTTAAAAACCTGAGAATTCAAACGCTTTTGAGAACTACTGTTTGCATCGCATGCATCTGGAATACACATATATTTACTCACCATCTTTGCTGATTGTCTTATAGATATCCCAATCTTCATCCCTCATTCCAAAATCATCGTTGCCTTTTTCTTTTCTCGCTAACTGTGAAATTATTCGCATTCGTTCTTGACCCGCTGCAGTTCGCCTTTTCGCCATATCTTGTTTTCTCTGTTTTCTTACCATTTTCTTGTTCAAGATCTCCTGTCTCTGTAAAAAAAATGCTCGCGTTTTGACGATAAAGGCATCTCCAGGTTATTACCATTCTCCTGACATTCTGTAGGAATACAGACATTTCCTGATCATTTTCAAATGATATTCTCGCAAACTTTGATTGCTTTGGAGGTGGTTCTTCTACTTCATCAACATTACTAGCAGCCGCCAAAATTTTCTGCCTCGTTTTTTCAATTTTATTGTTTAGTTGAAAAATCGATTTTTCTAAATCAGATACATTTTTTATCTGAAAGTCAATTAAGGCTCTTTCGACCTGGAACAACGGATTTGAGAATCATTCATCATTTTTTTCTTCTATGTTTATTTAACTGTTTCTCCATCTGCTCCTAATTCAATCATCTCCTTGATATTTAAAAGTTTGTCCAATTTTCCTTCATCCTCTGCAAGTCTCTCTTCTCTTTTTCTAGCGTTTATTTCTATGAGTCTTCTAGCTAATTCCCTTTTTCTTTCTTTTTGTTGCTCCGCTGATCAAAAAGAAAACAAAAAATGGGTAATAATCCCGTTATTTTTGGTGATGCAATGAGAAATAAAACATAACATGTTTTGAGTACTTACAGGTCGCAGCTGAATTGACAGCACTGACGGTAAATGGTAACTGAATTCTTTTGACATTTGCTTCATAGAACTCTGCATTTGCCCACTTATTCAGTTCGTCTCTATAATCGACAGCCACTTTACACAGAGTTTGGAGCAATTCTTCTACTCTACTAAGAGTAATGGCTGTAGCATGAACAGGATATTTCAACTGGAGAAGTCTGTGCAAGAAGTATATAATATGGAATCCTCCTATAAATAGACAAATTCATAGGATATTTCTAACTAGAATTTACCTAAAGAACACGTAGTGAAATTTTGTCACTTACCTCGCGGGACACCCTTATAACAAATTAATTTAAATGATCTTTCTATTAGAATTCGATATTGAAGATGATTAATAATGCTGTGAATAATCGAGAGTAATGAATGCACGTTTTCACACCTCTTTAAATTAATTCATTGATTGATTAATAGTAATTTTCAAAATTCAAAGTTGATACACTGCTTCGAAAGAGATAATGTTCAGGTTGGGCAACTAAGAAGGCGATGTACTGTATTTGGGAAACTATCCATCGTAGAAGCTTGCGGTAAAAAAAAAATATGACTAAAACGGCAATGAGAAAAACATGGAAAATATGTTCAAGTTTCTGAAATGGTCGCTAGGGGGCGTAACAACCAACACCAAGTGGAAAATAGGATTTTTATAGAATTTTGCCCCATGAAAACATATCGATGATATTATTTTCATATTTACTGTACAGGTTGGGCAACTAAGAATGCGAGGTACTGTATCTGGATAACTATTCATCGTAGATGCTTGCAGTCAAAAAATGTATTACTAAAACGGCCATGAGAAAAACATGGAAATTATCTGAAATGGTCGCTAGGGGGCGTAACAACCAACACCAAGTAGAAAATAAGATTTTTATAGAATTTTGCCCAATGAAAAATATATCGATGATATTATTTTCATATTAACCGAATATTCACCTACACTTTTTGTCCAAACCGTTTATTGTATCTATCAAAATAAAGCGGTGGGAGAAGTTCAATTATTATTTTTGTAAACAAACGGAGATTTCTCCCGTTTGGCTTGGCCGATTTTAACAAACTTGGGCTCATTTGGAAGAGCATAATCTGCACTACGAAATGCTTACTTGGTTTTGAATTTGTTACTTCCGCCGTCGCCGCTAGATGAGTTCAAGTTCGTTAAAATCGGTGAAGCGAAACGTTTGTTTAGAAACAATTGAACTTCCCCCACCACTTTATTTTGATAGATAGAAAAAAACGTTTTAGATAAAAAGTGTAGGTAAATAGTCAGTAGATATGAAAATAATATCATCAATATGTTTTTATTAGGCAAAATTCTATAAAAATCCTATTTTTCTACTTGGTGTTGGTTGTTACGCCCCCTAGCGACCATTTCAGAAACTTGAAAATATTTTCCAGGTTTTTCTCTTGGCCGTTTTAGTAGTAATTTTTTTTAACTGTACAGGGTGGGCAACTAAGAATGCGAGGTACTATATCTGGACGACTATTAATCGTAGAGGCTTGCGGCAAAAAATGTTATTGCCGAAACGGTCAAGAGAAATACCTGGTAAATATTTTCAAGTTTCCGAAATGATCACTAGGGGGCGTATCAACCAACACCAAGTGGAAAAATAGGATTTTCATGGAAATTTGCCAAATGAAAATGTATCGCTGATATTATTTTCATATTAACTGACTTTTTAACTACACTTTTTGTCAAAAACGTTTTCTTCTATCTATCAAAATAAAGGGGTGGGGGAATTACAGATATTTTTTTAAACAGACGGAGATTTCTCCCGTTTCGCTTGACCGATTTTAACGAACTTGTGCTCATATGAAAGGGCATAATCTGCACTACAAAATTCTTATTTGTTTTTGAATTCGTTGCTTTCGTCGTCGCCGCTAGATGACGTCAAGGGGGTCGTTGCACAATGCACCATATCAAAATTAAAGCTGATTTTGTGTAAAATATATAACTGTGGGTTTGTTTATAGAATGGGTCACATGAATTGGCCAAAAAAATGCACAACATTTAAACTAGGCCTCTTTGAAATAAATAACTCCATCAACCTGGGCCCGTCGCCACATTGACGTCACAGAGAAATATCCTTTATCCGCTTGACACTGAAATGAACGCGCGCTGCTTGATACAAATGCGAGATGTACTATTGATGGTATTTTTACAAGAATGACTAGCTCAATATGATGAACGATAGATAATCGATATATATAGGTTCACTTTAAAATTGATGGTAAATAATGTGCTTTAATGCAAAAACGAACCAGGAAATTATATACGACACCACCCAGACCGTATCATAAAACCCTCAAGATATTTATTTTTCTCAGACCCAAATTAATGCAGACGCATATACTAAATATTTATCAGACGTAGGATAAATTCAAAGACACAATTCTTCGAATTTATTCCTACGTCTGATGAATACCTACCAGGAGCGTCGCATACTAAACAAAAACTGCAAACTACGATACCCCCAAACAACACAAACGACCTTCAACAGTATCCGTTATTACGGTTTATACCGGCACTATTGCCAAATTGGATTCATTCAATAAGACATCAGTTTCGATATTTTCCGTATGTTAAAATCCTTCAAAAAATTAATGTGTTTCTTGATTTTTAAAAGTGGCTATCACACGTAAAAGAGTTCTAAAATGTATCAACTATTCATTGGTTCTTCTACGGTACATGGATAAAAAAAATATATTTTCTCTGAATTGGTCATCTAATCCACATATTTTCACATCTATAGAACCAGTAAAATACAGGTAAAATTATTCTCGCAGGTAAAAGGTAGAGGTAGAGCACATGCCCGAGTAGCAACGCAATTTTACAAAGTTTTCCATTTCTTTGGCGAGAAATTGATGAATGGTGAATTTGAAATCTCGATGAAGGTTCCTGGAATACAACCATTTTCATTAACTGGTAGTTCTGGTTTTGATCCACATTTATTCTTTAAAAATACATCTAACATTCTATTCAAAGACACTTGAAAAAAAAGGAATCCAGACCGGGAAGAGCAAAGTTGATCCAAACCACGAACGTGAATTCGAAAATGAAAAATCCCTAGAATGAAACACGCTTTACACTCGACCCAAGCAAAAAGCATTTCGGCAACGTTGCGTACTCTCCAGTTATTTATCCACGGAAGAGCTGCGCCGTTCCTTCTCCGGATCCAAGAAGCGACGCCACAAACGCGTCATGATAAAAAGGCTTAAAAGGACTGTTGACGAACTTCGACGCTAGTTTTTGCCCTTAAAAATCAATAAAAAAAGAGAAAAAATACAGGACTGATAATTTTGATTATATTTTCAGAATATGCAATAAAAAAAGTACGTGCAACGACCCCATTGAAGTGGAAGCATATTTTTTATTTTTTTCCAGAAATTCAAAAGTATTGGTACATTAATTTCTATATATTTTAAAAGAGGATGCATTTTTCTATTAAAAAAACAAAAAAAATCATTTGTTTTGTTTTTTTATCAATGTTTTAATAAAAAATGTATGTTTTTTTAAAATATAAAAATGAATAAACCATTACATTTGATTTTTTTGAAAAAAAAACTCAAAAATAAGCTACCAATTTAGTTAACGCCATCTAGCGGCGACGGCGAAGGTAACAAATGCAAAACCAAATGAGCATTTTGTAGTGCAGATTATGCTCTTTCATATGAGCCCATGCTTGTTGAAATCGGTCAAGCGAAACGGAAGAAATCTCCGTTTGTTTAAAAAAATAATTAAACTTCCCCACACCTTCATTTTCATAGATAGAAAAGAACGTTTTAGACAAAAAGTAAAGGTAAAAAGTCAGTAAATATGATAATAATATCATCGATATATTTTCAGTGGGCAAAATACTATAAAAATCCTATCTTTCTACTTGGTGTTGGTTGTTACGCCCCCTAGCGACCATTTCAGAAACTTGAAAATATTTTCCAGGTATTTTCTTGGCCGTTTTAGTCATCAAATTTTTTGCCGCCAGTCTCTACGATGAAAAGTTTCCCAGATAAAGTACCTCGCATTCTTAGTTACCTACCCTGTACCTTCTTTCGTTTATATAGTTTCTAAATTGGAAAATACTTTTCTATAATCAAAATTATTGTATATTATTCCAAGAAGCAATATTTATCAAATTACACACACCTCCAAAAGTCTTGGACACCCATGACTTCTCCCCATTTGAAATGTATCACTTTTAGCAACTTCAAAACCGCATATCTAGACTATAAAATTGTCAATCGTAGTGTAATTTACAGGATCGTTATAATTCTTGTCCCTCTTTCGAATGGAGTTATCCTATTTTTACGAAACCACTTTGAAAAACCGCCAAGAGTGGCTTTTTTTCTCTTTCAGAGGTGAAAAAGGCATAATGACTTCTCAACGAAAAAAAGTCTGAGCACCTAAACTGGGAAAAAATAGAGTACTTATTTATGTGACCAGGTTTTAATATCTCTAGAAATGGGGAAAAAACAAGGGGGGTCCAAGACTTTTGGAGGTATGTGTACTTACCTATGTTCAATCTTCTCGTGTTCTCAAAAATAGTTTGGTTATCCACGACTGGTATAACATGACAAGCCTGATACCCCAAATTCACGATGAGAGCATAATTCGATTTTTTTCTAGGCAGAGTTTCGGGGAAATGATATCCAAGAAGTCCATCGATTCCATAGCAGAATCCAGGAACATTATAGCATTCAAATAATAACTCTGACATTACTAAAATTGCACAGTTGATGTAATAGCTTTGTTGATCCAGAGATGATATAGCGGATTGTTTAATAGCGGGTGTTGGGATCGAGAATAAAGAAAACCACAATTCTAAATGGCCAACGTTTCGCAAAAATGTATTTGCATCCTCAGGACCCTAGGACAAGAGAGAAGATGTAATCTAAGTGAGGTACATGATATGAGTACACTTTCCTTACAAAGGTACAGATTGGAAAGTGAAAGGTTGTTCAGTGTGTGTCAATGTGGTAGGATATTTCGCGACTGAAACGCTGCAGCCCACCTATAACTATATTTTGCTGATGTGTGTGTTTGTGATTTTCCATCTTTTTTGTTCTCTAATAATTGTTGCTGCATGTCTGTGAAAGTTTTCATGTCTGTTTTCTTCTATGACAAAAGAAACCACAACTAAGTGTAAGTAATATTAATTTTGTGTTTGTATATGTTGTCGACCAACCTTTCACTTTCCAATCTGTATCTTTGTAAGGAAAGTGTACTCATATCATGTACCTCACTCAGATTACACCTTCTCTCTTGTCCTAGGGCCCTGAGGATGCAAATAAATTTTTGCGAAACGTTGGCCATTTAGAAAAGTGGTTTTCTTTATTCTCGATCCCAACACCCGCTATTAAACAACTCGCTATTACTAAAATTGCCAAGATCACAAGATGTACTTCTTTTAAACAGGGTGTCCATGAACAACGTCAAGAAGGGGATTGCATATCAAGGGGTGATTGCATGTGATAAAATAATGTTGTTGCATGAGTCATATAACAAAAATTCGAAATCTCCATTTTTTTCTAGTTACAGGCAGTCAAAGATCTTCTTTTTTCCTTGTTATTGCTATATTCCTGATATCCTTATCGAATGAAAATGAAATTAGGTACAAAGTTCCAGCTTGTTCATCTGTAACGTTCAGTGGAGAAATTGTTCGCCACTCTGCACCCCGAGGACGCTTTACCTGAAATCCAAATTTCATATGTATCGAAAAATTCCTCAAAAACAAATACGTAGTATTTGTACAGGGTGATTTCGTTTTCAGCGACAGGGTGCCAGTTCTCGTAAACTATTCATCATAGAGTCCCAGAAAAAAAAATCTGTATAGTAATGTGCCCAAGAGAAAATGCTGGAAATATATTTCAAGCTTCTAGGAGCGCCGCAAGGAGGCGTAACGATACTGTAAAAACAGAAAATCGATAGATATTCGAGATTTTTCCCTGTGAACTACCAAATAAGAATATGGAAATAGATTTCGGAAGATATTCTCTACTAAATTTTCCCCCGACACTTCTCTCTCAAGCCTGGTTTATACAACAAATTCAAAAGCATAAGCATAACTTTAGTCATAAGCACAGTCGAAAATATATGCGTAACTTTAAGGTGGTTTATACAACTTCATAAGGATAAGCGTTAAAAATTAGCTTGTCAATCAAAACCATATCAAAACTCATACTTAACTCAAATTAAAACTGACTTCAGGAAATATTGTAATATTCACAAAAATGCAGAGAACAGTACCTAAACAGTTCAGAAACCAAAACAGAACATAAACAACTATCGAGCAGCCAGGCGCCAAAGAAAAGCATGATAATACTTGAATGAAGACAGGACTATATTTGACTACTACCGTAGATTGCCAGAGATGACGCCTGCGTTGTTTCGATTTTTGCATAACTTTAGACATAAAGATGAAAATTATCAACTTTCTTATCCTTAAGTTTATCGTTATGTTTGTGAAAGTTTGTATAAACGCGTTCATAAGAAATCATACGTTCAACTTTTGTGCTAATGACTTAAGATATGCTTATGCTTATGAGTGTGCTGTATAAACCAGGCATGAGTTGTCAAATGAGACAGCTACAAGCCGTCAAACTTGATGTCACTTAATTGCCCATAATCGATTTGACTGTTCTTTAGCATATTTTAAAAAAGAAAATCTGCTCTTTCTGGTGCATGTACTCGAGGCCGATTTTATCTGTTTTAGCCAACCACAAAACATGAATTGTGAAAGTCAAACCTTTATTTGAGGTTTTTTCAAAATTTTCAAATGCAAACCCACTAAATAGATGCCTCCGTCGTATTATTTGGATAATTTCCTATCACTTTAATACGGATCATTTTTCTATATCTCTTGAAATAGAAGAGTAACGGAAACTTGATCAGGAATCCCGCGAGGAATACTTTTGAAACAGCCACTATAAATTTGAATGTTTCAAAAAGATTCTCATCAGATATGATTTGATTCGCGTTCAACATCTTCTTCAGTTGATGTTGAAAAGAAAAGCCTATAAGTGAGAATGCCAACTATTTTCCGTTTTTTTTTCCTACGAGCAGCTGACAAGTAGAATACAGTGCACCACTCGCCAAAAATAATACGGTGGACCAGGAAACACCTTAATCCAAAAATAATAAAACAAATGAAATTAACCCAAAAAAAACTAGGGACAGTCCCCAGGCAATAGAAAAGGATAGACTTATGCGAAAAATATACAGTACAGGAGGAGAATTGCTCCCCATATAGTTATTATTAAGCCCGTGTGACACGATCACATTTTTGATAGCATTTCTGCGTGCAGAAATTTAAAATAAAAATGTGATCGTTGCAAACACGTATTTTTTTGAAAATTTCTGCTATCAGAAATGCTAGCAGAAATTAAGAACATGTTCTAATTTCTCACTCTCATTAAAACACATTATTGAAGGTTCTAGTCTAACCTCACTTCAATGTGTTTATGTTTTGTTTGGAATAGTTTGGATGATATTTTGTTGAATGTTTAGCAGTGTCAGAGTTAGAAAAAATGTTTTTATGACTTTGGTAACCTGAATTAGCAGTTGTTTGTTCAACATATTCCCTCTTGTCCCCTAAACAACTATAATCCCGAGTTGAAAGTTTTCTCCTCTCGAAACCCAATTCGCATCAAAATAAAGTGAGGCGCCTAGATGCAAAACCAGATATTTTTGTCATAAGTGAAACCGAGAAAATCGCAAAAAAATGTCATTTCCGCAATTTTTAAATTTCCAATGGATTTACTATATAGGAGGTTGAAATATGATTTTGGCTGATGTTTCCTTGAATACTGTAGATTTTTATGAACATTTAGAGAAATAGACCCAAATAATAAAATGAAAATATCTGGTTTTGAAAGTTGGAATGCACAATATTTGATTTTAAATTTTGCTACTCTATAATAGTAATAAGCTACTAGCGTAATTTCTAAGACTTGAGTATAACGCTACACTTGGTGTAGGTCCATTCAAGCGAAGAACCGTAGAAGAAATACTTGATTTCAACCCAAAAAAATAAGAGAAGCTTAACCAAACTATCAACCCCTGCTCGTGCTAATGATGTAATAATAATATTTTATTTTTTACATCTCTGGATACATTTTCAATTTGCATGTTTCATATGTTTGGATATAACTTGGTTTGAACTTCAGGCACATATTTAATCAAGGTTTATTAAGTCAAATATCCACTTTTGAATGTTGGTTATGCTTTTAATCGATGCCTAACCATCAAACTAAAAATATGCCTACATTTACCCAAAAAATGTGAAAGGTGGAAATAACTGGTTTTGCATCTATGTGCCTCAAGTAAGATCGATATAATACCTAGTTGCTGTAGAAGCAAATTTATATTCTTGATGAGTTATTGCCAATAAGCGACAGTTGAAGTTGACATGAGATAGAAGATCCCGCTGTACTGTATATTTTTCGGGGACCGTCCCCGGGCGATAGAAAAGGATAGACTTGGGCGAAAAATATACAGTACAGCGGGATCTTCTATATCATCCTGGCATCAAGCGTATAGAATTGTTTCCCATATAGAATAGATATATTATGTAGAAAAAGCACCGCTAGCAAAATAAGTTTTCATCACACCGACAACCAAACTAATTTAACATTAAGCCTTAAAAGAGATGGGTATAGATTTTGTTCGGAGACAGTGGCAATTTATTGTGAATAACATGAGATTTTGTGGAAGGTATTACTGATTTCTGGTTGATTATATCAAACGGAGATTTCCATAAATGATCTCAGAAAGGTTCAATTTAGTTAATACACTATCGATTTTTTTGATTTAACGGATTATACGTCTCTCACAAGAGGGCGGAATATGTAGATTTTTCGTTTTTTTTTAGCTTTGAGATACCGTTTGCAAAAATAGATATTGTGTTGCCTAGTTTGATATCTTACCTAACTAATAAAACTTGAATTGTTCCAAAAGGTGATGTAATAAGAAAATGGCAAATTCCAGAATGCTTGCATCGAGTGAAATTTCAGACCGGATGAATCCCCTTAAGAACAGCGAAATCGATTAAGGAATTTTGAAGTTATAGGCAATTTAGTAACATCAAGTTTGACGGCCTGTAGCTGTCACATTTGACAACTTAGAGAGAAGTGTCGGGGGAAAATTTTGTAGAAAATATCTTCCAAAATCTGTTTCCATATTCTTATTTGGTAGTTCACCAGGAAAAGTTTCGAGAATGTATCGATTTTCTGTTTTCATAGTACCGGTACGCCCCCTTGCGGCGATCCTAGAAGCTTGAAATATATTTCCAGCATTTTCTCTTGGGCACAATACTATACAGATTTTTTTTTCTGGGTCTCTATGATGAATAGTTTACGAGAACTGGCACCCTGTCGCTGAAAATGAATCACCCTGTACAGTGCTTTCAATTTAATTTGCCACACTTCCAAAAGGCTGTGAAATATTTATTTTTTGAACTAAAAGGTCGACCAAGTTTTCTGCTGTTGAGTCAAATATTTTCTTAGCTGTCAAATGTGAAAATTATTGACATAACTTACTTCTTTTAAAATGACACACCCTATATATCCATTACATATTTAGAAAGGCGTCTTTTTTCTGATCACGAAAATATAGCACACATTTCCGCTCTATTCAATAGAAAATTGGTATAAATCTGATTAAAATCAGAACTTTACAGGCGTTCTCTGTTCGCTTTCCAATAATTGTTATAGTTCTTATCAAGAATATTTAGATATAGAAAATTTTCTGGTTTGTGAATACAGCATTTTAATTGAATCACTCAAATCAAGAAGTATACACATCTTTTTATTTTTACGAACATACTGTAAAGGGACAGTATTCACATATAATATTTGACAATTCGAGTGCAACCATGACAATTATTGCGACCAAATGAATAAACTCGTGTATCTTCATGCTAAAAAATTATGATCTCGATCATATTTATACCAATCTACGATAAACTAGTGAATAGAAAAGGCATGTGTGCTATATTTTCGTGATCAGAAAAAAATGCCTTTTTAAATATTCAATTATAAGGGTGTCCGGGAAAATGTGGGAGATCTCTCGGATTCAGATAGAACATTAAAAAATAAGATGACAAGTTCCCATAAATTTTTTTCCTAGCGGCCCTCCCTACGGAGATACGGCCCCCTAAAGGACCCCACTGGAAATCGGTTTTTCTTGAATAACTTTTAAACGACTCAATATAATTCAATGAAAATTTAATATGATAAACAGTAGTAAGGACCTCCCAAAATACTTCCCTTAAAACATAATTAGCTGGTTTAGTTTACCATGGACGGACTAGATTGTACATTTTAACGCTCAAATTTTGAACACCCTGTATGATAAGGAGTTAAAAAAAATAGATTTGGATACCTTGAACATTAAGCTAAAGAAAAGGTACTCCTGTTCATTGTCGATAAAATGAACCATTTTCGAGAAAAAACAATTTTTATTAAACAAAACCTCGAAAAAAGCCATGACGAAGTGGTGCTCTTGACGAAATTGTGAACCTAACGCTAGGAAAAAAATTTATGGGAACTTGTCATCTTATTTTTTAATATTCTATCAGAATCCGAGAGATCTCCCACATTTTCCCGGACACCCTGTTCACAATTTCGTCAAGAGCACCACTTCGTCATGGCTTTTTTCGAGGTTTTGTTTAATAAAAATTGTTTTTTCTCGAAAATGGTTCATTTTATCGACAATGAACAAGAGTACCTTTTCTTTAGCTTAATGCTCAAGGTATCCAAATTTTTTTTTTTTAACTCCTTATCATACAGGGTGTTAAAAATTTGAGCGTTAAAATGTACAATCTAGTCCGTCCCTGGTAAACTAAACAAGCTAATTATGTTTTAAGGGAAGTATTTTGAGAGGTCCTTACTACTGTTTATCATATTAAATTTTCATTGAATTATATTGAGTCGTTTAAAAGTTATTCAAGAAAAACCGATTTCCAGTGGGGTCCTTTAGGGGGCCGTATCTCCGTAGGGAGGGCCGCTAGAAAAAAAATTTATGGGAACTTGTCATCTTATTTTTTAGTGTTCTATCTGAATCCGAGAGATCTCCCACATTTTCCCGGACACCCTGTATATAGGGTGTGCCATTTGAAAAAAAGTAGGTTATGTCAATAATTTTGACATTTGAGAGTTTAGAAAATATTTGACTATTTCACAAAACTTCAGGAAAAACTCTACAATTCCTTTTGTTGTTCGACCGTCTATCTCAAAAAATGAATATTTTACAGCTTTTTGAAAGTTTGACAAATTCGATTAAAAGCTCCGTACGGGCCGATAAATCTCACTGTTTGACCGCAAATCTACATTAAAATGAAACATTCGAAAAATAGTTGGATCACACGATAACAATATAAACAACACAAGCAACAAATCCTTTTTTGTTGTTTTTGATGTCTTTTGTTGTTTGTGTTGTATGATCTTTAATTATTAACATTTCATACAAAGCAATTATTTTTCACTCAGTCATTTTAATGTCGATTTGAGGCCAGACCGTTAGATTTATCGACTAGTACAAAGAGTATATATTTTGTCTAGTCCTTCTTAATCTTTCAAACCGCGTTTTTGAATTTAAGGAATCTGTCGAGACAAAAAAGATAAATGCGAAATATTAATTTTGGATTCAAGGTGAAGCAGGAGTAGAAAAACATTTTTCCACAAAACGTTACAAATAAGCAATAAACTGAAACTTTGTATTAAATTTAATTTCGATTGGATAAGAAATATCGGTAATATCAGTACCAAAAAAAAAGAAAGAAAGATATGGAGATTTTGTTTAGTATATGACTTATCACCATTATTTTATATCATACTTTCACCATCATTGAGTTTCCTGACGTTGTTGTGGACACCCTTCATACATACACTATAAGCTGAAAACATTCAGTAAAATATTTGACAGTGATTCATTCGGAAACGGCTCACCTCAGCGGATTAACAAGAGTACACTTTGTGCTTAAAAATGTTTAGTCAGTAATGTTTGCAGCTGATCACGTGTTGATATCGTGTTTTGTTAACAATTTGATGCTGCCATGTGGTGTGCAATAATATTCAACTGTGCCAGTGCCAATGATAGATATTTTTTTTTAGGTTCGAATGTTTTTTCACACATTTCTTACAAACTGGAATCTAAAAGTTTGTAACATGAAAAACATCAACAAAGCAATGGCAAGCGCCCTCTAAGGACTAAAATGGCAACCGGGTACTACCTTTTCAAAGATATACGTTCAAAAATCTTCATATTTAGGAAAAATTGATTTCTATTTTAAAAATTGGTTGGATTTTGACCTCAGAACTCTGACCCGGAAAATTTTATGTCGCCTCATCAATACCGGTAAAGTCGGGTTACTTTGGCCCTGTAGAAAATTCCGATACAGGTGGAATAAAAACCTGATGAACACGACAGCGATTGATTGATGTCAAGTTTTTGACAAGTTAGTTAAAAAAAATCGGTATCGCGAAGTACATTTTTTTATCTTTCGAATTGTGCATATTTAATAATTATAATATTACTTTATCCGAATTACCGACATTATCCATTTGTATTATAATCTGGGAATAAAGTTTGTTTAACGGACCTGGTAACGTTTATTGGATGGTGATTTTTATCATTGGTGCCGAAACCAGGGAAACTTGTTCCAGAGGAGCTTTAACGAATACAAGTGGTGCTAACGTTGGATAACGAGTAATAGATTGTGGTTGGACTATCAAACAACGAACTAGAACCTGTAAAAAAATCGTCTGGAATTATGGAAATGGCAATGAAAAAGGCGTGTCGTGCACAAGTAACGAAAGTTGTTAACGAAGCTAACGAAATATTAACCATGGATGTGTTTAACGTAAAAGAAGCGGCCGTACAAGTGGCTAAACTGAAATCTGCTAACGAAAATTTGAAAAAGGCGAATCAAGATGCATTTCCTTTTGTATCAAATGATCAGATGGATGCTGAGTGCAGTAAAATAGTGGAATATGACAAAAAGACAGTGGTGATGATCGCGAAACTGGAACAACGTATAGCTGAGGTCTCGGCTGAGGGAATTCAACAGGATGCTTTGCCTCTAGGAGCTACTGCAGGTAACTTTATGGATGACAGAGAGCAGCCAGTGACGTCGGAAATGCCAGCCAAAATATCGGTGAGATTACCCAAATTAGATTTACTAAAATTTAATGGTAACAATCATGAATGGCCTGCCTTTTGGGAACAGTTCGAAAGTGCTATTCACAACAACAGTTCTTTGAATGAGACGATCAAATATAGTTATTTAAAGTCTCTTCTAATCGGTAATGCAGCTATAACTATTCAGGGAATTGCCACGGGTAAAGATAATTATCAGAACGCGATTGATGTGTTAGTAGGCGAGTATGGGAATAACGAAAAAATAATTGACAGCTACATACAAAGTTTACTATCATTTAGCTCCATCAAAAGTAGAAGTGACATTTCATCCTTAAGAAAACTTTACAATACTACTACAAAAATCACTAAATCTCTTCAGACTCTTGGAATTGATTCTAGAAGCTATGGCATGATGGTGAAATCAATAATCTTAAAAGTTCTGCCGTTTTCAATGCGAATAGAGTTCAACAAGGGACAAGCCCAAGGGCAAGCCATTGATGAGAGTAGTGAACAGGCTTCAGTGTCAGGTCGTAGTAGTAAAGCTGGAGGACAGTTATCGTATGAATCACAAATTTCTCGGCTTTTATCGTTTATAAAGCTGGAAGTTGATTCTGTGGAACAAGCACAAATTTTATCGGACGACAAATATAATGATAAGCAATCTAATAAACCAATGGATAAGTTTGGCCATTTAAGGAGAGGTTCCAGGTCATTTAACGGAAACAACGCGTGTACTGCTGCTGGACTTTTTACGTCAGTGCGAGATCAATGCTTGTTTTGTAAGTCTAACGAACATTTAACGATGAACTGTAACGCTCCAGTCCAGTTAGCTCAGAAAAAGAACATTTTGAAATCCAGTGCATGTTGTTTTAGGTGTACAAAACCAAATCACAACTCTCGTAATTGCAAATCAATCATCAATTGTGCTAAATGTAAACGTAAGCATGCTACAAGTATGTGTGACCCGGACTTTATCAAAACTAAGAACACCAAAGCGATCACTGATGTATCGGGATCGGGATGCAGCAACGAACGTAACGGCGAAGGTGGATGTAGTGCTACAAATTTATTTGCTAATGGTACTCTAGATAATGTTTATCTACAGACTGCGTGTGCACAAATAGTAACGACGGAGAATAGTACACCCCAGTATTTTGTTCGATTGGTTCTCGACGGTGGCAGTCAGTTAACGTTTATCAAAGAATGTTTGTCTAGACAATTAAATCTTCTTGTAATTGGTACTCACAAACTGTCAATCATGCCATTTGGAAAAAACGAACTGACGCCTGCATGTATATGTAGACGTGTCAGTGTAACGCTAAAGGGTATTAACGACAATGATTTCATAACGATTAGTGCGATTGAAGTTCCTGAAATTTGCTTCGACTCTTTACCCTCGCCAACGAAAAATAATCCAAATATTCAGAAACTTAGTTCTCAACGTAGACTTGCTGATATATGCCCCGTAAATGTCAATCTAGTTCCAGGAATATCGATGCTTATTGGTGCTGATTTTTATTGGACTTTCGTCACAGGAGAAATAACGAAGCTATCAGATTCGCAAATGGCCATTAATACCCGTTTAGGTTGGACAATTCATGGTCGAACTAAAGACTACGGATTGTCTCTTAACGTTAATATTGCAAATACCTTCTATGTACAAGCCTTAACGGAAGTTGAAACAAATAGCGAATCTAACGACCCAGGATTTGATATTGGGAGATTTTGGGATTTAGAATCCATTGGAATTCATGGTAGTGACGTAGTTATCAAAGACAGTACCAGTGATTTTCTGAAAAATAGTATTGCGTTCAATAATGATAGATATTCGGTATCGTTGCCGTGGAAAGACAATGTTGTGATAATTGATTCGAATTATAACGGTGCCTTGTCCCGTGTTAAAAGTTTAACGTCGAAACTTGCACGTACAGGAAAACTACAAGAGTATGATAAGGCGGTGCGTGAGTATTTTCACAATGATTGTGCTGAATTAGCAGCTCCTGCAGCAACAAACAATAAAACCTATTATATGCCGCACAGGCCGGTGTATAGGGAAGACAAAGACACAACCGAGATCCGAGTAGTGTTCGATGCATCCGCGCATGCACTCGGTATGCCATCGCTAAATGACTTACTTGATTCTGGCGAAAATTTAGTACCGTTATTGCTGAAAGTACTCATGAACTTTAGGATCGGGAGTGTCGCTCTTACAGCAGATATTGAAAAGGCATTTTTGCAAATTGGATTGGATGAAAACGATAGAGACGCCCATAGTTTCTTATGGTATGAATTTCCTATTAATGACGTTCATAATTTGCCAAACCTATTGAAGTACCGAATGAAAAGAGTAACCTTTGGAGTGACCAGTAGCCCGTTTATAATGGCGGCAACATTAACCAAACATTTAACGGAGCAACCGGATCATTTGAACGATATTTGCACAATAATGCGACGTTCTTTCTATGTTGATGATTTAATTTTAGCTGTTGACTCAGTAGATGAAGCGCGACGTATTTATATAGAAGGAAAAGAAGTGATGCTGAAGGCAAATATGAATTTACGAAGATGGTCGACAAATAACGTGGAATTAAAAAAAATTATGGATGAATCTAAGGAAGAAAAGCCAGAAGAAAATCATGCTAGTGTCATTAAGATGCTGGGAATAAATTGGTACACCCAAACAGACGAGATTAGTATAGACGTAAGTTCTGTGCTGAATATGGGACAAGGACAAATAATAACGAAGAGAATAATTTTGAAAATAGTTGCCATGGTGTTTGATCCGTTGGGGTTCTGCAGCCCATTTGTAATACGAGCAAAAATACTATTACAACAACTTTGGATAAAGAAGTATGATTGGGATACTATTTTATCCGATAAAGAGTTATTGGAAATTTGGATAAAATGGGTTCAGGAACTTGGTGAACTTTCCAAGTTTTGTTTTCCGAGAACTATAATGAGAACGCACAGTAGCTATGTGGAACTACACGTATTTTCCGATGCAAGTCCTGCAGCTTATGGAGCAGTGGCGTACCTGAGAGTGATCGAAAATAATGAAACATTCAGTAATATTCTGATGTCTAAGAATAGAGTGGCTCCGATTGATAAGAGGGGAGACAAAACCTTAACGTTGCCAAAACTTGAGCTAACAGGTGCTGTATGTGCCGCTCGATTGCAAAAATTCATTCTTAGCAATTTACACATTGAGATTAATGCGTGTGTGTTGTGGACTGATTCAAAAATAACCCTTCATTGGATTAAGGGAAAACCAACGAAATGGAAGCCCTATGTATGTAATCGAGTGACCGAGATTCAAAATATTGCTGTTGAAGAATGGAAACATTGCCCTGGAAGTGATAATCCAGCAGATTGGTTATCCAGGGGAGTTAAGGTCAAAATTCTCCTGGAATCAAAAATGTGGCAACACGGACCAGAGTGGCTAGTCCAAGATAAACATAACTGGCCACAGGATGATGTTTTTATGGAAATAGAGTCAACTCATGTTTTTGCTGTGGAGTCCTCGCTGGAGTTAGAAAAGAAACCCATAATGAATATTGAAAGGTTTAGTAATTTTGAAAGAGTTCTGAGGATCACATGCTATGTATTTAGAGCTATAAATATATTCAAGAATCTAGATAAAACTTCGATGGTGATGTGCCAAGGAAATATAATGACACAAGAAATGAAAGAAGCTGAGTATTACTGGATCAAAGAGACTCAATATCAAAGTTTCAAAGAAGAAGTAAACTTACTAAATAGGAAAAAGGAAATCGAACGTCATTCAAATATTTTGAAATTAAATCCGTTCCTGGATGATAACGGTATATTGAGACTTGGAGGAAGGCTTCAGGAGTCAGGGATGCCATATGATACAAAGCATCCGATCCTGCTGCCAAAAAGATCGATTGTAACTGATTTTATTATACTAAGGAACCATATTATAACATGCCATGGAGGAGTTAATTTGACTATCACGAACATTAGAAAAAAATTGACTTCACGCGCTGTCTTGCTTGAATGATCCAGTATTCAAGCAAGACAGCGCGTGAAGTCAATTTTGAAAGATTGTATGACGTGCAAAAAGCTGCGATGCAAGCCTGCCAATGAACCGTTTGCACCATTGCCAAGAAGTCGTTTGGATGCAGTAGCACCTTTCAAAGTAGTTGGAGTGGACTTGGCAGGACCACTATTTGTTTTAGATAGTCACGAAAAGGTTTATGTAATGATTATCACATGTGCTGTGACAAGAGCTTTGCATTTAGAGGCCGTACCGGATCTGTCTACTGAAAGTTGTATCAGAGCCTTACGCCGTTTTATTTCGAGAAGAGGAGTTCCAGACGTTGTTTACTCTGATAACGCCAAAACGTTCAAGAGAACGGCCCTTGAGTTTTCCCAACTATTCACAATATTATGTAGTGACGAAGTGCAATCACTCGCAAATCAGAAAAGAATAGAATGGAGATTTATTGTAGAACGTGCTGCATGGTGGGGTGGATTTTGGGAAAGACTGGTTAGATCAGTGAAAGATGCATTGAAGTTAACGCTGGGCAGAAAAACGATAAACATGGATGAATTACAGACAACCCTTACCGAAGTGGAGGCTACAATAAATTCCAGACCTCTAACATACCTACATGATGACCCTGACGACCTGCTAATTCTGACTCCAGGACATTTTATACTCGGAGAAAACCTTTGTGGATTTAGTGTGAATCTAAGCCACCCTGATATTAAACGTGAGGAAATATTAAAGAAGTGGAAAGTTAGGAATGATAATCTTCGCAAGTTCTGGAATCGATGGTCCACGAATTATCTTCAACAATTGAGGAGTGCTCATACCAATTTAGATGTGAAGTCTAGAAGCCTTAAGGTTGGAGATATTGTTTTGTTACACGACCAAAACCTGCCAAGATTAATTTGGAAAATGGTAAGGGTTACTAAAACCTTTATGGGAAGAGATGGAAAAGTACGAGCTTGTGAGGTGGTGACTTCAAATGGAACTATATTACGAAGACCTATACAACTGTTGTACCCCCTTGAAATCACTGTCGCCGGGGAGGATGTAGAAAATTCCGATACAGGTGGAATAAAAACCTGATGAACACGACAGCGATTGATTGATGTCAAGTTTTTGACAAGTTAGTTAAAAAAAATCGGTATCGCGAAGTACATTTTTTTATCTTTCGAATTGTGCATATTTAATAATTATAATATTACTTTATCCGAATTACCGACATTATCCATTTGTATTATAATCTGGGAATAAAGTTTGTTTAACGGACCTGGTGACGTTTATTGGATGGTGATTTTTATCAGGCCCTGAAGGATAACTTTGAAATTACGTCTATTTTTTTATTCGTGGAGGTTTTTTCAGTTTTTTTTTTATTTTTCTAGAGATTCTCTTTGTTATGAATCTGTAACTAACAAACAGATTTGGGAAAACGTTAAAAAAAAATAATTGAAGAGAGGTACAAACCTACTCTCCAAGGCCAAAGTAACCCGTGGATTTTTCTTATGGAGAATGGCCGGCGGAATAACTATTAAATCATTCTGCCAGCCAATCCGGGTAGAGACAAATTCGACAAATCAAAAATCATACAAATCGGTCCAGCGGTTCTTGATTCTTGAGTTATAAATGGTGTAACTAAACCGAATTATTTTATACAGATGAATCACTGGCAATTATTTTGATTATGCCTACTTTAAAGCATGAATGAACTCTTACATTGCCTAGAAGAATTGGGATTCAGAAAAGCTTCGGTACACAGAATGGGGTGATTGATAGCATTTTCAGTATTAATTCCCAAATGACTGAACGCATAGTCAAATAGATGCTCCTGAGCCTCAAAGTGCGTAACAACATTTCTGTCAAATTGTGTTTTCAATTGGAACCTGACTGCTTCTATATTGACTATATCATTGCCAACTTGTAACTGTGGGGTTTGTGGTATTTCAACAGTGTCTTTCTTAGATCTTTCTCTTCTGGGCTTAGCAATCAGATTGCGGAATTGTAGTGAAGGCTGATCGTCTATAGACCACCCTACTCTACACATGTAAGATCCTGAAACAATAAGAAACATGTTCATGAAGTTGATGATTTTTTATCCGGAAGTGCAGTTGTCCTCCAGGTCTGGAAGCAGACCTTCAAAAAGTCTGACAATTTGAAGATTCGAGCTCCGTGCAATGTTCCTTCAACAAAACCAGATTAAGCCTTAGAGATAATTTCCAACAAAGACGACTGAATTTTAATTTTGTTGAATAATATTTTTTCAAATAATTTGCCCAACCATTGGTCGGTAATTGGTTGACATGGCAAGAGGTTAACCTACCTTTTTTGGGATTAGAATGTTATTGGCATTTTTCCACATACCTACTCATTTGGGATATACAGGGTGTTCGGTAAGTATAATATGGCATAATTTCGGTAGTGTATGGGGAAGGTCAAAATAACTCTAGTTTGTAATACATTTTTTTTCCAAAGTGCCTCCTAACGGAGATACAGAGCCTCAAAGGAATACCCATCGATTTGATTTTTCAGCTCTGATTTTTGAACCGGCTTGTATAATTTGATAAGTTTTAGTATGTTCCGTAGGCAATTAAGACTCATTGAAACATAGTGAAGTCAATATTTTAAATTGTAGGGGAAACCAGAAACGGACTGTGCGCGGAGCGTACCGCATTGCCGGTGCCGTGCTACGTATGCCATTAAATACAAATGTTTATGCTGAGCCATGAGATCAAGAGCAGAGTATTGTATTATTATACAGGGCTTTTCACTTAAAACTCCCCACGTCAATATCTCGGAAACGAATAGGAATATTTGATTTCTGTAAAAAGTAGTCAATGTATGGGGTCGAGTAGTTATTTTTCACAGTTAAAAAAATTCGACGCCTACCAAGACTCAAGCATCGCGACGCATCGAAAATATCAATCGATTGCAGGGACTTTGAAATTACGCGCATGCTAAAGTACATGTTATTTATAAACTTTTTTGTTATTCAGTCGAACTCATTTATTCTACTCAGTTGTGTGTCCAAGATAACGATGTCTATCATGGGGATCTTGAAAACCGTGCGAGATACAAGGTCGGTTAAATGGAGGCAAAGTTGCGTATTTTGATGCTTAACAAAATGCCGTTTTAAAAGCCAAGAAATTCCGACTAAGTCCGAAATTATCCAAAAAAAAACGACATTTTTCAAAATTGTTTTCATTTTTTTCTGACCACATTTGAAGAGATATTTCGAAATGAATGGAACTTCTTCATTGCCACTTTTTGCCCTTTACAAGATAGCGTTATCAAATTGAAGAACCGACGTTTTGTCTATGAGCAGCCATCATCAACTTTGTTTTTTTAAATACGGTCCTGGATTTTTTATCACGGATTTTGAGAGCCTCTTATGTTCCTAAAACAACGATGTATCGCACTTATTAAAAAAAAGTTGTTTGTTTTTGATCCTATTAAAAATGTATTTTTTGTCTCTCTCTAACACATGAGTTCTTATGGAAAAATCCACCAACATAATTTTTTTGAATAATTGCGATACATTGTTGGGTTAGGGACAAATCCAGGACCGTATTTAAAAAAACAAAGTTGATGATGGCTGCTCATAGACGAAACGTCGGTTCTTCAATTCAATAACGCTATCTTGTAAAGGGCAAAAAGTGGCAATGAAGAAGTTCCATCCATTTCAAAATATCTCTTCAAATGTGGTCAGAAAAAAATGAAAACAATTTTGAAAAATTTCGTTTTTTTTCGGATAATTTCGGACTTAGTCGGAATTTCTTGGCTTTTAAAACGGCATTTTGTTAAGCATCAAAATACGCAACTTTGCCTCCATTTAACCGACCTTGTATCTCGCACGGTTTTCAAGATCCCCATGATAGACATCGTTATCTTGGACACACTGTATATCTCAAAACTGAGTAGAATAAATGAGTTCGACTGAATAACAAAAAAGTTTATAAATAACATGTACTTTAGCATGCGCGTAATTTCAAAGTCCCTGCAATCGATTGATATTTTCGATGCGTCGCGACGCTTTAGTCTTGGTAGGCGTCGAATTTTTTTAACTGTGAAAAATAACTACTCGACCCCATACATTGACTACTTTTTATAGAAATCAAATATTCCTATTCGTTTCCGAGATATTGACGTGGGGAGTTTTAAGTGAAAAGCCCTGTATAAAAAAAAAAAAAAAAGATTTTCAGTTTAGCGCATAATATGGGGTGTTTATTTATTTTAAAAAATTGAAGTTGCCTAGATTTTTTCATTTATCGATGGAACTTTTTTGTTTTTGAGAACTGAAGACAACATAGGAGAAAACCATTAATTTCCGGTAACATATGTAGCAACCCATTTTTTTGTTGACAATTTTTTGTACTTTCTGATCATTCTTCTCTACCTTGATAATCATTTTGACAGTGGTCAACATTTGAAAGCTAAATTCCTTTTGATGGTATTTTGAGTGCAGAAGATGGACACTTAATGCTGCTTATGTGTTATGTAATGATGAGCCAGACACCTATTTTACTGATTATGGTGAGTGGTCTCACAGAGTTACCTTACTTAATTTAATATTACGCGTTTTTAACTAATTAAGAGAAATCCTATTGTGTTTTCTATTCTGCAGCCACTTCTGGCGAATTACGGTGAGAAATATCTTACCAGCAGTCTAAAGAGTTTGATTCTTGAGCTATCAAGAATTAGGTTGAAACGATCTGCCGCCGCCCCTTTTTCTGAGTGATGGAGATTGAGGAATGACTCACCATCAGTAGTCTAAAGAGTTTGACACTTGTTAAATGATCTGCTACAGCTCACTTTTCCTATAGCGTAGTGGTATGAAATATAATCATACTTGTGGTATGGGAGTTTGGTCTTTGTGAATGAAGTGATCTCGAGTTATGAGTAGTTAAGTATCATTCATAAGGCTATATCGACTTGCCACGGCTCTTTTTGAGGCGATTGCGTTAGAGAATTAACATATAACGCGTAGGCGGGCATTGGCTTGACATATTCAGCGGTGAGTTGATCAAAACTAAATTAAGAAGAAAGCTATTTGTGCCAAGTTATATGGTTGTCCTGCAGGCTGGGGACGCCGTGAGGGACGCCCCATATTTTTGTTAATCTTTGGGATTATGTTTAGAATGCTACACCAATTTTTTTATGTGTGGTGGTCAACCATTGATCAAATATAATATAATCGAATGTCTGTATTTCACTTGCATTGTATTCGGAGGTTGATTATCGCATTTATCCCTGGCGATTTGGTACTTGTTGTACAGTAGTATAGATTTTGCAATTGGTGTATTTCTCCTATTTTGATTTCAGTTTAACACATATTAATATATCTTGAACTTTTCGAATACCACAATGCATGTTAACATCAATAAGGAAGGTGACTCAGCCTAATTTTTATTCCAGGTGCATTTGTTCTTGCCAATAGTGAAGTTGAGCTCGGTGAACCAGTCAATTATTCATTTGTTATTGTAACAAATAAATCCTGACAATTGTTGGAAGTGAATTTCATTCCACACATACAATGACATATTTTACATAATTAAATTTGAAATATTTTATATCTACAGTATGTCCCCGGATAGGTGACTAAAAATTTATAGATGCGACAAAGTCATTTTTGATAAAATTTTTTGCTTGGTCTAAAAATAACTTCTGTCGAAAAAATCTTGAAATATAGAAACATGGAGACAACAAAAATAACGAAATGTGAAATTCACTTAGAAGAAACTGCTGATATTTATTATTATTTTTTTTTCAAATTTGGATGGAGAACGATGAAAAAGAAAGTTAAGTATAATACAGGGCTGGTCAAAAATACCAAATTGTTATTTTGTGTGAGAGAAAAGTCTCCCAAGATATCAAAATCCAAAATGTAATTCTTGCTTAAGTCTTTACCTATTTCGAAAATGCAATTTTCCATAAGAGACTTCAATTGAATCAATTTTGTATTTTTCGACCCGCCCTATATTATACGTATCTTTCTTCTTTTATCATTTTCAGCCCAGAATTGAACAATAATATAACATATTTATCTGCAGTTTCTTCTGAGTAATCTTGATACTCTGTTATTTTCTTTTGACGGATGTTATTTTTAGACCAAGCAAAAACTTTTATTAAGATTAATTTTTTGTCGTATCTTCAAATTTTGAGTTCATTTGTCCTCTAGTAACACCTACACCGGGGACATACTGTAGATTATTTACCCGCAGTTTTTTCGCATAGAAATTATCTATAGAATTTGAATAAATCAATATACAGTGTGTTTCATTTTGATTGGCGAGAATTCGCCCTGTAATCAAGAATTGACTGACTAGGATTTTTTTTCCGGTTCAAGTACTCAAAAAGCTCTATTCTCATCATAAAAAAAATGATATAATGTATATATTATTATGTATGTATGTAATTTCCATGGCTTCCTATGATTAATAGAACGTCCCCAAAAACCTAAAAAGTTACTAGGCATTATTTAGATTCAAAAACGAATAGCGTTTCTGGATTTAGCAGATCCAAAAGTCCCTTTCACGATAATCTTGTAATGATCTGTTTTACAGGATGCTCAGGAAGTCAGGTCTAATTTGGAAAAAAATATCATAATAGGTCTGTTCGTAGAACAATCACAAATCGATCAGCGCTTCATCGATTGGTCAAGATAATCAGAAATAGTTTGAAAACTGCAAATGCTGAATGCTGATTGGCTCTGACTGGTTTGTGATTTTTCTACGAACAGACCTATTTATTAACCACCTCGTGAATTCCAGCAGAGATTTTGCAAAATCTTTGTGTCATTTATTTAGGTAATATCGAGGGTAATATGATACGAACTAAAACTAAACGGTAATAATGAGCTGATTAGAGCCAAAAAATCTACAATGCAAGAACCATCGTAAAATATTCTTTCAAGAACCAGTACATTCGTCAATTATTGTCATTGTTTTTACGAGAGCTATTCAAAAATAAAGCAAAAGTGTTTGTTTTGGTATGATTTTTTAACACCTTGTATAGGCTATAGTGACAAAACTATACGAATCTGTACTCTTACTAAGAAGAGTATTTTTGAATAGTTCATTCATTAATATTTGACTCTAATGATATTGATGTTACTATTCATAATATTGTTTTTAAGTTTGACTTTGATTTTTGAACGCTCGGTATAAGCCAGTAGCTAGAGTAACAAAACTTATCAATTGTGTAGTCAGTTCATGTCATACCTAAAGAGATGACAAAAGGTTTTTGCAAAAATTTTACCAGAATTTATAAAGGGTTATTGGAGAAATTAATTTTGTTTAGTATTTGACTCAATTTTCTGAAAATTCTGTATAAAATTTGTATTACAAAATTATCGTTATAGGGTTTTTTGGATATGCCAAATTCAAAAACACTATCCGTTTTTGAATTTGAAAAATGCCCAATAATTTACACGTTTTTGGATCCCTTCTATTGATCATAGGAGGCTATGGAAATGACAGATGCCAATTTTTTTATGAAAAGATAGAGTTTTTTGGGGTAGTAGGTATATGAAATAGAGTTTTGGGCTGGCTTTTATACTAAGGGAACACTTTTATATGATCGCCCTCATAAAAGACACTCCATCGTCATTCTTATTATAGGTTTAACCAAATACGCCAAACAGAAAACACTTTTAATAAAAAAGTTCACGAAATCAACGTAACAGTGTAGCACAGTAACAAAGTACAAAGCACAATAAAAAACGTCTTGGATTTTGTCATTTTTTGTCAAATGCATTTTTCCAGTCTGCGCGCGTCCGCTTCAGACAATGAGGAAAGTCGAGCGTCGCATCGAGGTTGACATGTCCCGTTTCAAAAAATCATATTTCGAGAACTATAACTGATAAAAGGCTGCGGTCTTTTTTGAAAACTTCCTCATATATTTTACTACATTTCATTCACAGCATATAGCATCATTTTTTTCCAAACAAAAAAGTTTTTCGCTTACTGAAAATGTCAATACAAAAAAATCAATTTGCATTTTTGAGCTTTTGAGAAAAATTGTAAATAAAAAAATCTGTGAACTACAGGGTGTCTCACGGTCTATGGTACGTTAGACGTTTACGGAAAACTAGACATAGGATCGACCTGAAAATTTGGCTGAGCCCATAATCGAGTATGATCTATATTTTAAAAATATTTTCAGTTTTGCAGTGTTGCCGCTTCTTTCCAAAAGTCGTAACAGTTTTTTTATTTAAAATGGACCACCCTGTATATTATTATTTTTTTGGATTCCTTGGCTGGTTCTAATCACTTTTGCTTGATATACTCGTATACCTATCGGCAGCGGTTTTCGAGATATAAATTAATTTATAATATTTTTGTCGTAAAACACATCAGTGGATTGAGTTCAATAATTTCGTACTTGAAAACGGTGGAGAGTTGAAATTGCTATGCCGACTAGAGGAAGGTAGGTTTATATGGTTCCAATGGAGAAACCGATCTGAAAATATACAGGGGTGCTTCAAATTTATAAATCTTTTTCCTTCACACAAAAATGATAAAAAATCAATTTTTTCAAATGGAACCCCCTGTATATTACTTGAAAAATGAAAAGGCCAATAAATTTCTTTTCAAATGGTATCCCATGTTCCTATACCTAAACCTTCATGATCTACAAGAAAAATGCATTTTACTAAAAAATTAATTATATTGGTATACATGATATGAAACAAAATGTAGTTTCTAGGGCAACCTATAGTTGCCAGGTCACACAGCAATAACAATTTATTTTTAGTAGCAAACTGCAATTACATTATGTTTCATATCAACAATACCAAATATTTCATCTGGATGGTTATATTGCAATTTATAACGAGGGAGTCTTCAATAGATGCGATGGCATCGACGTTTTTGTCAAGGAAATGATAGACGTAGAAACTCGTTTTGAATTCATCGGAGATGTAAAATGCGTCGAACTTCTCATAGGGAAAAATAAAAAAAAAAATCTTCTGACATGTATATACAGATCACCATCAATAAATGAAAATGTTTTTGTAGGAAAACTTTCTGAATATCTAGAAACGAATAAATGCAGGACGAAACACATAATTATTGGCGACATAAATCTAGATTTGCTCAAAGAAGATAAAAGCTCTATAGAAGATTACAAGAGCATCTTGGCAGTATATGGGTTCATATCATATATAAACAAATGTTTCACGAGACCATTGACGAAGACATGTCTTGACCACATTTATGTTAAAAGGAAAAATGAAGACTGTTTTCGGGATTCGAGATCGTACGTAATTGATTTTAATATTACGGACCATTATCCCATTGCTCTTACCTTTGAATCATCAATCAACTCCACACCAAGATCCACATCGTTCACAAAATCATACATAAATTATAAAAACTTGAAAAGTGATTTGAGAAAACAAAAATGGACCTCGGTTTTTCACACTGCGAACTTGAATAGCGCTGTGTTAAACTTTATAAGCATACCGCAGGAAAAAATAACAGACAACACACAAACAATAAAACAGACAAATACAAAGAACGGTAAAAATGATTGGATTACAAAAGGTCTATTAAACCGAATAAAAATTAAAAATTCAATGTATAATGAATGTTTGAAATATCCCGAAGAAACCGAGCTCAAAAATCGTTATAAAAACATCAAAAACGGGTTGGTTAAAACTATAAAACAAAGAAAAAGGGTCTATGCACAAAGAAAAATCTCCGAACACGAAAACCAATCACAAGCTCTATGGAACTGCGTAAACAAATTATGTAAAGTCATTCAAAAACCCAAGGATTGAAAAAATTGACCTTACAGAGACCGAATCAGTTACAACTAAAATAGAGATAGCCAATCATTTCAACAAATATTTTTCGGAAATAGGCGAAAAATTAGCAAAACAAATGGATATAACTAGTAACTTTGAAGAAAAGACGAAATATTCTAAAAATAGTTTATATTTCCTTAGAGAAACAACAGATGAGGAGGTGAAACTAGTTATTAAAGAGCTCAGATCAAAGAGAGCCCCCGGTCCTGACGGAATACGTTCTGAAACAATCAAAGAGGTTGCAAATGAAGTGGTAGCAGTGTTAGTCTATCTCATCAATTTTAGTTTCAAAATCGGGACGTTTCCAGACGCTTTAAAATTGGGGGAAATAAAACCGCTCCTTAAAAGCGGATCAAAAACAGAACTGGAAAACTATAGACCAATTTCCGTAATTTCGAATATCTCCAAAATTTTTGAGAAGATTATTAAAAAAAGGGTTGTTTCATTTCTGGAAAAATATTATCTATTATCAAAAAAACAGTTTGGGTTCAGGATTGGGAAGTCGACCGAAGACGCAATAACTAGTTTAACGCAAGAAATTTATCAAGCAGTAGATCAGAAAAAAAGCATCCCTTTGTATATTTGTTGATTTAACCAAGGCTTTCGATACCGTATGTCACAAAAAATTAATCATAAAACTGGAGCAAATTGGCCTGAGAGGTAGTGTTTTGAATATGTTTAAAAGTTATTTGAGTCACAGGATGCAATATGTTAATATAGATAATGTCAAGAGCGGACGCAGGGGTATAACATGTGGAGTACCACAGAGAACGGTACTGGGACCGCATTTGTTCACTTTGTATATAAATAATTTCCTAGAAACAGATTGGATGGGTACTGTTATCAGTTTTGCTGATGATACGGTAAGTTTTTACTCAGGAAAATCTTGGATGGATGTAAGAAACAAAGCAGAATTTGACCTAAACAATATATTCAAGTGGTTTCAAAGCAACAAACTCACACTCAACCAAACAAAAACTAAATTTGTCCCCTTCTCCTCATATACAAATGGCCTTCCAGATTTTCGCTTTTTACGCACCCAAGAAAATACTACAATATCGAGAGCAGATTGCGTAAAGTACCTTGGAAGTATGATAGACCAACATTTGCGATGGGATAAACAAATAAAATATCTGGTTTCAAAAACCAGATATCTGGTGACCCGTTTTTCCTACCTTAAAACATATTTAAAAAAAGAACAGCTACGAAAATTATATTTCGCACTCGTGCAATCACAGTTTAATTATGGAATTTCTGGTTGGGGTAGTGTGAGGGCTTGTTATTTAAAAAGTTTGGATGTGATCCAAAAATTAATATTGAAAATTATTTTTAACAAGGAGAAGACATATTCCAGTAACATTCTATTTAAAGAGACTAAGGTACTTGACTTGAGACAATTATATTTCTTAAAAGTGTTGTCATTGGTAAATAAACGAAAGATCTTCCTACACCCAGTCACGCACGAAAAAAACACAAGATTCAAAGCAGATTGTATGGAGGTACCTGGAAGTAGGAAGGAAATAGGACATAAATCAATACAATTACTAGCTCCAAGGTTTTTCAACATGCTGCCTAAGAGCCTAAAAGATATAGTTTACTACAAACATTTTCAGTCAGAATTGAAACAATGGCTATTACAGATAGACAGACGAGAAATATACTGCTTCTTTTAATAAAAAGTACATAAGAATATATAGCATAGATATACCATAAATTGTTTATTATATAAGTTTATCAAATATTGTGCATTTAAACCTAAATTGTGACAAAATTCCTGAAATGAGACAAAAAAAAAACAAAATTGTGACTATTAAACCCGATTAGCGACCACTAACAAATCAGCTTAAACAAGAGACAAATTGTTGTTTCTTCTAGGCTTAAATATTTATTTCAATGTATCGATATTATTTTGTATAAAAATTGTAGCAAAATGTTTCTGAAATAAATTGATTGATTGATTGAATATAATTTATTTTTTAGACAAATGCATTTTTCTTGTAGAACCTGAAGGTTTAGGTATAGGAACATTGGATACCATTTGAAAGAAAATTTATTGGTCTTTTTATTTTTCAAGTAATATACAGGGGGTTCCATTTGAAAAAATTGCTTTTTTATCATTTTTGTGTATAGGAAAAAGATTAATAAATTTGAAGCACCCTGTATATTTACAGATCGGTTTCTCTATTGGAACCATATAAACCTACCTTCCTTTAGTCGGCAATCCAATTTCAACTCTCCACCGTTTTCAAGTACGAAATTATTGAACTCAATCCACTGATGTGTTTTAGGACAAAAATATTATAAATTAATTTATATCTCGAAAACCGCTGCCGATAGGTATAGGAGTATATCAAGCAAAAGTGATTAGAATCAGTCAAGGAATCCAAAAAAATAATAATATACAGGGTGGTCCATTTAAAATAAGAAAGTTGCCACGACTTTTGGGTAGAAGCGGCAACACTGCAGAACTGAAAATATTTTTAAAATATAGATCATACTCGATTATGTGCTGAGCCAAATTTTCCGATCGATCATATGTCTAGTTTTCCGTAAACGTCTTAGGTACCATAGACCGTGAGACACCCATATTGCCTCAGTGATCATCGCTTATGTATGCTCTTCAAGTAAAAAAAAAATCATTCGAATACGTTGAATAGTTTTGGAGTTATTGAAAGGTGAACGATAGAAAGTAATTTTATTGAATTTCCGCATTTTTGCACGTTTTTTCGATTTTACAAAACTCGGTACCACTAAAAAAAGTCGTACCTAATTGCCCATTTCTTATTCACAATAACTCAACGAATGATTTGGGTGAGGTTTCATCTGATTCTGAGTCGAAAAAAAACGAAACATTTTTACCGCTTTTTTACTCCACTATTGGGACCCATGACACTAAAACACACAAGATATGATCGATTGCTGGACGAGATTAGAACCCAGCCGAGCATGTCGTCACCGCGAGCCCAAATTGAGGTTGGATTTAAAACATCCATAACGTTACTTAGTTACCATTTGCTGGTCAAAATTTGGACTGGTTCACGCATGACGTCCCCGCGGACATTGATTGTTTAGATTTGAGGTAGGTCACGTGATGACTTCTGAAGTGGGATGTGCGAGAGTTTATCTTGTTTGTTTCAGTATCATGGTAACCGAGTTACCTAGGAAACCTATGAATTTTGAGGTTCGGACACGCAATGACGTCAGCGAAACCTGCGCAAGATCATATCTTTTTTGTTTTAGTTTGTTTTAATATCATGATTGGGACGAATCTTTGACATGTGTCATTTTAGAGAAATTATTTTTTTTTTAAATACCCTGACCATTTCTGAACAAAAAAGGTACTCTCAATTTTTTCCGATAAAACTTTCGACAAATATATTTTCTTGTTTTACACGTTATTGCAATAATACATTACAAAACCACGACGAAACACCAGTTGTTGTTATTGTTAGTATTGAAAAACTTTTTGACACGCTCAGATCACTACATAGACTATACTAGAATTAGTCAAAAATTAAAAAAGAAAACAAAAAAAAGTTGATAAATTGTTTTTTTTTTGTTTTTTTTTTTTAATTTTCAAGTAATTCTAGTATAGTCAATCAATCCAAAACTGTCAAAACATTTTTCGACACCAATGATGAGAACCACTGATATCTCGTAGTAGCATTTTTATGTATTATTGCAATAACGTGCAATTTTTATGATTTTATCTTATTGAGCATCAAAAATAAAGGTAAAATTGTGGGTTTTCATTTGAAAAAATTGATTTTTGGCAGTTTTTTTAATTTTATTTTTGATCTTGTTTTTGGGCCACCATGTAATAATTAATAGTAATCAAAATATTGAGAAAAATCTTTCAAAGTAGGTCCCTTTCAACAAGAAATCCTATACAAATTGAACAATGAGTACGTATACAACGTGAAACTCGATGCGATCGAACCGATCCGATCTAATTCGATCCACTTGAAAATCGCGATATACACGCATCGATTTCAAATTTCCATCGGATGGAACGTTTCAAGTCAATTCTCTTTTTTGAGGGATTGAATTGACTGAATCCGATTGAACAAATGTTATTTACCGATAAATACGGGATTTAAAATATAGGATCGGAATGACAAGTGAGAGCCGATGGCCACAAAACAACTGTTTTGTGCTGATGGGTAACCTAACGAAGATCCAGATTCGAAGTTTGTTTATTGTGATTTATGTTAATGTTACTTTGCGATAAAGCTCTACAGCCTACCTAGGTAGTTCGTTTACAATGGCAGAAGAAAATAAAAGGGTAGTGAGGACGTGAGAAAGAGGAATATTTGGTCATCTCAAGAAGTGACGTATTTTATAACTCTAATAAAAGATAAACAAGTCCTAGGACTTATGGATGGAAAACATTTACGAGTTTCAGAAATATTCAAAACTTTGGTTGGTCCCATGAAGGAATGTGGATTTATTAGAGAGCAAAATCAAATGATAGTCAAATATAAAAATTCATCTTTTTGTCTCTATCTCGTTTTTCTATGTGTTTTTATACTTATTTGACATTACAGGATTGGATGAGAATTGGAAAAGGATCACTCGATCCGATTGAGGACAACGCGATAAATACGGGTGTTTCAATCCCAACTTAATCCTATCGGTCCAAGTGGATCGTAATTTTACGTTGTATACGTACTCAATAACCATTTAAATAGGAAATCACCAACGTCATTTTTGACATGAAAACTCAAATATTTCAAAAACGCTTATAGGACATCCTGCATCGAGTCTGCCTAGAATTTTACGTAAAATCTTTTTTCTATGACTATTCAATAATAGATGTATTATACATCCTCTTTCTATTGGTTAATGTAACTCGCTACTCAGACCGGTGACTTTTTTTCATCACTCAATTGTTTTCAACCGAGAAATGATCTAATCTAATTACTCCAATCAAAACATTCAACAAAATGTCAACCTTCAAAATGCTTCAAATACATACATCATTTTGAAACAACTCATTTGACCGCCATACTTGTTTTAGTCATTGTCACATTGTGTTAACAACCTAACTTCACTTTAAGTAAACTAGTTCTCAAAAAGCGCCGTCGAAATGAAATTGAATATTTCAAAGTTCGCTTCAATTATTGGATAATCATAGAGAAAGTATAGTATTATTCAACTCGCGGGAAATGAATATCACTCACTCAGATGCTTACGCTACTTACGCAAACTTCATCCTCGTGAGTAATATCCACCATGTTCCGCTCGTTGGATAATAAACTATTAATAAATAAGTTGCCACAGATTCGAGGTCATAAGTCTATCCTTTTCTATCGCGAGGGGACGGTCCCCTCGCGATAGAAAAGGATAGACTTATGTGAAAAACATACGGTACAGCGGGATCTTCCATCTCATTCTGGCATCAAGCGTGTAGAATTGCTTCCCATATAGTCATTAATAGATATATGGGTAACGGGCTCCGCTTACCTTGAATACCATAGTTTAAATTTACACCTACAATGCTAATACGGTGAGAACTGTCATATTATACTTGTCAAATTATGACGTTACGGTATGTAAAATTTGGACAGCTCGAGAACTTTCCAATACCGGAAATCGTCCTACCGATAAAAACATTCCATACCGGGGCGACGCGACGCGCGACGGTATGAAAAAAATACCGAATATACACTGGTATTTCGGTATACCGCCCAGGCACAAAAAAAATGCGTACAAATACCGGTATACAGTGTGTCCCAGATTCGTTTCTCTATACAGAGATCTTGGCTCCTATTATACCTACATCAAAGGTTAAATGGAGAAAGTTTTAGAGGAAACTCAGTGAATTCGATATCCGGTTTCAGATTTGCGATCGGTCAATTGGTTTTGGAAATATCGGCAAAAAAACGAAAATGACGGATTTTGTTTTTTGCAAGTAAATCCGAAACAGCTTATTTGACAGCTACGAAAATGTGACATTATCGGGACAACTTTTTAAAACGAATAAAATGGCGGACATGACATGTCTCAATCGTTTTCTGTTTTCCCGCAACCCGCCTCAACTTTCATTTTTCTTATGGCCGCCATATTGGATTTTTTCGATTTTTGGAAACATATAGCCGAGTGGAAAGTCAGCTTTTGATGTAATAAAAAATAGTTTGTTTGGATATTTCCGTATGACAGCTGACGTCATGACGTCACAGAAACCTAGCGTATTCTTAGTTGGCACTCAGTCTTATCTAAGGAGGCCATGATTTATTTGTCGCAAAATATGATATAAAGAATACCGTGCATTTTTAACAGATTTCGACAATTTGTTTATCAGATTTATTATTTTAATTTGAAAAGCGTAGGTACTCGTTATCAAAACACAACTGTCATACTGAATTAATGAACGACTGATCAGAGCCTTCATAGATGCAAAAAAAAAAGATTTTGCTTATAAACCAATTTTCAGACAAATGAATCATGGCATTCTTAGAAAAGAAGGCCATGACATAACCACGGAATGTGATATTTCGATGATACTTGAATCTTTTATTTCACACTGTACCGTAAAGTATCATTTACCGGACCCAAAACCAGTCCGGTCAATGACACTTCACATCATCAGTGACTGTTAAGAGAAATTACTTGACCACTCCAAAAATGACATTATGCATCATCAGAGACTGTGAAATTGCATTGGTAGCATGGTTTGGCTGGCGCCATCTCATGATTTTAGTTAATAACTTGACATAGAATGTTGGTAACATAAGTAACCTATCTATATTACCTCGTATATTACCCAAGTGGGACATGGTTCGACTTTCGCCATCTCATGGTAAGAATGTGAGTCTAAGTGTATGATCTGACAAGAAACGCTTTAAACCGATTAAAAAATATATATCACAGTATGAAACAAAACAATGTACGATACACAGCCGTTAAATATCCTTAAACTACTCGTCTAGAAATTCCAAACTCGGCTCCTTCGTCGCCTCGTCCATAAACATCTCGACTCGTAATTTAAAAAGTCATTAGTAACGTAAATTACTATTATACACATGTGAGACATGACTAGACTGGAAATTTTACAATCATTCTAAAAATCGAGAAATCCGATATGGCGGCCATAAGAAAAATGAAAGTTGAGGCGGGTTGCGGGAAAACTTAAGACGATTGAGACATATCATACACGCCATTTTATTCGTCTTCAAAAAGTGTCCGGATAATGTCACATTTTGACAGATGCCAAATTAGCCGTTTCGGATTTACTGGCAAAAAATGTAATCCGCCATTTTCGGTTTTTCACCAATATTTCCAAAACCAATTGACCGATAGTAAATCTGAAGCCATATATCGAATGCACTTAGATTCCTGTAAAACTTTCTCCATATAACCTTTGCTGTAGGTATAATAGGAGCCAAGATTCCTGTACAGAGAAGCGAATCTGGGACACACTGTATAATTATACCGCATCTATCTTTATACCGCTATACTGGAACTAGCGTTAAAGCCGATCTAGGCGGCGATACCGGAATCTATAAAAATACCAGTATACTACTGGCGGGACTACGGGTATACAAAATAATACCGGTATTTCGGCATAAGTGATAATACCGATTTTTTTCAATACCGTATTGATCGCAATACACCGGAAATCGGTTCACCGTTATTTTAAACATTTCATACCATGAGGACGGTATAAAAAAGATACCGAATATATACCGGAATACCGGTATACCGCACAGGCCTACCGCAAGGAACGGTTTTGGGACCGCTTTTATTTCAACTCTATATCAATGATATTATTGAAGCCGTGTCTGAATGTAATATCGAACCGTTTGCTGATGACACCATGCACTATTTGGCTGGAAAGAGTTTGAATAAGATGCAGGAAGTTATCAACAGTGATTTGGATGAATTATTCAAGTGGCTTTGCGTGATTAAACTGTGTGTGAATGTTGATAAGTCAAAATTTTGTCTACTTGGAAAAAAGCACAGTCTGAAGAATGTTAACGTGAAAAACCTAAATATAGTTATGAACAAAAATAAACTAAAAAGGGAAGATGAAATAAAATATTTAGGCATTTTTGATTCAAACTTAAATTTTTACAAGCATGCTGAGTATATAACAAGGAAGTCTCGTTTGAAAGTTACAATCGAAAACTTAGTCGTTCAGGGTTGAAATTGCCAAAAACTGAATAAAAGGTAGACATTTGGGGATATTTTTGAAATTTGTTGCGTTCGGCGCTCGAGGTCGAAAACTTAGATTATTCTTTAAGCCAACATCATAAACTGGTTGGCAAAAAATCAGAACTACCGGATCTAACGCAAGGTACCCACCCCCCTTTCCAGACGACATGGTTACTGGATTACAATATCCATTGTCCTGAAGAAGTTTGATCCAAACTTGGGTCCAAATATCGATAAATCAAGGATAAAATAGTAGGGTGGCAAGGGTCCTGTGTTGGTCTTAAAACATTTTTTTGGTAACTTTAATAATTAACCCCTGTAATGGCTGTGCTGATAGTAGCGGTGTAAAACTCGAGGGGGTTATTGTCTACATAAAAATACCTTCAAAATAAGGTATCACTCGACCCCTCATGCTATTTAAAATTTTGGGGGCCCTTGTCACCCCCGCTAGGGCTTTGCTCTGCATGGGCGAAAATGCCAAAAAAATGGTTCCCACCTAAATCAAAATTCGACGGGTCCAAGGATTTTTTCATTAATGTCTTGGAACGCCTAAAATTACATCTGTTTCCTTTTCAAATGGCGACTCTGTATGGTCACATTCTAGGTTGTTTAGATCAGTGCATTCCAGTGTCTTTAGATATTGCAAACTCACTGGCGTAGGGAAGAAATTATGTGATTTCATATTAGGATGCCATCCATTAATGCTAGGAAAAACTAACTCGAAAGAACCAAAACTAACCCAATCTAACTGGTGCCGGAATCGTAGGTGAAAATCCAAAGTGGGAAACATGTGAACCACTCGGGATGTACGCTACAGTTTTCCAGGCAGATGTACATGCAATAAACGTATGCGTGCAAGAGAATCTCAGGAGAGGCTACAGAGGAAGAAAAATCCTTATCCTTAGTGACAGCCAAGCTGCAATCAAAACCATCTCCTGTCGGGAAACCAAATCCAAACAAGTCATGGACTGTCAGCAAAACCTTGTCACACTGGGAGTATCTAACGATGTTACTCTTGGATGGATACCAGGACACACAGGGAAAGCTGGGAACGAGCGGGCGGATCTACTAGCACGCAAAGCTGCAAACACACCACTTCTGGGTCCAGAACCTGCTATTGGTATTACAAAATCCTCTGTGAGAGGTTGGCTGAACTGTTGGTCCAAAAAACAACAGAAAGCTAGATGGTGCCAATCACCAGGTCTGAAACACAGTAAACTAATGATGGCAGACAAGATCGAATCATCATTTTCTGGAAGCCTACTGCAACTCAGCAGGAATAAGCTTAGGAAAGTAACAGGTATATTAACTGGACACTGCACTCTAAGGAAACACATGCATATCATGGGTCTTTTCAACGAGGAACCCATATGTAGGCTGTGCAACGAGGAGGAGGAAACAGCCTCCCACATTGTATTCGAATGTGAAGCGCTGGCGTACTGGAGAATAGATAATGGAGAATTCACAATCACTCCTCGAAGGACGGACAGGGAAACAGTAGAACGAGTCATAAACCTTATTCGGGCAATGGAGCTCTTCGACTGAGAGACAGGCACAGAGAAGATACAATAAGCCCAACTAGAGGCTGCGGTGTCGGGGCCAACAGCCCGAAACCCGTAGCGCCTGAACTTCAGTAATCAGTAATCAGTAACCCAATCTAACCTAAAGAAAACCATGTACTTATGTTTTACAAAAAAAAAATCCGTAAGTTTACTATTTGCAATAGGTAAAGTCACGATAATGCAACTATACAGGGTGTCCACGAACAACGTCGGGAAACGTAGGGGAGTGATTGTTTGTGATAAAATAATGGTGGTAAGTCATATAACAAAAATCCGGAATCTCAATTCTTAATATTTTTCGAGCTACAGGCAGTCAGGAATCAATTATTTTTCTTGTCATTGATATATTCCGATAATTTCTTATCGAATCAGAATGAAATTTGGTAATAGTTTCAGCTGGTTCATCTGAAACGTTCTGTGGAAAAAAATGTTCCTCTACTCTGCCCCTAGGGGGCAATTTACCTGAAATCGAAAGTTCATATTCCGCATATCTTTTTTGTATCGATAGATTTCTCAAAAATAACTACGCCATTTTAAAGATTGGGAAAGACTAGACAAAAAATTAACTCTTTGTTACGGGTCGATAAATCTTACCGTTTGGGTGCAAATCGAAGTTGAAGTAATTCATGCTCGAATTCATGTGAAAAAAAATTGGTTTGAATGACATGATAACAACGAGAATTCAACAAAGAAAAAACATGAACAACAAAAAAAAACAACAAAAGCAGCATTAAAAGCATTTTTTTTTTCACATAAGTTACTCAATGTCTATTTATGGCCAAACTGTGAGATTTATTGACCCGTACAAGAAGTACAATTTTTGTCTTCTTTTTTAATCTTTAACGGCGTTTTTGTATTTGAAAAATCTATCAAGACTCAAGACGAAAAAAAATGAGAATCATGAACTTTGGATTTCAGGTTAAGAGCCCTCTAGGGGCAGAGTAGAGAAACATTTTTTCCGAACGTTACAGACTCGGTTACCGATAAACAAGCGGAAACTTTGTACCAGATTTAATTCATATTCAATAAGAAATAATCAGAATATGTACCGGGTGGCCAACTAAGAATGCGAGGTACCGTTTCTCGGAAACTATTTATCGTAGAGGCTTGCGGCAAAAAATTTTATGACTAAAACGGCCAAGAGAAAAACCTGGAAAATATTCTCAAGTTTCTGAAATGGTCGCTAGGGGGCGTAACAACCAACACCAAGTAGAAAAATATGATTTTTATGGAATTTTGTCCAATGAAAATATATCGATGAGCTCATTTTCGGATTAACTGACTATTTACCTACACTTTTTGTCAAAAACGTTTTTTTTCTATCTATCATAATAAAGGGGTGGGGGAAGTTCAATTGTTTTTTTTAACAAACGGAGATTTCTCCCGTTTCGCTTGACCGATTTAAACGAGCTTGGGCTCATATGAAAGAGCATGATCCGCACTTCAAAAAACTTTTTTGGTTTGGAATTTTTGACCTTCGCCGTCGCGGCTAGATGGCGTTAACTGAAATGGTAGCATGTTTTTGAGTTATTTCCAAAAAAATCAAATGTAATGGTATATTCATTTTTATATATTTTAAAAGGGGATACATTTTCCTTTGAAAAAAAACAAAAAAAAAATGTTTTTTTTTTCGGAAAAAAACTCAAAAGTATGCTACCATTTCAGTTAACGCCATCTAGCGGCGACGGGTTTAATAAAACAATTGAACTTCCCCCACCACTTTATTATGATGGATAGAAAAAAAACGTTTTCGACAAAAAGTGTGGGTAAATAGTCAGTTAATCCGAAAATGAGCTCATCGATATATTATTTTCATTGGACAAAATTCCATAAAAATCATATTTTTCTACTTGGTGTTGGTTGTTACGCCCCCTAGCGACCATTTCAGAAACTTGAAAATATTTTCTAGGTTTTTCTCTTGGCCGTTTTAGTAATAAAATTTTTTGCCGCAAGCCTCTACGATGTATAGTTTCCGAGATACAGTACCTCGCATTCTTATCACTGTCAATGCAAAAAAAGTGTCTTTGACTGCCAGGACTGCCAGTAACTCGAAAAATATGGAGATTTCGAATTTTTGTTAAATGACTTAGGTACTTACCACTCTTGTTACTACCATTATTTTATTACACCTCCCAAGGTGTCCTGACGTTGTTCGTGGACGCACCCTGTATAAGAAATTTTCCATATGATCAAGAAATGAGAAAAAACCGTATATGCAATAATTGCCGGAGATTCTTGAAGTCAATAGGGTAACTATTGCATAAACGGTTTTCTGCTATTTTTCGATTTTTTCCAAATTTTCTTAATACAGTGCTTATCTTTAATGCTCCCACCCCTTTTATTTTTTGAACGGCTCAAGTTAGAGATTTCAAATTCTAGGTGATGAAATACAAGCATGTTTACTATGTGTTGACATAAAATTGACTTATGAAAAATTCAAGATGGCGGCTGGGCGCCATCTTGGAATGTTTTTTTGAATAGGAATAGGGGTCGTGTGACACCTCATTTTGAAGATCCTGATGAGTACTTTAAATAACCCTAGAATATTGAGTCGATATCTTCAACTACTACAGAATGGCGGTACATTTAATGACTACATTGATACATACACTTTTTGAAAAAATTCATCAATCTCAATTCAAAAGATGCTTTTTTGACATTTTTGTCATTTATTCCTAACCCAAACTTTATGTCAAGAATATTTCCAGCATCTTTTGAATTGAATTTGACGATTTTTTTTTTAAAGTGTATGTATCAATGTAGTAATTGAATGTACCGCCATTTTGTAGTACTTGAAGATATCGACTCAATATTCTAGGGTTATGAAGTACTAATCAGGACCTTCAAAATGAGGTGTCACATGACGCCTATTCCTATTTAAAAAAACATTCCAAGATGGCGATGGGTTATGTCAGGTCAGTTCCTGGGTTAGTTTTGGTTAGTTTGGACTAGATTTGGTTAGTTTTTTCTGACATAAATGGCATCCTTAATACGTTATTTATAATAAAAATCGAATAACATATTTTTTTCCCTCCGCCAGTAAATTTGCAATCCCTAGAGACACTAGAATGTGACTACAAGAAAATTTGGGAAACCGTATAATAAGCAATAATCATTGTTACCGTCAATAGTCTGGATCAGCTCACAAACTCGGTTCTTGTAAACATTAGGCATCCACGTATTTTTTACTTTTCAAAGGCGAATTTGGAAAATTATCCTTCGTTTAACTATTCTAAAGAGAAAAAATGCTGGATAAATCACTTTTTTGTAGAAAAAACACTATTTTAGGCACATTGTTTCATACGAACATTTTCCAAAAATCTCGATTTGTTCCAGTTGTGGGTCATTGAAATGGACAATTTCTGTTGTTCTCATGTACTACAGTTCCTCACGTAACCACTAAACAAGTTAAAACATATAGTTGAGCAGGAAAAATAAATTTTAGAAATTTGATTCACAGAACATCCCGGCGAACTCGATATTATCAATAACAACTGTCAAGATTGTCAAGACACTAGACACTACTCACTAAATAACGACCGAGAGTGAAAAATACGCGCTGTTGCCAAGTTATCCTTTTTCATTTATTTTGCTTTTTCGTTTTGGCGCCATTTTATTGATGTATATTCAGATGTCCATCATGCCGCCATATCTAAAATATCGTTTAGAAAGTAACGCTTCTGCCCGAGTAGAAAGGTACGCTCCTGCCCAGCGTAGCCGGTGGATGTTCTCTTGAATATCGTTTAAAAAGTAACGCTCCTGCCCATATGGCTGCTCCTGCCCGAGTAAAAAGGTACGCTCCTGCCCAGCGTAGCCGGTGGATGTTCTCTTAGATATCGTTTAAAAAGTAACGCTCCTGCCCATATGGCTGCTCCCGAGGGGTCTCTCACTACCCAAATTTTGTCCAAGTATTGTGACGATACCATGTATTTTCAATACTGTAGAGTACTGTCGTGTATTGTGGCTATTTTGATATGTATTGCAATGTATTGTGGAGTACTGTGAAGGTCTGTGAGGTATTGTGAAGTATTGTGGGTAGTTGTGAGGTATTGCGACCTTGTGTGCTTCCCTTTGCAGAACCAGTAGAGCTCAAATACTAAGTGTTTATTTTTTCATCAATTCACTGCACTTTGCTCATGCGCCAAGTCCTGATTATAAGGCGCAAAACAAGAATCCCTTTAAGGAAGAAAATGATTTTTTTTTGTACATTTGAATGTGAACCAATCAAACGTTTTATTCTTTATTTAAGATATATCAACTTTGATAGAAACAATTTAAAAGCATTCAATGCAGTGATTTCAAGTTATTGAATCCATTGTAAATCAACAAATCATTGATAATTTTTGGAAAAGTGAAATTCACGGTTCCGTCTAAATAAGGTTGTACCATTTAAAATAATGCATCTGAAGACTACTGCAAATGTGATAATTTCTGGTTCATTTAACAAAAAATACGTTGCAAAAAAATAACGAAAATTTGAAGCAATTTTGACAGTCATGACGTCATGAAAAGGGTCCGAGACAGAGTCTGTTCTATGCTCGATTTTATGTTTAAGTGTGATCAATCATAGAAAAACAAAAATAGTAGTCAAAAGATAAAACCGAGGATAAAACTTGCATCTGACTTCATGTTCATGTTGAATAAATAACAATTTTGAAAACAAAATACCTCGCAAAATCCATTTCACGGTAATTCTTCTGACAAAAAACCCTGCAAAAAACACGAATCTTCAATACCGGAAAATATAAAGTACCTCCCAGAACCGCTAAGAGTGCGGTCACAAAAAATACGAGAAATTCAGCGATGGATCTCTTTGAGTTCTATATTCACCGAATATACCAATAGGTGCTATAAGTGTTGCTGAAAGAAACTAGTTTTTAAGTCGGCCGAAATTTCGAAAGGTATAGAATTTTCCATTCTAGTGTGAATCACACTGTGAATACTCATGAGTTGCGATAAATAATTGCAGAATTTAATCTTTCCGTTTAGGTTACATTCAGTCCTCAGTCATTTTTCCAAATAATTTCCAATTTTGACAGGAAGTACCTAGTTTGATTTGTTCGTTGTGAATGGAACATTTTTTGGTCATTTCGGAGAAAACAAGTGTATCTGTCCTTCAGATATTTTAACAAATGACGTTTATCGAAGTTTCACCGTTGGAAGTGAAGAGTGATTTGGATTTGTAAATTGGATCGATGGAAATTAGTGGGAATGATAGGACATACAGAGATGGTCAAAATCTCGGTCAAAAAAAGTGGGTACTTCATATAAATTGTTTTGCTATCTGGATTTCTTATGTATACCAAATTTATATACCTACTCTAAGTTTAATTACATTATCTATACCTCTACTGTGGCAACCCTGAAATGTTAATACAAAATGTCAAAATTGCTCGAATTTTAAGAAATGTTAAGGAAAACTTAGAAACCCTATATGTCCATAAAGAAGCCGGGCCAAATAGAAAAACAAATGTATGTGAAGTACCCACTTTATTTTAAACTTCTCTGTATGTCCTATCATTTACGACCACTAGTTTCTGGACACCCTGTATACAAATCCATCAAATTTATCTTGACCTCGCTATCTAATACAGTACCTAAACTTGGACGGTCCGAAATGGGGTACAAAAAAAATGCTGAAAAGCTGATTTCTTGTTAGTTGATGAGTTGACATCTACTGAGTATAAAACGGGGGTGGTTTCTTGTTATCTTTTTCAATTGACCAGGTTTTTGCAAGACTCTTGGAAAACTTTTTGGAACTTTCTCATTGCCACTTTTTGTTTGTTTAAATAACCGTTTTTTTCATCTGCGCAAGTGATTTTGTCTTGCATTTTGTACTTTTTTCTTACACTAAAAAAGGTCTATAGAGGCAAAATTGCTTATCAGTAATTTTCTTCAAACTGTTATAAATAATAAACAACCCTATAGCAAAAAAAACACAAGGATGGCGATCGTGATTTTTTTGGTTTTACACTCAATGGACCTCCTCCCATTAACCTTAAAAAGATCAGCTTGTCAGCAATTACTTTTTCGGACTAATCATGCTGCGGTATAATTATATAATAATTGTTGAACAGCTATCAATCTTACATTGTTTGGGGTTATGTGTGATATTTTATTTCATATCGTACTGTAAAGTGGTTACCAGTCCGGTAAATGACACTTTACATAATCAGAGACTGTAATACAAATTTACTTTACCACTCCGCTAAATGACACTTTGCATTTTCAAAGACTGTGAAATTGCATTGGTAGCATGGTTTGGTTGGCGCCATCTCATGGTTTTAGTAAATAACTTGTCATAAAATGTTGGTAACATATAATAAGTAACCTATCTACATTACCTAAGTGGTAGCATGGTTCAACTGGCGCCATCTCATGGTTTTAATTTATAACTTGACTTGACATGAAATGTTGCTAACATAAGTAACCTATTTAGGTATATTACCTGAGTGGTTACATGGTTTGACTGACGCCATCTCATGGCAAGAATGTGAGACCGACACAGTATGAAACAAAACAATGTACGACACACAACCGTTAATTGTCATTGAACTACTCGTCCAGAAATACCGGACTCCCTTCCGGACTTAACTCCTAATTTTTAAAAAGTAATTTACCGTCTTAGTAACGTAAATGACTAATACCTTCACTACAAAGTTTGGATGCTTGATAGTGTGGTTTGGTAGGTGCTTAGCTTTATTTATAAAGGCGAAACGGGCAGTACTGAGACTTCTAAGTTCTAGAACCATGGTTAAGGCTTAATAACACTAGATTTGTTCTCACTGTTCTCACAGCTCTCAAGCCCTTACAGTTTGAGTATATATGCGCAATATGTCAAAACGCGTTCGCTCGACGCTCACTACACGAAACTGCGTATGTACTGTGTGTATTGTCAACGTATTGTCGTTACTGTAAAGTACTGTATGATATTGTAAAGTATTCCCAACTATTGTGAGGTACTGTTAAGGTATTTTGAGTACTGTCATGGTATTGTGAGCGAGAACGTCCAAGTATTGTGGGCAGTGAGAGACCCCCTGGCTGCTCCTGTCCAGCGTAGCCGGTGGATGTTCTCTTGAATATTGTTTAAAAAGTAACGCTCTTGCCCATATGGTTGTTTTTTTTTACTGTTTTATTATGTTTGTCATAGTTTATTAAAATATACAAACAAAAACGATTGCACTCATTGTTTTTAAGAAGTTTGGGTAAGTTTGGCAACGTTACCTGTTTGTTCTATAATATGTAGGTTGTATGGATTGTAACAATGTGACAAAGCTGTCATTTAAGGGAGTTTTTCTTACTGAATCCTGATAAAATTTTAATTTGTTATGGGATTATTTTCTTTTGTTAAAAGCTGTTCATCCAGATTTTTTTTTAGTTGAAATTGTTCGATAAACCCAAAACTATGCTCAAAAATTGAAAAAAATTCATTGATGTGTGGATGCCTAATCTTTACAAGACCCCACAAACTCAAATAAAGAAAACAATAAAACATGAAAGCGTTAAACGTATGCAAGGCTTTATATTATTGTAACAAATACTTGAGCATTCAATTAGGTGCTGTAATATTCATAGAGTTCTTCAATCATAAATCAAACATTAATCATTATTTTCAAACTATACAACATACCATTATCAATAACAATCGGAACACAATTGTCGCGGATTCGAGGATTATAGTCATGTACTATATCTGGAACAGTTTTTGTATCGATAAACTGTAATATCTCCATAACAGTACTTTAACGATTACTGTAAGATTACTCTAAAATGAAACTTATAAAATTCAAAAAGTTTTTTCTATTATTATGAATATGAATTAGGTTAGGTTAAGAAGAAGCAGCTGTCTCATCTGTCTGTGATCATTGAACTCGATACTACGTAACTGGAAGGGCCCTGTCGTGTCGTGTCGACAGCTGAGGCAATAGTCGTATTTTTTTGGCGCATACAGGCGCATAGGTATATCTTGATTGGACTAAAAAGGTGATGCTAACTTTGTCAAACTCATTGCCCTTATGCGAAGTCGGAGGATTTCAAATAGTTTGAAGATAACAAATTGAAAAAACGGTTGATTTATTTGGAAAAAAATACTACAACTCTGTGCATACTCAGTAGTCTTAATTATCATGATACAATGGATCTATATTTCAAATAACTATCTGGAAAAATGCAAAATAAGAAAAAAATTGGAAAATAATGATGTAAGTGACTATAATAGCTTAAAATAAAAATGAAAATACTTTTATTTTTGGGGTCACATTAAAACTAATAAATATGGTGTTTTTTGATACCCCTTCATACCTTTCTAGCATTATTTCAAGCAAGATAATATGAGAAAACAAACTTTGGAATTGAGGGCGCTGTTGCTAGTAGCGCTTTCATTTATTCATTGCCATTGTAACGTTTATCAAGATACTTTTATCACATTTTCATTCATTTTTTCCAGATTTCCACTTCACATTCCACATGCAATGCATTCTCTATAAGGAAAAAATTGAGGTAGAATCGTCGCAGCATCGTGTTTCAAGCCCATTGTTTGTTCAATGATGATTATTGTCAATGAAGGATATAACGTCCTTCAGTTACTCTATCAATTGATAAAATCAATTTAAAAAATATGAAGATTCTAGAGAAAATATGAAGATTCTGAAAATAATGTATAACAAAAAATATATTCATGATACCTATTATCATCAAATAGTGAGAGTTTTGATGCAACCTAGCTAATAAAAATTGTTGCATTTTGATAGAATATTCGTAACGTTATTTCAATTATGTTGCCTAGGTAACATTTCTGTTTGACATGATATCGCTAACGACTATTCGCCATACATTACAGTCCTCCATAGTAGTACCAACGAACTCGAACAAGATGTGGAATTGTCACATATTCAAAACAAAACGTCATTTACAAGGAAGTTTCTGCTGTGGCAGGCCTAGATTGCCCCAATCGCCATGCCTCCTAGATTGCCCTTGCCGCAGGCGTGTGAGTAGGGCCCTTAACTAGGACAATTTCGTGTAGGTATACTTCAGGTGCCCTTGTCATTAATAATTGGAGTTATACCTATCACTTGAAACGGTCTCGACTTAATCAAGATACCAAGGAATAAAATCTAAACTTATCAAAATCACAAATAAAATCCAATAACGCTGACGCTTTTTCCTTGAAAACTAGAAAATCTCAATGGAGAAAACACTTTCAAAGCAATGAAATTATTTTGAAGCTACAGAGAATCAGAGAAAGCTACATATTGATTGAAAGGTTATAGGTTGACATAAATATAGGGTGTTCCGGTGATCTTGTTACAGACTTCTAGGGTAGATAAGACCATCGAAGTTCATGTGAACATGGGTCCGGAAACGCTTATTTCTTCTTTACCAAAATACCCCCCTGGTTTGTACGCCCCTGGTTAGAGGTGACAAATTCCGGAAGGCTCAAATCGATGAACCAACTAGATTTCATGTCCCAAAATAATTGGTGACGATAGCTACAGTCTACAGTGGTATCAAAGCTATAAAACGAAGAGTAGTTTTTGAAAGTCATTTTCGAAGTGCCCTAGCTCCCTGAGGAAGCGTTTCCGGACCCATGTCCATATGAACTTTTTTTCTTATTTTCGTGTGTTTCATCTACCCTAGAAGTTTGTAACATGATCACCGTAAAACCCTGTATATGTCAACAGAAGGAGATGATAGAAACCGGAATGAACCGATCTTATATACGCATGCGTCAGGTTAGCGACGTTTGTCGTGATTCAAATTTTAAACGCTTTTACGCGCGTAATTGAAGCGATGTCCTGTGTCATTAAGGATAAAATATCTAGTTTCAAAATATAGGTATCAGAAGTGATTGGAACTGAATGCAACGCGTTTTTTTGCGTATTATTAACCTATATCTTGTAATAAATCTAGTATTTACTAGTTGTTGATAAGTTGGAATTGTATATTTGGACGAAAATTATTATTATTTAGAATCGAATCCTAGCCGACTATTATTGTCAGGTAGAAGAGCATTTTGTTATATAAATATAACTTCAAATGCTTGATGACACTCTAGATTTACAAATAGAATTCAACAATCTAGTACTACATAGAAGCTGAAACTTCCAACGATTAATTTTTATAATGTGGTGGATAGATAATGAGTTGTCCAATTATGGCATACATAATTATTATTTATACAGAGTCGCTAAGAGCTTATATTCCAGATTTCAGAAATACACTATCATTCATAATACCTACATACAGGGTGTTTAAAAATCATTGGGCAAAAATGATATGATGCCTGAGAGGTCATTCCAAGAAAAAAAATCCTAATAAACATAGGTCCTAAAACGCAACGTTTCTATGATACAGGGTGACAAAGTTTTTTTTAATTCATTTTTTTTTAAATAATTCAGTTGAATTTTGACCGACTTGTTTGAAATTTGGCAGCGTTGTTATGTAAGTTATAAGAGGGGCTAGTTTTGACCCTATACTAGATAAAAATATTGTGTCCAGTGGAGTTGAGGGCGGGAAGATAACATCAATTTTTGAAAGAAAAAAGACGATGCTTTTTCGGACCTATGTTTTTTGGAACTTTTTTTCTAAGAATGTTTTCAGGAATTACTCCTTTCATTTTTGCCCAATGTTTTTTAAACACCAACACCCTGTATATTCTGATCAGCCGTTCAGGAAATACTTAGTTTTGATAATGCACATAGAAATTAATATTTTGATACATTTAAAAGTGTTGTATAGTGCATGGTTGTTTTTTTAAGGCAGTGTATAGAAAATAATAGTATATATTATATGTCATGCATTATGTATCTACTTTTGAAATCTCAGTATAATAGGAACTTCGATCCTAAAGGGCTCATCGGAAATAAATACTTATATCAAACCGTATATTTTTTAAATTAGAAAAATAAGCTTTTTCTTGATATTAAATAATACAGGGGGTCGCGGATATGGATGGAAACGGTCGAATGGGTGAAATTTAAGAGGTCAACAAAGTTTAATACAAACAGCTTTGAGGTTTTTATACATGCCTATAAGTTATAGTGAAAATGCAACGATACATGCAGGGTAGGTTATTTAGTCGTGGAACATCAAAGTTGCACTTTTTTGAATGCAACCCCCAGTATATTATAATGAATATTTTAATTATTTCTTCAATTTTGTGATACACATAATGATCCTGAATTCCTGAGTCAACCAAGAACATACAATTAATTCTTGCAAAACATTTCAAAATGCGTCGGAAAATGTTGAATGTACTTACCTTCTAATCAAAAGACAGAGACAGAATATAGCTCTGGAAAAGTAAGATGAGAAAGTGCGATGTGAAAGTAACGTTGTTGTGTTGGTAAATCCTCAACAAACTTGGAATTAAATCTAAAAGAATCGCCACATTCTTCTTTCATACGAATATTAAAGTTTGTGCTGCATTGCTGGTCCTTGTTGATATTTTGACAATTTCTTTTTAGAGAACTTTTGAATTTGAATAACTTTCCACAGATCACACACCTCCTCGCACACCTCATTCTGGTACGAAAATAGACAGTTATCAAACTCAAATCAAGTGAAGCCGTGAATTATAAATAAAACAATGAGAAGCAAGAAATCTTTTCCCGCCAAAATATTTAGGTGGAGGACTGTAACAACAATCTATACATTTATATCCAGAAGAATACGTCTTCATTCATATCCAAAAGAAAACGTCTCTCTATTCCCGTCAGTTTCCATGCACAAGCGCAGTAGTAACGGTTCATTCCGATTTCTATCATCTCCTGTCAACAGATATGACAAAGATAGACACCCCTTTCTGTCTCTATCTTTCTACTCGAAAATTTGTGTTCAGTCAACTCGATGTAAACAGCACGGACGGGTCCCTTCCAGGGTACGGTAGTATCCATATACGTATTATTAAAATATACCTCGGGTTCCCTATTTTATCAATGTGCGGCAAGTGAAGCCGATTTTCAGCCGACAGGAATAATCAGGCCTATACCATTGCCTCATAAGTGTATTTCATGTGTACCAGGAAAAGACTGCGATTGTGCATAAAGCTGTTTCCCATAGGTTACTCATGATTTTGGGCCGATCTCATGCTGCTGCTTTGGTGCCAATACTCCCGTTTTCACGGTAGATCCATACCATTAACACATATTTTTGTCAATTTTTGTGGTAGTTCAGCATTTTCCTTGTGAGATATTAAACAGCCAAATTTATAATATAGTGAAATAGAATGTTACTGTACGCGGAAAAGTTCTTTTGAAATCTTAATTATGATGGCTACCGGTTTTTGAATTCCAAATTTAACGTTACCGCGATCTCAAGTCTTGGCGATTTTAAATCTGGCAGCGCTGCTGCACGGTCTCTGTTCTAGATTCAACTAATCGATAACAGCTGATAACCGTGCCTGCCTATTGGCTGCTTTCCAAATTCGGACTAAGAATATACCCGCCTACCGACTAATCCTGAAATTTTATTTTGAGGCATGCTCATTAATATGGCAGTGCACATGAAACCAACTTATGGGAAATCAATATTTCTGTCTTTCCTGATAAATCCTGATTTGGCTTCACCTTTGAGGGACTACGGTAGGTATATTTCAATAATAAGTATATGGTAGTATCGAGTTCAATCAACAACTCCTATATCTAGGAGGTATCGGTATTGGTTCAATGGCTGTGATATAGACGGTTATCCGTGGCGTTGTTGATGTGGACTTGTCGGACTGTCGGAGACTTCATACTAAATCTCTACGTACAGTTCATTGGCTAATGAAACTGGGTAGGCTGTAGAATTATCGATCACTGACAGTCGAAAAGTTATTAATAAGCCTAAATTATTGAATCCTGCATGTTCAATACTAAAACTAGGTGATGTTCTCAATCAGCACCTTAGTTAGAACTGTGGTATAAGGAAGTGGTCAGAGGGACCGCCCTTGGGCTACGATGTCGCCTTTATCCAATACCTCCTGAAATATAAAGGCCAGAGTGCTGATCGCCAGGCGCGGTCCCAGGATTTTCTTGAGGGGGGGGCGCAAAATAAAAAAATATTCTCACATGTATTATTACTGGCACTGGTACAGAAGGCGCCGTCGTCAAAGCGCCGCAGGCGAAAAATTTTGTGGTTGTATTTCCCCTCCTTTCTAATTAATTTTCCCTCATTTCTGGTAGGGAAAGTTCCGTTCTATAGTAAGGAATATGTGGGCTGAGTTTGATCCCACTTGCTCTTCGATTTGATTCTTTGTTTTCAGTTTTTTAAAATAACTGGGAATAGTATTTCCTGCTGGAGCAGCTCTTTTCTCCGATCCCTGAGACATTTCACATTCCAATTCTCAATATATTGGAGGACTAAACAACTCTACAACACAACACAACAGAGGGAAAAAACAACTTTAACTTTAATCTTAAATAAAGAGTGGACAAAGATTTTCTATTCGATGATTGACGCGAATAAATTAGCACGGAGCGCAGCACAGTCGAAAGAGCAGCGAAAAGTTGAAGCGCGCTTCATCTTTACCTTGCTTTTGGCGCGCGATATTAATGACATGCGATGATGCCGGCTTGTAGTTAAAGTTCGGGGTTGAAATAATTTGTGTCGGTAGTAGATTATTGAGAATGGAGAAAGAGAATCAAGATAATCTCACATTTTGATGTTTATACCTACTGTTGTCTTTTTTCTGTGTATTAGGTAAAAATGTGGCAACACCGCCTTAGTTTTGACATGACAGACATGTGTCACAACTGTCGTTCAGGAAAAAAGCTGTATTAGGTTAGAGACAAATAGGAATTAAGCAAGAAGCAGGATTCGAATAACGTGCGTAAGACGGATGACATCGAATTTGTTTTGGGTGGCCTAGAAGATATTGGATTGTGTGATCTACAAGTCAGGAGTGAATTCTAGCCTTTCCATGGAAGCGGAATTTATCTATTGAGAGAGTTGCTGTCAAATAATCCAAGTAAGTTCTTTCCAATTTGCTTCGCACGCTTTATTCTGGTTTGAGGTTAGCTTGCACGCGCTTATAGCGTCCTTTTTTTCGTGATGCCGCCTCCTAAGGGGGGCGGCCTACTCCAACCCCCTATGGAAACTTCTTCTAATCCCCCCGATACCCTTGTTCAAATACAAATACTACCTTTAAGGGATGGTAACCGTGTTTTCGAATTGCTATCAGACACATCGAGAGATTTCGCTTCACAGCTTCATCAGCTTTCGCCAAATAATGTCCAGTTATTGGAAAATTTAGAAAAAGAGGTTAATGAACTGTCATTAACTATAGGGAACGATATAGAGCTAAATAGGGATCTGGAAAATCTCAAGAAAAAAATCTCGTTCGTACGAAGAAAGAAAATTATATACAATGCAGCAGATACGGCACCATTTGGAGTTTTTGTTGAGTCTTTAAAGGGTAATGTGGGCAATATTCACCTTTCGGATCTTGCTAAGATGGTACATGGAATGGGTACTGTTGGCATAAAAGAATACGCAAGAAAAGGAAGAAATAGAGTAGAAATCATGTTTGATACATATAGTAATGCAAATAGTTTTCTATCTAACAAAAATATGGAAAAGAGAGGTTTCAAATCATTCATACCTGAATCCTATACATGCTGTAAGGGACTGGTTAGAGGCATCGGTCCAGCTACTACGGAAAATGATCTAATACAGGATGGTTTTGGCAGACTGATTTTTCTCTCCGGGGAAAAAAAAGTGAAGATCTTGAATGCGCAGAGATTTAATAGAAGTATCAGAAACGATGATGGTTCTTTCGCAATAACACCCGGATTCACGATGTGCGTAACCTTTGAGGGAAACAATCTACCGAAGGAGATGTGCTATTTGGGCACAAGATACGAGGTTGCTATGTACGTCAAACCAGTCATTATGTGCTTGAACTGCCTAAGATTTGGACACACGCGACAACAATGTAGAGGCTCGCTCAGATGCCTCAGATGTGGTGGTAAACATAGGGCCACGGAATGCGATGAAATAGTTAAATGTGTTCACTGTGAAGGTGCACACAAAGCAAATGATAAAACAGTATGCACAGAATTCACGAGACAAAAAAATATTAACGAAGAGATGGCTTTTAACAAATTAAGCTTTTTTGAAGCAGCTAAAAAGTTCCCTTCCCCTTTGAAGAGAAAACAACGACCCACATCTGGAGTCAGACAACCCACGAATTTTCCACCAACTCTGAATCTATCGAATATCCCGGCAAGAAACCAGCAACCAAGTAATGGTTACAGGAATGCAGTGATAAATGAACCACCAAGTCCCGTATACAGAACGACTGACTTTGGGGCCAACAAACGAAAAAGAATCGACATATTCCAACAAAATAAAGGATACGATGAAGAAACGCACAGGAATTTACTATTTACTCAGCCCTCTAGATCAAGATCGTCTAATTCAATCAACTGGGAGACTCAGCAGGAAAGAATTGAGGAGGAAGCACCTTTCCTCTCTAAGGACGAATGGGGTGAAGTCAGATTGGAGGAAGTTACGCAACTGTTAAATGAATTACCCAACCACTTTGGCTCAATCAGAACTTTTCTTCAACGCTTGATATCCCGATCTATGACTAGATCGGATGCTCATTAGAAGCCCACTCTTGTGGTCTCTGGTTTATAAATCAATCTCAATTTTTTTTTTTCTTTTTTGCAAACAACTGGAATGTTCAATATCATACATTGGAATATTAGAGGTTTTTATTCAAATAAGGACACGTTAATCAACATAATCAGAGATCACGACATTGACATAGTGGCCCTCAGTGAAACTCTCATGAATCCACAAAAAACTATGAACCTACCGGGATTCTCTATAATAAGACAAGATAGAGCAGATGGCTGGGGGGGCTTAGCATTCATAATCCGCAATGGTTTACGTTACAAGGCCATGAGCCTTGACCATATAAACACCCCGGGGAACTGGCAGGTAATGGCCCTTGAATTGAATGAAATAGTCATTTTTAGCACGTATGTTCCTCCAAACGTTCCAGTAAACCCAGATATTCTATCACAGATTGTGGGATCCACCAACAAGCCATATATGTTAATAGGTGACTTCAATGCCCAAAATGTATTTTGGGGATCGAGTGCAAGTAATAGGAGCGGGCATATCTTGTTGAACTTTGCTGAGGACAGGGACTTGGTTATATTGAACGACGGCACGGCCACCCGGTTGACACCTCCTGGAAGTAAGGTCAGTGTTCCAGACATAGCCATTGCGTCGCAAACCCTCTCATCCCGTTTCAAGTGGTCAGTTATAAACGATGCAGGTATGAGCGATCATTTTCCATGCTTGTGTGCATTCATAGGAACTGGTCAGACACCCAATATCAAGAAGGTACCTAGATACAACATTAAAGCAGCAGACTGGCTAAACTACAAGGTATCAATCCAGAACAGCCTCACTGAAACTCCACCTGCCTCCTATGAGGATTTCGAAAGAATTATTTTAAATGGTGCCAATGAACATATACCACTTAAAAAAACGTTCAATAAAACCAAACCTCAACATTGCTGGTGGGATGACGAATGTTCTAAGGCCATAAAGAGAAAGAGACAAGCGTTTTCTAAGCTGAAAGAGTTTTTTACAATGGAAAACTATGTGGATATGAAAAAGACAAGAGCTTATACTAGGAAAATTCTTCGAGAAAAACGGCGGCAGGGCTTTATTAAATTCTGTACGGATCTCAACCGAGACACACCAATTGGTGAAGTGTGGAATTCTGTCAGGCGCTTCAACAACGGAATCAACTCACAAAATCATGGAACAACTTTGAATACTAATATAGCCCATGATATTCTATATGACTTGACCCCACCTCTATTGGATAACATTTCTATTCCTGAGCTACATGGTGACACGGAAGATGCCCCTCCTTTTACTTACCAAGAAATCAAAACAATACTAGAAAACAAAGATAAGGACACTTCGCCTGGTCTGGACCTGATCCCATACTCCTTTATGAAGAATCTTCCAGAAACGGCTACGCAGTATCTGGTTAAAACCTTTAATGAATTGCTGAACGAGGAACAGTGTGTGGTTCCAGAAGCTTGGAAAAAGTATGTGGTCGTGCCTATTCCGAAACCAAACAAGAACCTTGATATCCCATCAGGATGGAGACCCATTGCTATGGCATCGTGTATACTGAAGACTCTGGAATCCATTATCAAGGGGAGGGTGGACCATCATCTGGAAAAAACCTCTGGAATGTACCCGTGGCAATCTGCTTTCCGCCGTGGTAGAGGAGTGTTTGATAATATATCGGCGATCTTCACAGCCGTCAACGTAGGTTTTGCCAGAGGGCAAAAAACTGTAATGGTTTTGATTGACTTATCTTCAGCATATGACAATGTAAATCTGAATTTGATGGGGCTGAAACTGAAAAGATATGGAATACCACCAAATCTGTCTAGACTCATTATCAACCTGCTGATTGGTCGTAAGATATATGTTCGAGACCCTTTGAGCGGAGCTCTGATTGGACCAAATACTGCAAACAAAGGACTTCCCCAAGGATCGTCACTAAGTCCCACTCTGTTCAACCTTTATTGTGATGATTTGAAGCACATTATACCTGAGGACGTTACCCTACTTCAATTTGCCGACGACACTGCACTTTTATGTAGTGCTCAGGATGCTCACACCGCTGTACTAAAATTAAACGAAACCATCTGTAACCTTGTGGAATGGCTTGAGGCCCAGGATTTACAAATTTCACCCCAAAAATCTAAAGCTATCATCTTTCACAGAGGGAATCAAGTGAGGTGTCCTGTTAGGATAAGGATTGGAAATACAGACATACCTTTCGACCAGCAGATTAAATACCTAGGGGTATTGTTGGATGCCAGTTGGAAATTTCGACCTATGATTCAACATATGATCACCAGAGCTAAAAGGGGAATCAATGCCATGAGAGCCCTATGTGGAACGTGGTGGGGTGCACACCCATCGATCCAATTGATGTTCTACAAGGCGTATGTTAGACCACAACTTGACTATGGAAGCATTTTTATCTGTAATACACCGGAATACATTCTTATTAAGATGGACAGAGTACAACTTCAAGCCCTAAGAACTGCTCTTGGATTGATGAAATCTACACCTACGAACGTTATACTGGCAGAGAGTGGTGAGTTGCCTATGAGAAAGAGAATGATTTGGTTGGCCGCAAGATATCTTGTTAGAGTGTTCAGTGTGGATGACCACCCAGTAGCCCCTTTAATCCTAAAACTTTACGAAAGCGTCAATACGGAAGAACATTATTGGAGTGATAAACAGAATGTTCCTCTTGTGGAAGGCTTTGAAGAAACGTCAATATATCTACCAAAAATCATAAGGTATGCCAAGTTCCCATACTTTTTGATTGACTGGAAAATTCACACGAGTTATATATCTTTTACCAAGGCTAACCTCCCCAGTGAAGGAGACAACCGGCAAAAGTTTGCCAAACTTATAGAAGACAAATATCCTGACCATAAGGCAATATATACGGATGGATCTAAGGACTCGGAAGGAAGGACTGGTGCGGGCGTCTACTGCGACATCAATGACACGATGATTTCGGTCAAATTGGCAGACAACATCAACATATGTTCAGCCGAAATAACTGCTATCAAGATTGCTCTGCAGGTGATTGAAAGGAAGGGGCTTAGGAAAACTATAGTTTGTACGGACTCGCTTAGTGCACTACAAAAAATTTGTTCAAGGAAAATCAAAGTCAACAAGGATCTGGAAACACTGCGAGTAAGGGAGGAATTCACTAAATTAAGGGAAGCTGACTTCGACATTAGATTGCTTTGGATTCCTAGTCATACGGGTATACCTGGAAATGAGAAGGCTGATGTGCTGGCAAATATAGCAAGAAGATTGGAAATGGAACAGGGTAGGATGCATGGAGATGACACACTACCTATGATTCTGGACAGGATCTGGAATAGGTGGACTGACGAGTACAGGCAAGTTTCACAACAGAAAGGTAGTTTTTACGGATCTAAAGTACAAACCCCTCCCAAAAAACCATGGTTTCAGGCCCTGCCTACATTGGACCCTAGAACAATTAACTCGTTCACACGAATGAGATCAAATCATTGTCTCACCCCCGCACACCTACATAGGATTAATGTGAGGGGTGACCCGAATTGTGACTGTGGAGAATTAGGAGACTTGGAGCACCTTTTTACATTCTGTATTTTCAACTATATTAATATCGATAACTTTCATCGCAAATTCGGTAGAACAGTTCAAGAAAATCCTCTCCCTCTTCATGAAATTCTATTTCCTAAACGTCTCTCCGTAGACCATGTCAGAGTGGTCATGTCCTTTTTGCTTGAGGCTGGTATTAAGCTTTGAATGCTGCTTTCGCATGGCTTGTATGGCTTGGTGTTTCTTTTTTTTTTGTTTTGGCATGCACTCTCTCAATAATTTCACCTTCACCAACCACTGGGTATGGAACATTCCAGATTCGTCTCTTAGACGAACCTAGTGGGAAAACATAGATCAACACCTGCAGAAGAGACTTTGGCTGGATAACCCTGGTAGTTAAGGCCACCCAAACCGAAGAAAGAAGAAGAAGAAGAAGCAAGAAGCACGTGTAGGTAGTTTATGAAAAAACAGTTTAACCCTACGTTTGAAAATCGTTGATTCATTTTTATTGCTTTTATGAGTTTATGTATCCTGACAAACTTTAATTTACTTTTGAATATATTCGTATTGTCGACCAGTTAGTTTCGAGAGTTATTTGATTCATCGGTCCGGTCCCAACATTCTCAACAGCCCCGAATGCCCTACAACTTCAGAAGTGGGATAAGGATAAGAGACTATTAGTGTGGAATAAGTTGATAAGTGAAAATGGAGGGAGATGAGGAAATTCCACTGAAAACGGGAGAGAATATCACGATTGAGGACCTAGTGACTGCAACGGTTCTAGTAACTTTTAAGTATGTTTGAATTCCGCAAGTTTGGAACGTAAAATGCATTGTTCAAGACTCTTGGCACATGATTGATCCTGAATCGGTATGGATCAAGTTGATTGTGTAGAGAGATCACCCAAAAAATTGTAAAATAATTCTAATGCATGTAGGTATACTAATACGCCATATCAATTATTCACTTATCTGATATCAGACTCGTCGATCTGATCGAACTTCTCAAAATTGATCATGTGATTTATACGTTGGTATGACAACGACAACGTTAGCTTCTGAGACCAGGCGCTGTTGCCAAGCATTCTTTGTTTTAATTTTTTCGTGCGAGGCGAAATCTGTGAGCGTGTACTGTGCTCGATATGGAACTATGGAACATTTTACTTCTGGGTTAGTCTTGTTCGTTTGAGTTAGTTTTGGTTAGTTTGGGTTAGTTTGTGTTAGTTTTTCTGGCATTAAATGGATGCCGCGTGAGCGGCATCCTAAATACTTTGGAAAAGAATAAGTTCTCTCCTCCAGTAAATCAACAATACTTGATGTGACTATAAAAAAAAATTTGGAAATCATCGAAAAATTGCAGAAGCATTCTATATGATCTGATCTTCTGGTTAAGACAAAAAAAAACCGAAACTCGGACATACCTCAAGTGCTCCGGACCCGACGGCAACAGTGAAAAGTATTCTGGTTTATGAACAAAGTCGACCTGTTCCTGCACCTGTTCAAAATGTACAACCTGAACGTCGTTACTCGAATCAAGAAATCGCTGCGTTATTACCAGAATTTAATGGGAATCAAGCTCATTCATGGTTGGAGAGAGTGGAAAGTGTACTGCAAGCCTATCGAGTGCCTGATGAAATAATGAAGCTTATTGCAGTTGGAAAATTTGTTGATCATGCAAAAAGATGGTTTCAATCGAGAGTGGAGTATGTTCAGATGGATTTTGAGTGCCTGAAGTCAGAAATGAGAAAGATATTCTCATCAGGAGAAAGTGTAATAGATCTACGAAGAAAAATGGAGCGAAGGCGTTGGAGAAAAGGTGAAAATTCGCCAGTTACTATTATGACAAAATATCTATGGGAAATTCGGCTCATGTGTCTGAAGGAGAAATGATATCGTACCTAATTGATGGATTTGATGACAAACAGCTAAAATCTCAGTGCCAAATGATGATGTCCAGCATCAATTCCGTTGAGGATCTCTTCCAAATTATGAATAATGTTACAAGAGAGGATTCATTCCAACCTCAACCACCTAAAACATTATTGATGCCACGAAAAGAAGCTAAGACGTTTGAGAGGCCAAAATTCAAATGTTTTAACTGCAATCGGGAAGGTCATAGGATGTCTGAATGTACCAAGCCAAAGAGACCTCCAGGTTCCTGTTTTAAATGTGGAAGTACCAGCCACAAGCTGAATGATTGTCCAAGGAAGAAGAGTCATCCAGAGAGCAGAAACTCAACTTTATTACTCCAGGATCAAACTGAAATGAAGCTGATTGACCCCTACACTGTAGATGTAAGTCTTAAAAATTTGAATTTATGTTCTAAAGCTCTACTTGACTCAGGAAGTCCCGTTTCTTTAATTAACGAAGAAATAGTTTCTTTCAATTGTATTAAACCTTATGTTGCCTATCCATTGTCAGGCATAGATAAAAGTAAACTAAATGTCAAAGGGTTATTGAAGGAAACAATTCGAGTTGATGACTGTGATTTTGATATAGAATTTTTGGTAGTTGATAAAAATACTATGAATTCCAAAATGTTGTTAGGGAGAGATTTTATTAATGATGTTAAAATTCAAGAGATAATTTTTGGTAAAAACCAAGTTAAAATTATTCCTGCTAAAATTCATAACGACTTTATCGATAACGAAATCTTAATGATAACAGACTTGAATGACACAGACGATATTACTTTAAATATTAATGAAAAAGTTTCCCCTGACATACAACTGAAAATTTGTGATATTGTGAGTTATTTGAATACTGATCGACCAGATAAACCTCAGACTCAAGTCGAAATGACTTTGAATCTCACGAAGAATGAACCTTTTTACATGAGGCCAAGACGTTTATCGGTTATTGAAGGCCTTGCATTGGACAAAATTATCAACGAGCTATTGGATAAAAAAATAATTCAGGAGAGTTCATCAGCCTATTGTTCGCCAATCGTACTTGTGAAGAAAAAAAATGGAGAATATCGTATGTGTCCAGACTATAGGACTTTGAATAAGCACTTAGTTAGAGATCACTTCCCCCTTCCCTTGATAGATGACCATTTAGACCAGTTAAAAAATAAAAAATACTTTACCAAACTTGATCTGAAAAATGCTTTTTATCAAGTTGACATGGACAGTAATTCAATGAAATATACCTCATTCATCACACCCAAAGGTCAATATGAATTTAGGAAAATGCCTTTTCGTTTAAGTTCAAGCCCAAATACTTTCATGAGATTTATTAACAAAGTTTTTAGAGACATGATAAATGATAAGATGTTACTGATTTATTTTGATGACTGCCTTATTGCTACTGAAACAGTCGAAGAAAACATCAAAATCTTAAAAGCCGTTTTGGAAAGAATGTCTGAAAATTTACTAGAACTGAGAATCGACAAATGTTCCTTCATGTATGAATACATTGCTTTTCTGGGATACAGAATAGATCAGAATGGAATACATCCAAATGGAGAAAACATTGATGCTATTAGATCTTACCCAATTCCTGGTAACATAAAGCAAGTTCAATCATTTCTAGGACTAGTTAGTTATTTTAGACGGTTCGTAAAAGATTTCGCTTTAATTGCTGCACCCCTTTATAGTCTTTTGAAGAAAAAAGTCCCATTCAAATTTGAAAAGAAAGAGTTAGAATCTTTTGAAATGTTGAGATCCAAACTTATGTCGGAGCCTGTATTGTTCAGTTTATTCGCCACATGCTGAAACAGAACTACATTGTGATGCAAGCAGTCTAGCTTTTGGAAGTATTTTACTTCAGAAACAAGCTGATAATAAATTTCATCCGGTATTTTATTTTAGCAAGAGGACGTCAGAATATGAATCAAAATATCATAGCTATGAACTGGAAACTTTAGCAGTTATATATGCTCTAAAGAGGTTTCATGTCTATTTACAAGGATTGAAATTCAAGATTGTTACTGATTGTGATAGTTTTAGATTGACTTTAGCAAAGAAAGATATAGATCCACGAATTATGAGATGGTGTCTAATTTTGCAAAATTATGATTACTAAATAGAACATCGACCCAACACCAAAATGCAACATGTTGATGCCCTTAGCAGAGTACAGAATATCTTGATTTTGGAAGGAAATACCCTCGAACAAACATTAGCTTTCAGACAGACTACTGATCCAAATATATGTAGACTGAGAGAACAATTAGAAATATCTGAGTCCCCTTACTTTGAGTTGAAAAATGGATTAGTATACAGGAAGAGAAAAGGAAATCTACTATTTTACATTCCTTCTGAGATGACACACACTATTCTACATAAGGTAAAGGTACCTTTCATCGACACCTTAAGCTCATCTTCAACTTTAAGCGACTTGAATAATTTGTTCCATAGTTCAAATGCATTTGAAACTTGGTTTACATATAGTTTATGTAGTGTACTCTTTGATTATTAAATTTTTATTAACATACATTGTTTCTTTGTTTTTTATAGAAATGTTTAAATTAAATTCTCCAAATGTGTCTAATATCGACACTTTAAAAATTCACGTGTACGAAATATCGACCTATCAACGTACCAATTATCGACTAAAAAAAATAGTATTGTTTAGTAAGGAACTGAAAAATACTTTTATTTTGTTACTTATATTCTTATACAGAAAATTATGAAGACCATCAGGTAAGTATAAAAAAATAATGTATCCTTATATAAAAGTAAACGAAAATAGCTTTTCTTTAAATTGAAATGAATACATTTCAAATATCTGTTAATCGCTACTAAAACTGGATAATTCTTCTATATTGTATAAGCCTCTTTTGTTCCTCGATTCTGGTTTTTTAATTTTTTTCAATATTTCATCCTTAGAATAGGACAGTATGTCTTTTTTCTCTTCACTTGAAAGAACAGTCGCAACTCCAATTTGCCGGTGGACAGGTGTTCTACCAGTTACTTTATCGTGAATCGTGGTACGGGGTACCTTAAAGACCTTGTGTGCTTTATAAGGTGTCATGCTGCCAGATTTGATAGCTTCTACAGCCATTTTCATGGTTTCTTCGGAGTACTGCAATCTTTTTGCCATGTTAGCCTGCAAATATTGTATGATTCAATTATCGGCATACCTTGTACACATTATCGATTCGTAATTCTATCAATCATGATTTTTAAAGCGTTCGATTTATCGGGTGTCGGTTTAGGGCGTTATATTATAACAACATAATACAGTTCGATCAACACAACAAAATTGTCACCAATTTCAAAACATAATAAAAAAAAATATTTGTGTGTTCGCATTACAAAACCCCTATTATCGACACCAAATTCCTAATATCGACATGACACTGAACGTTCTTTCGTTCTTTTTAAAACGAGGTGTCGATACTAGATCAGTACCTACAATGATATAATTAAATTCAATTAACGTAATAAGTATTGAAGATTATATTAAAATAAGCCAATGAAACCCAACTCTTAACATCAGCTTCAAACCCCTATTATCGACACTACTGTCGAAATTAGATACTTGGGTCTAGATTTCTGTTTCTAATATCGACGGTCATTTTTTAACAAAACAGCAAAAGAAAAATTACTTTTTGGTAAATAATAATAAACTTCAATCATTTTCTAACAATCCTGAACATTTTTTGTTGATATACGAGCAAAAATTTGAAAATAACACGATTTCTAAACTTACCGGTTTCTTAACACTCCAAACAACGGTAGTAGACCAGTTGGTGGTTTTACGACGTATGACAGATTTAAAAGTCAAACAAAAAATACTGGAGCTGGTGGGATCGCCAAAGCACTGTTGCCAATTGGTCGAAAAAGTACGAAAATATTTTTACAAAAATAATGAAGTCGATGGCGTTTGTGGAAATCTTATTATTTGAATAAATGTGGTCAAAGTGTCGATATATAGGACACTGTCGATAATTGGTACACTTACCTTACTTACCATAATGATATAGGACATATAGGAGTAGATAAGGCATTCGAATTAATTATCAGATCTAATTGGTTTCCAAAAATGAAGGAAGAAATCAAGAAATATGTCCAAAATTGTTTAAAATGTATACAATTTAATCCCAAATCAGGAAAAAAGGAATGCATGTTACATAACATACCAAAGGGAAAAATTGCTTTTGAATGTCTACATCTTGATCATTATGGACCTTTGAATGTAGTAGGAAGAGCAAAATTGAAACATATATTTGCAGTAATAGATTCATTCACAAAGTTTATCAAGTTCTACCCATGCAAGTCTACCACTACAGAAGAAGTCATTAAACATTTGAAGTCGTACTTCAGTCATTATAGCAAGCCAACAAAGATCATCACAGATCGAGGTTCCTGTTTTACTTCCCAACAATTTGAAGACTTTTTAGAAGAAAATAGTATCATACACATAACCATTGCTGCTGGAGCACCCCGAGCCAATGGACAAATTGAAATTATGAATAAAACACTTACGCCAATGCTAGCCAAACTAATTGATGAAAAAAGAGATTGGGATAAAGTTTTACCTGATGTAGAATTTTGTTTCAATAACACGATTAATAGATCTACCGGATACACACCTGCAAAATTGTTGTTTGGTAGAGATCAAATTGGGAAAGTGGAAGATAACCTTAGAATATATTTGGAAAACTCACTGCGAAAAATTGAAGACTTGACAGAGATTAGAATGAAAGCTTCGGAAAACATTGAAAAATCACAAAGAGAAAGTAAGAAATACTATGACAAGAAGCATAAAGAGCCAGTAAGGTATAAAGAAGGTGATTACGTAATGATGTCTAACGTGGATACTACAGTAGGAGCAAGCAAGAAACTTATCTCTAAATTCCGAGGGCCTTATGTCATCAAAAGTGTCTTGCCAAATGATAGATATGTTGTTACCGACATTATTGGGTTCCAGAATACACAAATGCCATACGACAGTGTATTAGAAGCTTCAAGATTAAAACCTTACCTTAACCAAGAGGAAAGAACTCTGAACTATGAAGATATAGAGGTTTCAGAATCGGATTCAGAGACTGACTACTGATGACTTACCTTGATATGAGAAAATACTTACCTTAATATGACTAAATACTCACCTTAATATGACCAAATACTTACCTAAATGTGACAAAACTAGATTTTGACTTATGTTGACTTATTATTATGAATTTGGTTGTGAATAATTATTAAGCTTATGAAATGTTACTTATGATATTTGAAAATTATGAATTTATGGAATTATTATCAAAGATTATGATTATGAATCATGAAACATTTTTATGGAAAATTAATGAAAATTACATTTATGAGTAGAAGTTATGAAAATGATTTTATGTATGTTTACGATAACTGAGAATATGTATTTATCGTATTATGACCATTATGAATTACGAATTATGAATTATTATGATGATTATTTTTTTAAGTGACTTATGTCTTAAGTTTCCAAAATTTGGATAAATTATTTTGTTTTATTAGGTTAAGCTTATGTATTTAGATCGTGGACGATCTAATGTCAGGTCTGGCCGAGATGTTGTCTTTTTTCTGTGTATTAGGTAAAAATGTGGCAACACCGCCTTAGTTTTGACATGACAGACATGTGTCACAACTGTCGTTCAGGAAAGAAGCTGTATTAGGTTAGAGAAAAATAGGAATTTAGCAAGAAGCACGTGTAGGTAGTTTATGAAAAAACAGTTTAACCCTACGTTTGAAAATCGTTGATTCATTTTTATTGCTTTTATGAGTTTATGTATCCTGACAAACTTTAATTTACTTTTGAATATATTCGTATTGTCGACCAGTTAGTTTCGAGAGTTATTTGATTCATCGGTCCGGTCCCAACATTCTCAACAGCCCCGAATGCCCTACACTTCATAAAAGGAAAAATAAATCTAGAAATCTAGTACTGAGGGGGGGGCGCGAGCCCCCTGCGCCCCCCCGCCCCTGGGACTGCCACTGCTGATCGCTTGACGTCATGTTTAGTAGGTGGCTCATAGATAAAAAATATATATACGGAGGTGGTTGTCAAAGTAACACGACAGTTTCAAGCATAAAAACGCGCGCAACCAGATACATGATTGCCATATCATCGGCCATGACTGTGAATATAACGTGACACGTGTCTATAGGAGACCGAATACTTCGAGCCATAGAAAAGTGAATATAATATATGTATATATATTATATATTATATATAATATATATAATATATCAGTATATTTTAATCACTTTTCTATGCTTCGAGCTGTCATTGTGACAAACTTAAAAGGTCAAAGAAATTCAAAAAATCATTGAAATAGTAAGAATAACAATCATTTATTCAGTGGATGATAAAAGTCCCCAGATAAACAATGTCGCGAACGTTTAGTGTTGTTGGTTGTCGGTCCATCTAAGAGCGAAACCAAAGATTTGAGTGTTGATAATGTGCCGGTACAAAAAAGCAAACTGTAAAAAACACACAAGAAGCAAAATGATGTACGTGGGATCTGAAAATAAAACATTGGATAAGAGTTCAGACAAAGTTGATGACACTCAGCGAAAAATAAACAAGTCAAGAGCATAATATTGAAAAAATGTAAGAACATAACATCAACTTTTGTAAAAGGTAGGTAAAATAAGTACGTTTGATTGTTTTCCAATTTATAGTTCTGTATTTTTATTCTATACTCAATAAAAGCCTACACCAGCAAATAATTCCTTTTTTATTCTTGTCTTTCTAATAAGAACAAGAAAGGACGGCAACAATCCATGTCAAATATGTTGAAATAGAAAAAACATACAATAATGCTCGAACTTCTAAGATCATATATCTATTAATAACTATATGGGAAGCAATTCTATACGCTTCATGCCAGGATGAGATAGAAGATCCCGCTGTACTGTATTATAGTTTTCGCATAAGTCTATCCTTTTCTATCGCCTGGGGACGGTTTCCACGCTATAGACTTATGCGAAAACCAAACGAAAACTATACAGTACAGTGGGATCTTCTATCTCATCCTGGCATCAAGCAACGCTCGTTGTTCAAATGGGACGGTTCCCATATAGAGTTAATATAGATATATGCCTAAGATCATGATTGGTCAAAGATAGCTAGGTACCAATCTGACATGTCAAAAATGTATGTAGTTGATTAAAATCTGCCATCTGATGTTTGCATTTTAGGTTTCGGACCCTGCAGAGCTTTTAATGAGGAAAAACTTTTTTTTGTAAAATTAATGATAGTTTTTCATTTGTATACAAAATTCTGAACAATAAATAATCAAATACTAGAAAAATTACAGTATATAGATGAATAAAATAAAAAACACAGTAACATATAATTTGTATAAGACATCACAGGCTACGATAATTTAAATGGTACAAATGTAGATCCAGAAGTGAACCATTTATTTGCTCACAGATGAAGACGAGACAGTGGCTAGTTTTCGAGTGTTTTTTACAGTTTGCTTTTTTGTACCGGCACATTGTCAACACTCAAATCTGCGGTTTCGCTCCTAGTTGGACCGACACCCAACAACACTAAACGTTCGCGGAATTGTTTATCTGGGGACTTTTATTATCCACTGAATGAATGATTGTTATTCTAACTATTTCAATGATTTTTTGAATTTCTTTGACCTTTCACGTTTGACACAATGAAAGCTCGCAGTATTCGGTCTCCTATAGACACTTGTCACGTTATATTCACAGCCATGGCCGATGATATGGCAACCATGTAAACTGGTTGCGCGCGTTTTAATGCTTGAACGGGTCGTCGGTCGTGTTACTTTGACAACCACCTACTAAACATGACGTCAAGCGATCAGCACTCTGCCCAGCAAACATGCCATGCCGGCAATGTAACTCTATAGTAACGGCATTGCCTGCAATTCTCATTGGCAATGTACAGGCAGTTATGACCTGAGGAGTATCAATTTGGCACGCCGGCCGTCATTTGGCCGCAAGGCATTTTGCCATGATGGATAATTGATGGCAAATCACTACTTCACCATCAAATGTCAAGTAGTGATAAAAAAATACCACCAATTCAGTGCATTATATTTATTGGCATATTTGTAGTTAATATTTAGAGTCGCAGAGATTAACTTTTTTACAACGTTTTAACATTTAACTTGACGTATATTTTTATATGACATTTATACAAAGGTAATAATAATTAAGCAGGAGTGTATTCAATAATCTATTCCAACACTCCTCCTCACGAACTGCTTGGGTAGAGTCCAATACCTCTTGAAAGTATTAAGTGACGATTTCCATTTAAGGATTTCGTCAGAATCTCCGCTAACATATCATCGGTTCTCTTGTAAGCTATCTGAATGTCTCCATTCTTCACCACATCTCTTATGAAATGTTCCTTTATTGAAATATGTTTTGAGTTTGAGTTTACAATCGGGTTAGAAGCCAAACTTTGTGCTGCTTGATTGTCATTATAAATCAAAATTGATTCGTGATGGCATTCCATGTCATTAATGAGATTTTTGAGGTGTATTGCTTCCTTTGATGCTTCTGTAAGTGACATAATATATTCAGCTTCAGCTGTTGATAATGCAACCGTTCTTTGTTTTCTTAAATTCCAACTGATTGATGCATTTGCAAAAATAAAACAGTAACCAGTATAAGATCTTCTGTCTATTTTACATGCTCCCCAATCTGCATCAGCATATCCGGTAATGTTCTGTCGGGTGCTTTCGAATTTTAATTGATAATTTTTTGTGCCTTGTAAATATCTGAGCACGTGTTTTGCAGCGGTCCAATGTTCCAAATTGTAGCAATTGTTAAATTGGCTTAAATAACTCACTGCAAATGAAATATCTGGGCGAGTTGCTGTCGATAAGTAAATCAGTGCTCCAATTAGGTTTTGGTAGGGGACATTTGCCAAATTATCTGGATTTCCTTTTTCCATTTTCAAGTTTTCTTGCATAGGACTTTTTGTAGTTTTGCAATTTGACATCCCAAATTAGTCCAACAGGTCATTGATGTATTTCTGTTGATTGATTGTAACAGTGCCATTGTCTTGCTTGAATTCTATTCCTAGACAATAATTTAAAACTCCCAAATCTCTCATATCAAAGCTTGTCATTATTTTCTTCTTGATATTTTTCAAAATATCTTTGTTAGATGTCGCTATGATTAAGTCATCTACATATACTGCAATTATGGCCGTTTCTCCTCCTTTGTGGCATATGTAGATACATGGGTCTGCTTGTGACGGCTTGAAACCAAATTTGTCTAGCTTTGTGTCTAGCTTTTTGAACCACTGTCTTCCGGCTTGTTTCAATCCATAAAGGGCTTTCTTAATTTGGCATACCTTCTCTTTTGAGTTTTTCCTTAGATTTTCCAACATTTTTGTAGTTTTTATGAATAAATCTTTATCATCTTTGACACTTTTTTCCAAAATAATTTCTTGAAGATAATTTTCAAAATTGTTTGGAATTTTCATGTAAATTTCTTCTTCTATTTCTCCATTTAAAAATGCTGTGACTATGTCTAACTGATTTAGTTGAAGTTTTTCTTCAGCTGCTAGTGCTAGAAGTAATCTGATGGAGCTCAATTTCGCAACAGGTGCAAAAGTTTCTGTGAAGTCAATTCCTGGACATTGGCTGAAACCTCTGGCTACCAATCTTGCTTTTCTTCTTTCTAAAGTTCCATCTGCATTGAATTTTTCTTTCAATATTATTTTATTTGTCACTATATTTTTATTTGGATTCATTTCAGTTATTATCCATGTTTCATTTTTAATATGTGCATGCTTTTATTTCATTTTTTATAGCTTCTTTCCATTTATCGTCTTGATCTTCTTCAGCATCTTTTTCACCAATGTAGTATGAAATATAGTCTTCTGTCCATTTTGGTGCTTGTCTGTTTCTTGTTGGTCTATCTTCAGATTCTTTTATTTCCATTTGTTCTGGATAGTTTTCTTGTACATCTGATAATCCTTCTGAGTTTTCTATTTCCTCTTGTCTTTCTTCTTTTTCATCTTCATGAATAGATCGACTTATGTTCACATCATATTCTGAATTTTGTATTTGCCTTGAATTTCTCTCTTCTTCATTTTTTGTATCCAGTCCATAACTAAAAATATCGTAATTATTGTTGTCTATGTCATAAAACTCACTTGATATATTGTCTAGTATTTTGACATCTCTTGAGACCACAATTTTTCTTTGATATGACATCCATATTCTATATCCCTTTGACGTTTCCGAATATCCCATAAAAATACCTTCTTCTGATCGTGGAGAAAACTTTCTTCTATTTGATTTCTTATTCAGTACAAATGCTTTTGATCCAAATATATGAAGATGTCTCACTGATGGTATTCGATGAACCCATTTTTCAAATGGTGTGTTGCCATCTAATGCTCTTGATGGCGATCTGTTGATCAAATAATTGGCTGTATTGATAGCTTCGGCCCAAAATACCAATGGTAATTTAGCTTCAATCATCAAACATCTTGCTTTGTCAAGTAAGGATCTATTTTTTCTTTCAGCTACACCATTCTGTTGTGGTGTGTATGTACAGGATAGTCTTCTTTTAATTCCACTTTTTTTTAGAAAATTATCGAATTCTGTGTTGCAATATTCTGACTTTTCGTTATCGCTTTGTAAGTATTTTATTCTAGTGCCATGTTCATTTTCTACTTCATTTTTGTACGTTTTGAAGTGCTTCAAAACTTAATTTTTTTTGTTTAAGAAAATAGATGCGGCAGTACTTGGAGTATTCATCGGTAAATGTTACAAAATATCGAGATCCACCATGTGATTTTGTCTGGATTGGTCCCCATACATCCGAGTGAATTATTTCCAGTATATTTTTTGCTTGGTGTTCCCTTTGGGGAAATGGCAATCTTGTCATTTTTCCTTTAATACATACTTCACAGTCATCAAGTTTTGCTGATGGGCTAAAATCCAAACCATTTACTTTATTTTGTTTCATTGCAGCTTTAAGATCTGTTTCATTTATATGTCCTAGTTTTTTATGCCATGACATCATTTCAACTGAATAGAAAGGACTTTCTTCACCGTTTTTTGATTGGTTTTTACTTTGTATAAAGTATAAATTGTCTTTTCTTTCTGCTTTTAATATTTGATGTCCTCTTTTATCTTTAATGACTGCATACTTTTTCTTGAATACTACTGTGTACCCTTTATCAGTAATTTTGCTGACAGACATTAGATTGGTTGATAGGTTCGGTACAAATAGTGTATTTGGTAAATCCACTTGAAGATTATCTTCATCTTGAAAATTTAGTGCTACTTTTCCTTTTCCTTGAATTGGCGCTGTTTGATTTTCCGATGCTAATTTTAGGCATTCTGGTTCGTAATTTTCATTTATTTCTGTGAAATATTCTTTTATGAAACAAAGATGTGATGTACATCCACTATCAAGACACCAACTATCTTCACTTTCTTTTTTATTTCCAGTAGCTAGATAGATTTCTTCTGTTTTGAATGATTTTTGAATATTTCGATTTTTTCTTCTACATTCTTCAGTTTTATGATTGTAATAACCACATTTATCACATTTTATCTTGTTTTCCTTTTTGTATGTCCTATTTTCTGGATTTTTATTTTCTTTTCCATAATTGTTGAATTTTCCATGTAAATATCTTTTATTGTTTCTTCCAAAATATGCTTCTTCTTCAGGATTGATAGACGGATTTATTTTATTTCTTGCTTCGTTATCTTCTATGATTTTTATTTTCAAATTTTCTGGTGTGAGTAGTTCATCTCTCGATTCTATGGCTATTCTGCAGTTTTCAAATGATGGAGGAAGAGAGTATAACATCATTATACTTAGTAGATCGTCGTTTATTTTAATTTCCATTTCTGCCAATTTATGTACTGTATCAATGAATTTATTTAGGTGTTCCTTTACACTATAATATTTAGAGTCGCAGAGATTAACTTTTTTACAACGTTTTAACATTTAACTTGACGTATATTTTTATATGACATTTATACAAAGGTAATAATAATTAAGCAGGAGTGTATTCAATCATCTATTCCAACAATATTTCAGTTCTGCATGGTTCTGATATAAAAAAAATGTGGTTAGGATAACAATAAACGGGACAATATCTAAAACTAAATGCAATTTATTGTCTTTTTCTGTTTGTGCGTCCTCCTATGCGAGGCCCTTAAAGATAACGTGAAATTGTTGACTGGAAGTGGATTAGCCTCGAGTGAGTCTGCAATCTGCAATAAAAAAATGGAGATTTCATGTTTGAGTGCTTGAATGGCACATTTTAGCAATGTATGTTGAGCTGATAAACGCCTTCCTATGCTTCATTCACCATTGTTGATATAAGTACAGTACTTTCATCAAGTATTAGAAAATGATAGGTACAAAATCAGTTGATGCATTTCTAAGAAATAGTTAGATATAAAACGTAAAATTCTTACCACAAATAAGTCGAACCATACCACTAAAAGCATATATGAAAGGGTGGCTTTTTATTCCGTCTTGCCTATTGTCCAGTTTTGATTACACCTTTAAATGTTGATAAACTGAGCCATTCGTGTCTAATGAGTTCGGACATAACCCTTTTTTTGTAGCATGTGCATATGTAGCCTCTTGTGTTCTTTCCCCAATGAGTTTAAGAACGTAATCAAATGCAGGAATAACCACCTGTACTGTGAATGAATTTGTTGCAATTCAATACGAACTTATTTTTGTTCCACACTCACTGCACAAATACACATATGTTTTTGAACTTTGAAACGAACAAATACCGGGATCCGGGATCTGCGTCTGCGCATTTGTCAAATGTCAATTGTAAACTGAAAATATTGGCATCGTTTCAGTCTAAAAGTACAATTCATGGATTAGATAAAACGTATCGTTTCCTATTTACTCAATGATTGATAAAAAAGCTTTACAAGAAGATCACCAGTTAACATGTGATTGAACATTGCTGTATGCAAGGCTATTAAAAGGTACGAAAGCGTAGAAGGGCCACCAAGAAATTTTTTATGAAATTCCGACTTCGAAGTCGGAATTCTGACATTGAATTCGGAATTCCGACTTCGAAGTCGGAATTCTGACTTTAAACTCGGAATTCTGACTCCGAAGTCGGAATTCTGACTTTAAACTCGGAATCCCGACTTCGAAGTCGGAATTCTGACTTTGAAGTCGGAATTCTTACTTTAAACTCGGAATTCCGACTTTGAAGTCGGAATTTTGAAAATTCTGACTTTAAACTCGGAATTCCGACTTCGAAGTCAGAATTCCGACTTCGAAGTACAATTCATGGATTAGATATAACGTATCGTTTCCTATTTACTCAATGATTGATAAAAAAGCTTTACAAGAAGATCACCAGTTAACATGTGATTGAACATTGCTGTATGCAAGGCTATTAAAAGGTACGAAAGCCTAGAAGGGCCACCAAGAAAATTTTTATGAAATTCCGACTTCGAAGTCGGAATTCTGACTTTGAATTCGGAATTCCGACTTGGTTTTGATCAAGGAATTAAAAATATATAAATTTGGTGATGTAATGTTTGCATAGTTTTGCTATTTTCCTAAAGATTTTGTTTGAAACAAGATATGTAGGTTCAATTTGAGATTTGTTCAAGAAATTTGAAAAAAATGCATTAGTGAGGTTACGTTTGCATCGCTTTTGTTATGTACCAAATGATTTTCTTCAAATTGGATAATAATATTATATAGGTTCAATCTTTGCATTTTGATAAAAAAAAAACGAAAGAGTAGGTACTTGGTGAAGATATGTTTGCATAGTTTTGCTATTTTTCGCGAAGGATTTTGTTCAAGTTAGTTATGTAGGCTCATTTTGGTATTTGATCAAGAAATAAAAAAAAACATTTTTGAGGTTATGTTTGCATGACTTTGTTATTTTTGAAAGGATTTTGTTGAAATTAGATATGTATGTTCTATTTGGGTTTTGATCAAGAAATTTGGAAAAAATGCATCAGTATGTTTGGATAGTTTTCCTATATCTCAAAAGATTATTGTTGAAATTAGATAAGATGTGGGTTCTATTTGGGATTTGATCAAGACATTTTCAAAAAAATTACTTGGTGAGGTTATGTTTGCATTTTTCCATTATTTTCCATTTTGTTCGTTATTTTCCCAGGATCTTGTTCAAATTAGTTTTCTAGGTTCTATTTGGGATTTTATCAAGGAAATTGAAAAAATTACTAAGTGAGGTTATGTTTGCAAAATTTTGTTATTTTCCAAAGGATTTTGTTCAAATAGAGTGTGTTGTAGGGATTTAGGGATGTCGATCCCGAAAGCTTTCCTAATCCCGGAAAAAGATATCTTTTTTTTACCAAACCCAAACTTACCGGCGATCACAATGGCAACATATCGTCGGCTAAATGCGTCAACCTGCTAACTCAATTTTTTACGATTTTGTGGTTTTTTGATATTCGACAACTAGATGTCACCTAGCATCGTACTGTAAATTGTTTAACTCTATATTCAGCTCAGAAATGCTTCAATTCATGATGTACGTATACCTGCTAAAATTGAAAAAAATGCATGAGTGAGGTTAAGTTTGCAAAGTTTTGTTATTTCCCAAACGATTTTGTTCAAATCAGATATGTAGGTTCTATTTAGTTTTTCATCAAGAAATTATGAAAAATATATATTTAGTGAGGTTATGTTTGCGTAGTTTCGTTGGTAAAAGTAAGATATGTAGGTTCAATTTGAGATTTGTCCAAGAAATTTGAAAAAAATGCATTAGTGAGGTTATGTTTGCATAGCTTTTGTTATTTCTCAAATGATTTTGTTCAAATTAGATTGTAATATGATATTGGTTCAATATTTGCGATTTGATGAAAAACAACAAAAAAATCATATGTTTGCAAAGTTTTGTTATTTTTCGCGAATGATTTTGTTCTTGCATATTTTTGTTATTTTCCAAAGGATTTTGTTCAAATTAGATATGTAGGTTCTATTTGAGTTTTGATCAAGACATTTTAAAAAAATGCATCAGTATGAGGTTATGTTTGCATAGTTTTGTTATATCTCAAAGGATTTTTGCCGAAATTACATAATATGTAGGTTCTATTTGGGATTTGATCGAACAATTTTAAAAAAAATTTCTTGGTGAGGTTATGTTTGCATTGTTTCATTATTTTCTATTTTGTTCGTTATTTTCCCAAGATCTTGTTCAAATTAGTTATTTAGGTTCTATTCAGGACTTTATCAAGGAATTGGAAAAAATTACTATGTGAGGTTATGTTTGCATAGTTTTGTTATTTTTCAAAGGATTTTGTTCAAATAGAGTGTGTTGTAGGAATGTCGATCCCGAAAGCTTTCCCAATCCCGGAAAAAGATATCCCTTTTTTACCAAACCCAAACTAACCCAATCTAAGCCAAACTAACCCGAACATCAGACACAAATTTACTACATTATTACTTCGGCGATCACCATGGCAACATATTCTATCAACCAATCTGACCAATCACGGGACAGGTGCGAGGTCCCAGTTGCATTTTACTGTAGTCTCTACTTCAATGTCCATTAAGTCATCGTAGAGATTGTTCCTTCTTGTCCCCCTTTAGCTTTGTCGGTGATTTGTTTCAACGCGTGGATCGTTGTCACCCCCTTTTTTACCATATTGGTTTTTATCGAAGCCTTCCAATGAGTCGATCTCCTTTGGCAGTCTGATGTTTACTATGTTCTCATATGCCTTAGCAATGGTATCTACAGTCTGTTCATGGCTTTCCTGCGGTCACGTCACAGTATCTGACGTTCGGCAGTATGTCGTAGATTGATCGCTCCACATGTGACATTTGTCAAATTGATCCGAAAGACCCTCGTCCAGACGTATGTGATTTTTTTTTTAAATGTGTAAGAGAGAGACGGAAAAGTATGACGTAACCGCAGGAAAGCCATGAACAATGTATACACAGAACACATGAGTATACAAAGTTTAGAAGACAAACTGACGTATAAAATTTTACGGAACAATGCGCCACGGAATGAAGTGGATGCGAATCGAACTATCAGACTTGGATGATGTATTATTGAAGATTTCTGTAATATATTATAGAGTTCCCTTCACATAAAAGCAAGACATTGACTTTGACGTTGAAAATGTCTTTATTGATTAAATAAAGTCAAAAACTTTGAATAAATGTAGTTTTATCGGTGTTTCTTGAATGTCCAGCACCATCTGGGGATGGGGTCAGTGTGGTCTTCCCATCTGCACTGCGGGGCGCTGACCCTGTGTGATGATGACTATGAGAAAATGCCACTCACTCCGCAGGTCTCGGGAAGCGGTGCATGGCTCCATGTGGCGTAGGACGGCTGGGCTGTAGGAAACTCCTCGAGGAACACTTCTTTTGTTTCTCCCCCTTTGTTCGACCTTTTCAGGATGGTGACTTGACCTCATTGTTTGATTTGTTGTAGCATACACTGGGCGAAATCCCATTTGTTCTTCTGGCAGAAAGTTTTTTGCCATCGTGACTTTCCTTATTTTGTGGAGGATGCATTTATCCGGAACTTTTCCGATGGCGGCTGGAACATTGATCAGCCTCTAGTATTCCGGGTTGTATTCTGCGTTTTATAGGTTTTTTGATGAGGATTACCAGGACATTTTTTCACTTAGAGAGGAATCAAAGCATGAAAGACAACATGAACATAAAGGGTGACGTTCAAATGACTACATCTAGCATCATGACAATCTAATAAGCTGTCATGTGGCATTCCACATACCGCCATCTTCTCGAGATCTAACGAACTTCAGGCACATCAGCGCCTCTCCGTGGATGCGAATCAAAGCTTTCACTCAGGCCCCACCCTCCATTTACGTTTTTGTTCTTCTTCCTTGATTTGCCTAAAAAAAATAGTTCCGCTATTTTCCACCTACCCTGGAACACGTTCTCTTGTACTCAGTTCTAATTGTTTAAATCCTTGACCATCAGTATTTTTATTATGCTTATGGTTTATGCCTTTGTGCTTTACCAATAAAATGTAACAATTTTCATGGTGATAAAGTATTATTTGATTTGATTTATAGAAAGCGAACTCTAGAAAAAACTCGTTGTTCACAGCTATAATATATTCGGAACCGAAGGCTGAGATTCCATCTGTGCTTGGCGCCTTTCAATATTTGAATCTGCTGCTGGCATTGATAAGTTCTTCCGGGGTTATTGTGTCGCAACTTTTTGCAGATTTCGAGATGATGTCCATATCTTCAACGTTCGTGGTGACTTTGGTAATAAGGAGCTCACCAAATGTTTCTCTTTGCTGAAAAATGAATAGAGTGTTTCCAGGATTATCTATGCCGAAGCTGTTCTTCACAATTCTGTACCCTTCTCCAAAGATGTCCAACTCATTACATCTTCATTTAGCATGGCTTGTTCTCGTATTTAATCAATTGATCTTATTAGTTTTCTTTTCTGTTCCTGTGAGGTCAGTCTTCTTTTCTCTCTTGCGTAACGTTCTTTGGCTCTTTGGAATGCTCTCATTTTCTTTTTTGTCGATAGCATTTCTTTCGGGATTTCCTCATTTCACCAGTACGGCAGACTGTTTACCTACATGCACAAAATAAGGGAGTACTCTTCTTATTTGCGAGTTGAAGAACTATAACAAGGAGTTGTCGAGGTCATCCAAGAACTCCACAAGGCTGCAGTTTGGGCTAATATAACAACTACTATAATATAGTATAGTTGGTTAGTAGAGGGCAGACAGGAGGCTGGAATGCTTCTTTCTGTATTTTGATGCGATGATACCCAATGACGTTAGAAATGCATTCAACTGGGAACTGATTACCAAGAAGGTGAAGAACAAAGGTGTCAGCGGGTACCTCTGTAACATAATAGAGTTTTAACCACCTGTCGGACAGAAAAAATCTGCTAGATAAAAATAACGTTGAGAGGGTAGAAGGAGGGGTTCCACAGCGGTCGGTCTTCGGTCCTACACTTTCTCATCATTTTCTGCGATGATTTAATGGACATTGAATTAGACCAGGTGGTGGAGATGAATTGCTATGCTGACGACTTGTCAATTCCAGTGCTGGCTGAACATCCAAGTGAGATTGGTCCAGAAAGCGAACGATGCCCTGGCAGTGATCGGTGAATAGATGCGTCAACTGCCATAGACCCTCGAAAAACATCTGTGATCCTGCATTCCTTAGAGGTGCCATATAGAATCGTCCAAGAGAACAACTTATCTCGGGATCACCTTGCACAGAGGGGTGTGCTTCTTACATGTCATGATGGCATGAGCGAAGGTCAAAAGAAACAATCAAACTTCTTTGTGTTCGTTGGAGGCCCCAGTCGGCAGAAACGGAGAACTCTGGCCTTGGCGATACAGACGAGCCTTAAGCCGCCTACACACGTACATCCCGTGAGATATGTTTGCGCGTACAAGTCCACGCGTCAGTGTGTAGACAATATCCGCTAAAAATATATGTCGAAGTTGGATTTTTTGCTTGCATTTTTGTACACGCGTACTAATCGCACGGAGACATCTCGATAGATGTATATATGTGTCTGTGGGCGGCTTTGTATGTACATACAGGAATACCGGGTGTAAACCAAGAAGTTGCAAAAATTTTAGAGGGGGACTAATTTTGTGACAAAAAGTTCCAATGAACTTGCGTCCACAACTACTTGGTTTTTGTGATACAGGTCGTCCAGATTTATTTCGTTTTTGCTTATATTTTTGTTATGTCACATGGCAATCAGACGTAACTCGGAAAAAAACTAGCTGACCCAGAAAATTTCATACCACCTCATGATAGACGTTGTGTTGAATGCATTTGTTTCATAATTTTTCTTTTTTTTTCAATTTTTCCGATGTTTAAATAATTATTTTGTTATTCGTAGCGGAAAAAGTCAAAAATAATAGTATCAAAAATCATAAAAATCTATTCCGCGGTTCTTTAGTTATGATATGTTGAAAATAATGACAACATTTTTGGGGTATTTATTTTGCATGCATGTTTGCAACACATTTGCTTGGGCTGATTTGGGACTTCTTTTTGATTGATATGTTTCAAGTTGTGATAAAATCATTTGAATGCTATCCGATTCATTTCCGATACATCTTATTCCGGGATTAGATCCCGGGATTGAGAAAACTTTCGGGATTGACATCTGCCCAACACACTTTATTTGAACAAAATCTTTTGGAAAACTTTGCAAAGATAACCTCACTAGGTGATTTTTTTCAAATTTCTTGATAAAATCTCAAATAGAACCTACATGACTAATTTGAACAAAATCCTTTGGAAAATAACGAAACAATAATTCAAACATAACCTCACCAAGTCATTTCTTTAAAAATGTCTTGATCAAATCCCAAATAGAACTATATTATCTAAATTCAACAAAAATCCTTTGGGATATAACAAAACTATGCAAATATAACCTCACTCATGCATTTTTTTAAAATTTCTTGATCAAAACCCAAATAGAACCTACATATCCAATTTGAACAAATTTCTTTGGGAAATATCAAAAATATGAAAACATAACCTCAAAAACCCATTTTTCAAAATGTCAGGATCAAATCCCAAATTGAACCTTCATACCTAATTTGAACAAAATCTTTCGGAAAATAACAAAACTATCCAAACAAAAGCTCACCAAGTAATTTTTTTAAAAGCAGTTTTATCAAATCCCAAATTGAACCAAAATGTAGGTTCAATTATCAATCTAATTTGAACCAAATTCTATGCAAATCAAGATGCAAACATAACCTCATTAAATATATATATTTTTTTAATTTCTTGTTCAAATCATAAATAGAAGCTACATATCCAATTTGAACAAAGTACTTTGGGAAATAACAAAACTTTGCAAAGTTAACCTCACTTATGCATTTTTCTCAATTTTCTTGATCAATTCCCAAATAGAACCTATATATCTAATTTGACCAAAATCCTTTGAAAAATAACAAAAAAATGCAAACATATCCTCAAAAATGCTTTTTTCAAATTTCTTGATCAATTCCCAAAATGAACCCACATACCTAACTTGAACAGAATCCTTCGCGAAAAATAACAAAACTATACAATTATTACATCACCAAGTAATTTTGCAATAACATTTTCATCACATCCCAAATCGATCCTACATATTATTATCTAATTATAAACTATGAACTATGCAAACATATTCTCATCAAGTGATTTTTTTGATTTTCTTTATCAAATCGCAAAAATTTAACCCATATAATATTATTATTTAATTTGAACAAAATCATTTGGTAAATGGCAAAAGCTATGCAAACATAACCTCACCAATGCATTTTCTTCAAATTTCTTGATCAAATTCCAAATTGAACCTACATAATATCTTATTTGAAACAAAATCTTTTGGAAACTAACAAATGCAAACACAACCTCACTGATCAAATTCCAAATTGAATCTACATATCAAATTTGAACCAAATCCTTTGGAAAATAGCAAAACTATGCCAACATAATCATCACTTTGTCATTTTTGGGGATAAAAGGAGTCAGGGAAACAGGAGCTCACAAAGTCAAATACACATAGTATAAAAATTCTTCTGATCCATCTGATTGCTGCCGAACAGCGTAGAAGGGCCACCAACAAAATTTTTATGAAATTCCGACTTCGAAGTCAGAATTCCGAGTTTAAAGTCAGAATTCCGACTTCGAAGTCGGAATTCCGAGTTCAAAGTCAGAATTCCAACTTCGAAGTCAGAATTTCATAAAAATTTTCTTGGTGGCCCTTCTACGCTTTCGTAAAAAGGCATTGGCTATTGTATAAATGTAATTTGGCTTCACAGGCATATTGAAAATTGGAAATTTGCTTTTTTATGGGTAATGTGCCAGTACCTTTTCTTTATTTGACAAACAATGCATATTTGCAGTTGTTATTATTTTGCAAATAATGCACATCAATAATTTGCCATCATGATGCCGATCATTAAATATGTACCTTGCCGACCAAAGGTGTTTGCTGGGTGGCCTTTATATTTCAGGGGGTATTGCTTTATCTCGGCCTAGGTTAAATTGCTGTGGCTTGACGACTACGTTGTCGCCTACGATGAAATGCTAGGGATTCGCAAGACCAAGACCAAGACCAAGCAGACTGGCTTGGTTTCGATATCTCAAGACCAAGACAAGAGACAAGACTCGCTCAGTCTTGGTCTTGTTCTTGATAATCCTGGTCTTGGTCTTGATGGTCTTGAAAAAAATTTAAACCGAATTTTTAAAATACTCATCATAACCATTGAGTTCTATAGTATTAAAGTCAATGCTCATAACATACAGCATAACAATTCTTCGATAGATGTTTTTCATAAAACGTCTATCAGTGAATGTTTCATCACAATCGCAGTTCTGAACCGAAGAGAAAAATAAATTCCTATTGTATAGTTTGGCCTAATAGGCAATAAAATATGCAAACAATTACGTGCTAGCTATGACGTCTTATTCACATAACCTCAAATTTTGATCGAGGGGACAACAAAAAGGGAGTTTAGAAAACGGGTTTTTGCCTATATGGGCACATTCTAGTGTCTATAGAATATACAAAACCACGTGCACAGATGAAAAAAACGGCTATTTGGACTGAAAAAAACAATTTTTGGAAATACACCACAAAACACAAATAACTTCACAGAACAAGAGCATTAGCTACGTATTGTTGTCCCCCCGATCAAATTTGAGGTAATGTGTGTGACGTCACGAGCTAGTGCCTAATTGTCAATGAAAAAAAAAATTTGAAAATGCGAAAGGAGCACGGTCTTTTTGTCACAAAAAGAGACAAGTACTCTTCCTTATTATTTATTATTACCTGGGATGGCGGTACGATTTTAACTCGGATTTTAACAAGCTGCACGAAGTGGTCTCTTTTCATTCAACTTTATACTTTATAGCATATTATGTGACATCAAAAACGTACGTCTTTTGCATTTCTAGAGCGTTTTTCTTCATTGTGAATGTCTTGCATATCTTATTGCCTATTGGGCCAAATTATACGGAATCTACTTTTCTACTTACTTTTTCAACCATAAGAACTTATCTAGGCATCCCTGCCAAACGAAGGTTTGAAAATCCTTTATAGAATGAATGAAAACGTTAACAGAAGTGTTTCTGAATGGTCTGTTGTACCAATGGCAAGGATATTGTATCCTATCAAAAACAAACGCAATAAGTAAAGAATATTCGATATACTTGGATTGTAAGATAGGGTCAATTATTTGTATTCATTTTATTAGTAAGTAAGTGATCGTTGATAATTTTTTTTTTAAACATTATATACCAACGTAGGAAGTTCGCGGTACCACCAGAATTCATTGTCACGCCGTCAGAGTGCCTCAAAAAAAATTAAAATAAAATCAAATTCACTTTTAAACTTTTATTTGTGAGTGTTCGTTGATGATTTTTTTTCAAAAACATTGCTTACTAAATAAGGAAGTTTGCGGTACCACCAGAATTCATTGTCACGCCGTCACAGTGCCTCAAAAAAAAAATTAAAATAAAATCAAATTCACTTTTAAACTTTTATTTGTAAGTGTTCGTTGATGATTTTTTTTTTAAACATTGCTTACTGAATAAGGAAGTTTCCGATACCACCAGAATTCATTGTCACGCCGCCAGAGTGCCTCAAAAAAAATTAAATTAAGTTCACTTTTAAAGTTTTATTAGTAAGTGTTCGTTCATGATTTTTTTTTGAAACATTTCTTACTAAAGAAGGAAGTTTGCGGTACCACCAGAATTCATTGTCACGCCGTCAGAGTGCCTCAAAAAAAATAAAATAAAATTAAATTCACTTTTATACTTTTATTAGTAAGTGTTCAATGATGATTTTTTTTTAAAACATTGCCTACTAAAGAAGGAAGTTTGCGGTACCACCAGAATTCATTGTCACGCCGTCAGAGAGCCTCAAAAAAATTAAAATAAAATTAAATTCACTGTTATACTTTTATTAGTAAGTGTTCGTTGATGATTATTTTTTGAAACATTGCCTAATAAAAAAGGAAGTTTGCGGTACCACCAGAATTCATTGTCACGCCGTCAGAGTGCCTCAAAAAAAATAAAATTAAATTAAATTAACTTTTAAACTTCTATTAGTAAGTGTTCGTTGATGATTTTTTTTTTGAAACATTGCTTACTAAAGAAGGAAGTTTGCGGTACCACCAGAATTCATTGTCACGCCGTCAGAGTGCCTCAAAAAAAATAAAATAAAATTAAATTCACTTTTATACTTTTATTAGTAAGTGTTCAATGATGATTTTTTTTTAAAACATTGCCTACTAAAGAAGGAAGTTTGCGGTACCACCAGAATTCATTGTCACGCCGTCAGAGAGCCTCAAAAAAATTAAAATAAAATTAAATTCACTGTTATACTTTTATTAGTAAGTGTTCGTTGATGATTATTTTTTGAAACATTGCCTAATAAAAAAGGAAGTTTGCGGTACCACCAGAATTCATTGTCACGCCGTCAGAGTGCCTCAAAAAAAATAAAATAAAATTAAATTCACTTTTAAACTTTTATTAGTAAGTGTTCGTTGATGATTTTTTTTTTGAAACAATGCTTACTAAAGAAGGAAGTTTGCGGTACCACCAGAATTCATTGTCACGCC